>CM042412.1:17611820-17874320 GCA_023634145.1 Thymallus thymallus | reverse complement strand
ACAGGTAATGGCACACTTACCACTGCTGCTCGAACTACTCCTACTGCCAGATGAGGAGCGGGATGAGGATGATGAAGAGGATCCGGATGAGCTGGATGAGGAGGAAGATGAAGATCTACTGCGGCTTTTCCTTTTTTCTTTCCCTTCAATAGAAAAATGCAAGAGCACAGTGTGTGCTATCCACCTGCGCACACACACAATTGTGATATCAGTTAAAAATGTATCACCACAGACCATAACTTACCTGTACTTGTTGTTCTTCTTCTGTCATCTCTTCTTATGGCAGTCTCAGTACTTCTTCTGTCATCTCTTCTTGTGCCAGTCTCAGTACTTCTTCTGTCATCTCTTCTTGTGGCAGTCTCAGTACTTCTTCTGTCATCTCGTCTTGTGGCAGTCTCAGTACTTCTTCTGTCATCTCTTCTTATGGCGGTCTCAGTACTTCTGTCATCTCTTCTTGTGGCAGTCTCAGTACTTCTTCTGTCATCTCTTCTTGTGGCGGACTCAGTACTTCTTTTGTAATCTCTTCTGTCATCTCGTCTTGTGGTGGTCTCAGTTCTTCTTATGTCATCTCTTCTTGTGGTGGTCTCAGTTCTTCTTATGTCATATTTTCTTTCAGTGGTCTCAGTTCTTCTTATGTCATCTCTTCTTGTGCTAGACTCACTTCTCACTTTGTCTACTTTGGTAGACTAACAAAAAGAAAGTGAAGGAGAACGCCTTGTTAGTCTGTTTGCATTGTGAGCCCAAACCTCTATCATAACCTCGTCAGAGTTTACAAACCCAGCCGTTCATGCAGTTAGGAGTTAGGTTAAAGTAGGCGATAACTCTCTCCGATTGTCCACCATCAGCTCGACACTGGTGAATTTCGAGAAGGCGGCTTACTCATTTCATTGATAAGTTAGCTAGTTAGCTAACGTTAGCGCTCATCTATAATAGAAAGTTGCATGTAACGTTAACGGAAGTGAAGAAGGCTAGCTCGCTAGGTAGCTAGCTCGCTAGGTACTTACCATGGTGGCTGTTGTCTCGACAAAAAGAGGTGAATGCAATACAAGGTGCTGATTCTCAAAGCTATATTCTCTATACTATTATTCAGCAATTATTAGCAATACTTCATTGACTAAGCTTATTTGTAAATGTAACGTTATGGCTGTAAGAGTTAGCTGGTTGGCTAGTTTGCTGACAACACGATGGAGCCATTTTGCATCCCACAATGCACCGTTAATTTATTAAAGGAACACCACATTATGTTGTAACCACGTTGCGGCCACATATACTTTTTTACTTTTGATGTCTTGGCAGTAAGGCAATAATACATTTTTTTAAATTATTGTTTAGCAAAAATCTAATTCAAGCAGAAAGAGAGCAAAATACCTATATCTAATAGGATACACAAATCCTGAATTTACAAAATCATTCAGTGACAGTGCTCCTCATACAGAATAAACCTGACCTCTCATAGTCTATTCAATATTTCTCAACTAAAAAGAAGAAACTCCAAATAAAACATGTAATTTGGGGGTGCGTTCCACAGCTAGGCGAGAAGACACAACAACCAATGGTTGCTCAGAAAAAAACAAGCTCATGAATGGTCGGATGAATGGTCATCCGACTCAGAATTCCAAGTCGGACAACTCAACTCTGGCATCTTTCTAGAGCTCCGACTTTATTCGGGTGTAGCGAAATGCTTTTGCTTCTAGCTCCAACAGTGCACTAATATCTAACAAGTAATGTCTAACAGTTTCACAACATATACCCAAATACACATAAAGTAAGGAATTAATTAATAATATACATATATGGCGATGTCAGAGCGGCATTGGACTAAGATACAGTGGCATAGTATAGAATACAATACACATATGAGATGGGTGATGCAATATGTAAACATAACTAAAGTGACTAAGATACCATAGAATAGTATAGAGTACAGTTTATACATATGTGATGAGTAATACCATCAGAGCAGACAGGGATAGCGTTTCTTCCGGTAAGAGTAAGGGAGGGGGGCTGGCTTTATTAGTTAACAACAGATGGTGTAATCCGAGCCATATCACTGTTAAGGAACAGTTTTGTAGCCCGGACATTGAGCTGTTAGCCGTTAGCCTGAGACCCTACTATTTGCAGAGGGAATTCACGGCGGCCATTGTTGTGTACATCCCACCGTGTGACGTCAGACAGCGCATCCCAGTGCCTTCTTTGCCATCTCGGGGGATTTTAACCATGCATCTCTCTCTTCAACGCTGTCCACATTCAAACAGTTTGTGAAGTGCCCAACCAGGAATAATACAACTCTGGACTTGTTATATGCTAATGTGAAGGATGCATACAACTCTACTGCACTCCCTCCCCTCGGTAGATCGGATCACAACCTTGTCCACCTCTCCCCATTCTACAGCCCTATGGTCCAACAGCAGCCAGCGACCACTAGGACCATTAGGAGATGGTCCCTGGAGGCGCTACAGGACTGCTTTGAAACAACATTGACGGGCTTACTGACTGCATAACGGACTATATACATTTTTGTGTAGACAACACTGTACCTATCAGGAAGGTACGCTGTTTTCCAAATAATAAACCCTGGGCTGCTGAATGAGAAGAAGAGGACCTTCAAGGACGCGGACAGGGACACATTGCAATGCGCCCAGAGGGAGCTGAAGTTGTGGATTGCTGAGGGAAAGAGAGGGTATAAGGAGAAGATAGAGGACAAGCTGAGGCAGAGCCAGGTGAGAGAGGTGTGGAAGGGTATGAGAAATATCACTGGCTTCAAAAAGTCAAACAGTGGGGAGACGGAGGGGACCCAGGACAGGACAATTTTTTTAACAGGTTCGATACTGGGCCTGTCCACCTCCCCTCCAGCTCCCCAGGCCACACACCCTCACAGCTGTCCCACCCCCACTTTGCTCACAACACCTCTGTTGAGACAATCAGCGAACCCCTCCCCACCTCTGTCCGCTCCCTCTGGACTGATCTGCAACACCTCCCTTCCCGCCACCTCTGGACTGATCCTCAACACCCCCCTTCCCCCCACCTCCCCACCTGGGCTGGCTTTCACTACCAACCAAGTGAAGAGAGAGCTGGAGAGACTACATCAGTGGAAAGCGGCAGGCCCTGATGGCATCAGCCAAAGGGTACTTAGGGTCTGTGCTGACCAACTGTGTGGAATACTCCAGGGACGCTTCAACCGTAGCCTGAGCCTGGAAAGGGTCCCTGTGCTGTGGAAAACATCCTGCCTGGTCGCAGTGTCCAAGAAGGCGCATCCCACTGTCCTGAAGGACTTCAAACCTGTAGCGCTAACATCCCACATCATGAAGACCCTGGAAAGGTTAGTCCTCGCTCACCTCAGACCCCTGGTGTGTACATCACTGGACCCCCTGCAGTAACTGACTGTGTATATTGGTTCCTGACTTCCCTGAAAAATTGCATATCGCGGGGGCTATTCGACGCTAATGCAGTGGCCACAGGATGTTTTTGTGTTGGTCAAGGGCAGTCAAGTCTGGGGTGAACCAAGGGCTATATCTGTTCTTAGTTATACATTTTTCGAATGGGGCATGCTTATTTAAGATGGTGAGGAAAGCACTTTTAAAGAACAACCAGGCATCCTCTACTGACGGGATGAGGTCAATATCCTTCCAGGATACCCGGGCCAGATCGATTAGAAAGGCCTGCTCACTGAAGTTTTTAAGGGAGCGTTTGACAGTGATAAGGGGTGGTCGTTTGACCGCGGACCCATTATGGACGCAGGCAATGAGACAGTAATCGCTGAGATCCTGGTTGAAAACAGAGGAGGTGTATTTGGAGGGCAAGTTAGTCAGGATGATATCTATGACGGTACCCATGTTTACAGATTTAGAGTTGTACCTGGTAGGTTCCTTGATCATTTGTGTGAGATTGAGGGCATCTAGTTTAGATTGAAGGATGGCCAGGGTGTTTAGCATATCCCAGTTTATGTCACCTAACAGTACAAACTCTGAAGATAGATGGGGGGCAATCAATTCCCATATGGTGTCCAGGGCACAGCTGGGGGCTGAGGGGGGTCTGTAACAAACAGCAACAGTGAGAGACTTATTTCTGGAAAGGTGGATTTCTAAAAGTAGAAGCTCAAACTGTTTGGGCACAGACCTGGATAGTATGACAGAACTCTGCAGGTTATCTCTGCAGTAGATTGCAACTCCGCCTCCTTAAGCAGTTCTATCTTGACGAGAAATATTGCAGTTGGGGATGGAAATTTCAAAATTTTTGGTGGTCTTCCTAAGCCAGGATTCAGACACGGCTAGGACATCCGGGTTGGCGGAGTGTGCTAAAGCAGTGAATACATCAAACTTAGGGAGGAGTCTTATGATGTTAACATGCATGAAACCAAGGCTTTTACGGTTACAGAAGTCAACAAATGAGAGTGCCTGGGGAATAGGTGTAGTACTGGGGGCTACAGGACCTGGGTTTACGTCAACATCACCAGAGGAACAGAGGAGGAGTAGGATAAGGGTACGGCTAAATGCTTTAAGAACTGGTCGTCTAGTGTGTTGGATATAGAGAATAAAATGAGCAGATTTCTGGGCGCGATAGAACAGATTGATGGCATAATGTACTGACAGGGATATGGTAGGATGAGAATTCAGTGGGGGCAAACCTAGGCGTTAGGTAATGATGAGAGAGGTTGCATCTCTGGAGACACCAGTTGAGCCAGGTGAGGTCTACGCAGGTGTGGGGGGTGGGACAAAGGAGCTATCTGAGGCATGTGGTCGGGATTGGGGGCGCTACAGTGGAATTAGTATTACTGTTGATGATATCTGGAAATGTGCATGTACACCCTGGTCCACCTAATGTTGCTAGCCCCAATTCTGACTTGTGCTCTGATATCTGCTTCACTGACTTCTGCTCTCGTAAAAGCCTGGGTTTTCTTTACTTTAACACTTGAAGCTTATTACCTAAAATAGATAAATTGAAAGTGTCGTTTCACAGCTCCAATCCAGATGTTGGCCATTACTGAGACGTGGTTCAGGAAGAGTGTTTTGAATACTGAATACCTTTTTCGGCAAGACAGATCTTACAAAGGTGCTGGAGTGGCAATCTTTACCAAGGATCACCTTCAGTGCTTGGTTGTGTCCACCAAGTCTGTCCCCAAACAATTTGATTTGCTGGTTTTAAGCATTAAACTTTCAAATAGCTCTTTGTTGACTGTTGCTGGGTGTTATCGCCCTCCATCAGCACCAGCCTGTTCCCTACCTGCCCTAAGCTCTCTCCGCCCCTTACAGTTAGTCTGAATTTGTCCTGCAAGCTGAACTAAACTGGGACATGCTTAAACCACCTGACCAAGTCCTAAAGCAATGAGATTCCCTAAATCTTTCTAACATTATTACCAATCCCACAAAGTATGACACCAAAAAAACAGAAAAGGCTACTATTCTCAATGTTATCCTCACAAATAATCCTGAGAGGTATCAGTCTGGTGTTTTCTGTAATGACCTTAGTGATCACTGTTTTACAGCCTGTGTTAGTAATGGCTGCTCAGTGAAACGACCTGTCCTGATTTGTCATAGATGCTTGGTAAAAAACTTTAACTAGCAAGCCTTCCATCATGACCTGGCCTCTGTAAATTGGTGTAGAATCAGCTTGATCCCCTCTGTCGAAGATCTTATTTTTTTTATATTTTCAGGGGTATTGTTAACAAACACGCCCCCATAAATAAAATTTGAATTAAAAACAGGTTCAGCCCCTGGTATGACCGTGATCTTGCAGAGTTACTCAAGATGCATTTGGCGAAATGCTCGACACACGCGTACTCAGGCTGACTGACTCTCGTTCCGGCAAATGAGAAATAAGTGCACTCAGGCTATCAGGAAGGCCAAAGTTAGTTACTTTAAGGAGTAGTTCTCTCTCTGTGGGTCTAAACACAAGAAGTTCTGGAAAACAGTTAAAGACCTGGAGAATAAACCCTCCTCCTCACAGTCCCTTAAAGTTGATGATGTGGTTGTTACTGACAAGACGCACATAGCTGAGCTCTTTAATCACCACTTCATTAAGTCAGGATTCCTATTTGACTCAGCCATGCCTCCTTACCCATCAAACATTTCCTCATCTGCCACCCCTTCTAATGCCACTAGTCCCTATGCTCCTCCCTGTTTTCCCCCTGCTCCGCTACAAAGTTTCTCCCTGCAGGCGGTCACTGAGTCCGAGGTGCTAGAGGAGCTCCCTGAACTTGACCCCAAAAAACCATCTGGGTCAGATAGTTTAGACCCTTTCTTCTTTAAGGTTGCTGCCCCTATCATTGCATATCTCTGACCTTTTTAACCTGTCTCTCCTTTCTGGGGAGGTTCCCATTGCTTGGAAAGCAGCCACGGTTTGTCCTTTATTTAAGGCATTCTTGAAGTCTATAGTTTTCTCTCTTGTATGCAATCTGGTTTCCGCTCAGATTATGGATGTGTCACTGCAACCTTAAAGGTCCTCAATGATGTCACCATTGCTCTTGATTCTAAGCAGTGTTGTGCTGCTATTTTTATTGACTTGGCCAAAGCTTTTGATAGGGTAGACCATTCCATTCTTGTGGGCCGGCTAAGGGGTAATTGGTTTCTCTGAGGGGTCTTTGGTCTGGTTTGCTAACTACCTCTCTCAAAGAGTGCAGCGTATAAAGTCAGAAAATCTGCTGTCTCAGCCACTGTCACCAAGGGTGTACCCCAAGGCTCGATCCTAGGCCCCACGCTCTTCTCAATTTACATAAACAACATAGCTCAGGCAGTAGGAAGCTTTCTTATCCATTTATATGTGTCACACCCTGATCTGTTTCACCTGTCTGTGTGCTTGGCTCCACCCCCTTCCAGGTGTCGCCCATCTCCCTCATTATCCCCTGTGCATGTATACCTGTGTTCTCTGTTCGGCTGTTGCCAGTTCCTTTTGTTTGTTCAAGCCTACCTTTACCTCTCTATTTCAAAAGTGCCTGTCTTCTTGGTTTGCCGGTTTCGACCTTTCCTTGCCTGCCCTGACCCTTCGAACGTTGTCTGCGCCTTGGTCTCACCTGTACGCTGATCGTACGAACTGGCCATGACTGACCCAGCAGAATCGGACCAGCTGCGCCACGCCATCTCCTCTCAAGGAGCCTCCATTGGCAGGCACAAAGAATTGCTTCGGGGCCTTATGGAGGGGGTCCAGAAGTTGGCTGAGCGCCATGACTGGACATTGGACATGTTGCTAGAGCAATGCCGCGGGTTGTCGGGGAGGCAGCCTGCCATGGTGGTAGCCCCACAGCTCCTCGGTAACGTGGCGGCTAGCAGCATGACCCCACCGGTCACTCCACCTTCCCGGGAGCCCCGTTTACCTCCACCTTGAACGCTTCAATGGAGAGCCGAGCACCTTTAGGGCATTTTTTTGGCTCAGTGTGCCCTAATTTTTGAGCTTCAGCCCTCCTCCTTCCCCTTGGAGTGCTCCAAGATAGCCTACCTCATCACTCTGATGTCCAGGAGGGCTCTCACCTGGGCGACCGCGGTATGGGAACAACAGCCAGCCATATGTGGGAGTCTGGAGGGGTTCGTAGGAAAGGTGAGAAACGTTTTGGTCATTTTGTGTACAGGTGCACTGGTAGGAGCGAGTACTGTGGTGAGCCATATGGAGACTTTGTCGGACTCCCACACTCGCCCCTATTTTCATGCTTTGCAATGGGAAGACCAGTCCAAATCGCTCTGGGTCCTCATTGACTCTGTGGTATTGGGTTTCTCCTGGCTCCAACGCCACAACCCCCTCATCAACTGGGCCACAGGGGCCATTATGGGCTGTAGCCCACTGTTTGAAGTCGGTGGAACGTCTTCCCAGGGGCTCGAAGGCTGCCTCTCCGCCATTCCCGCAGAGTACCAAGACCTTTTCAGTAAGGCCCGGGCCACTTCCCTTCCGCCACATCGCCCCTATGACTGCGGGATTGACCTTCTCCCTAGCACCACGCCGCCCCGTGGACGGCTGTATTCTTTGTCGGGACCAGAGGGGGCTGTCCGGTCCCATCGTTCTGCCCAGGACCTGAAGCTGCATCCCTGTGTAACCACTTCCTGTCCCTCATCGTCCCTGGTCCCGTCGGCGTACCTTCGGCCCAGATGTTTGTCCGCCGCTATCGTCGTACCTTTAGGAGAGCCCGGTCAGCTCTTCTAAAGACCACATCCAGGTATCGACGACAGGCGGACCACCACCGGACCCCGGCTCCCAGGTATTGGGTAGGGCAGAAGGTATGGCTGTCCGTTAACTCTAGGGATTTAGAGAAACTGACTATATCCATCATGTAACTAACTAATTTATAGATCGGCAGGTAAGGGACACTCTTACAATCATGGACACTCTTACTGACAGTTGTGGCTGCTTTGCGTGATGTATTGTTGTCTCTACCTTCTTGCCCTTTGTGCTGTTGTCTGTGCCCAATAATGTTTGTACCCTGTTTTGTGCTGCTACCATGTTGTGTTGCTGCCATGTTGTGTTGCTGCCATGTTGTTGTCATGTTGTGTTGCTACCATATTGTGTTGTCATGTGTTGCTTTCATGCTATGTTTTTGTCTTAGTTCTCTCTTTATGTAGTGTTGTGTTGTCTCTCTTGTCGTGATGTGTGTTTGGTCCTATATTTTTTGTTTATGTACAGTAATTAGATTTTGAATCCCAGCCCCCATCCCCACAAGAGGTCTTATTCCTTTTGGAAGGCCATCATTGTAAATAAGAATTTGTTGTTAACGGACATGCCTAGTTAAATAAAGGTTAAATAAAACTAAAAATAAAATGCAATATGTAAACACAATTAAAGTGACAAAGATACCGTAGAATAGTATAGAGTGCGGTTTATATACAGCGGGTGAAATAAGTATTGAACATGTCACCATTTTTCTCAGTAAATATATTTCCAAAGGTGCTATTGACATGAAATTTTGACATGAAGTTTTCCCCTGGTAATGCGTTGGGCAGATCCCACCACCCTCTGGAGAGCTTTATGGTTGTGGACGGTGCAGTTGCCTTACCAGGCGGTGATACAGCCCGACAGGATGCTCTCAATTGTGCATCTATAAAAGTTTGTGAGGGTTTTAGGTGTTAAGCCACATTTCTTTAGCCTCCTGAGGTTGATGAGGGCATTGTGTCGTCTGCAAACTTGATGATTAAGTTGGAGGCGTGCTTGGCCACGCAGTCATGGGTGAACAGGGAGTACAGGACAGGGCTCAGCACGCACCCTTGTGGGGCCCCAGTGTTGAGGATCAGCGAAGTGGAGGTGTTGTTTCCTACCTTCACCACCTGGGGGCGACCCGTCAGGAACTCCAGGACCCAGTTGCACAGGGCAGGGTTCAGACCCAGGGCCTCAAGCTTAATGATGAGCTTGGAGGGTACTATAGTGTTGAATGCTAAGCTGTAGTCAATGAACAGCATTCTTACATAGGTCTATTGGGGCGGTAAGCAAATTGAAGTAGGTCTTGGCTGGCAGGTAAGTTGGAGGTGATATGATCCTTGACTAGTCTCTCCAGCACTTCATGATGACAGAGGTGAGTGCTATGGGGCGATAGTCATTTAGTTCAGTTACCTTTGTTTTCTTAGCATGTGTGGACAACAGACTGGGATAGGAAAAGATTGAATATGCCCGTAAACACACCAGCTAGCTGGTCTGCGTATGCTCAGAGGACGCGTCTAGGGATGCTGTATGGGCCAACAGCCTTGCGAGTGTTAACACGTTTAAACGTTTTACTCACGTCAGCCACAGAGAAGGAGAGCCCACAGTCCTTGGTAGCGGGCCGCATACTGTATTATGGAATCATGTCAAAGAACACACACAGTCTCACTGATATTGTATAAAACCATATTTATAAATATGATGAAAGTGTTCTTAATGTTTTGTACACTTAGTGTATAAAGAAATACTTTGTAATTCAAATTACTCAGTACCAATTGTTAGTCCTAGGTGTAGGGATTTAGAGAAACTGACTATATCCATCATGTAACTAACTACACTATACATTAAGAGGTTACAATAAGAAGTGAAAGAAATAAAGAAAGCTTATGTATCCTAAATCTCTCAGTGGCTTTCTTTCTCATGCCCCATTTATTCTGAATCCATGTGACATGTAGCCTATCCGGTTTTTAATTGGACATGTCAGATTGCAATTGACTTTCTGTATTTGAAATTAAAATCAAAGACACTCCACTCCACTTTATCACTGAGGATACTGGGGTAGAAGAAGAAGAACCTAAGAGTATTTGGATGCACACAGAGAGTAGCTTAATGCAGAACCCATCCTTGCCCAGCTCCGTTCCCCATGAGACCTGGGCCCTATTTATCAAGCGTCTCAGGAGTGCTGAACTAGAAAGGTAAAACTGATCCAAGATCAGCACCCCCACTCTGAGACGCTTGATAAATACTGTCCCTTAGCTATTGCCTAAACTTTGCAGCCTGGTCTGGGATCAGATTCTCTCCAGCAGGAGTACAGCATACAATGACATTTTAGACGATTCTGTGCTTCCAACTTTGTGGGGAAAGACTTTTCCTGTTTAAGCATGACAATGCCCCCGTGCACAAAGCGAGGTCCGTGACACAGCCTAGCTCTGTAGCAGGCCAAATTAGCAGATGATTCTATTCAGGAAACAAGGCTTAGCACACAATATCGGCAATGTCAGTTGAATGGCGACAATAAAAAAGCGTGTCAAGAAAAATATACAATGTATAGCCCTAACTAATGAAGCAAAACAAATGTCTGTTAACACTTTGATACTGTCACAAAACATGTGAGACAATTGGTGATATGATTGAATGTCAGATTGATATACTGTTTCTACTATTTCTATAATGTTTCTAATGGCTCAGAACGGTGGTCATCAAATTCAGTGTAAAAAAATAATCCCTGAAAGTATCTCTGAATGTGTGAAAGAACAGTTAATATTTCAATGCTGCTTCATTTAAATACATTTTCAGACTAACACATGCAAAGCATGTTATGTTTGAAATGAGTTTCTGTAAACATCATTTTCTAAAGATAAGATATGTATCACACCCACCTCTTACACTTTAGTTGAAATTATATTGATCTATGACATGTTTCCCAAATGCTCTTCAGTGGACATTCTATTCAGTTGAAGATGAAAGTATTTAGTACAAATCTACGGACAATGAGGACCTAGTTTGGTTACACAGAAAAGTGAAACAGGCTAACATTTCCCTGCTGATCAAGTTGAATTAGAAATGTCTTATTAAGGTAGCATGAACAACAATATCATCTCAGTTTGTCTAATATCAATCCAATTATTTATGCTGTAGTTTAAAAAAACATACAATTTCGAAGCACTGGCCATCCTGGGTTAAATTCAATAGTAGAACATAGCTTCTCTCCTTTACATCCTCTGCACTGATGGTAAAGAAATTAGACGGGTGATACATTAAGTCCTGGTAGGGATCTACCAATTAGATGAAGGAGATGTGATGAGGAGAGGAAGCCAGTTGAGTTGAGACTATTGAGATACAGTACACCCAATATCTAATGTGTGGTTTATGATTCCTCACTTTCCAATCTCTAGCTCAAAGGGTTGTGGGCAATGTATGTGCAGCATAGAGTGGGAGCTTTAGGCCTCTGCATTTGGGTCTCTGTGAGCCAGGCCCTCCTCGCCCTCCTCCTCCTCAGGAACCTACAGTATAACACAGTCAAATCTCAGTCAGTCACAGAGCTTACAATTTAGCCACCATCTATGCCAAATCATATTTGTTGTAAGATACTGTGCCTTCGGAAAGTATTCAGACCCCTTGACTTTTTCCACATTTTGATATGTTACAGCCTTATTAAATACCCCATAATGACAAAGCAGATTTTTTTGGGCAAATGGATGAAAAATTTAAAACTGAAATACCTTATTTACATAAGTATTAAGACCCTTTGCTATGAGACTCGAAATTGAGCTGAGGTGCATCCTGTTTCCATTGATCATCCTTGAGATGTTTCTACAACTTCATTGGAGTCCACCTGTGGTAAATTCAATTGATTGGACATGATTTGGAAAGGCACACACCAGTCTATGTAACGTCTCACAGTTGACAGTGCATGTCAGAGAAAAAACGAAGCCATGAGGGCAAAGGAGTTGTCCGTAGAGCTCCAAGACAGGATTGTGTTGAGGCACAGATCTGGGGTAGGGTACCAAAAAATGTCTGCAGCATTGAAGGTCCCCAAGAACATAGTGGCCTCCATCATTCTTAAATGGAAGAAGTTTGGAACCACCAAGACTCTTCCTAGAGCTGGCCGCCTGGCCAAACTGAGCAATCAGGGAGGTGACCAAGAACCCGATGGTCACTCTGACATAGCTCTAGAGATGGAGATGGGAGAACCTTCCAGAAGGACAACCATCTCTGCAGCACTCAACCAATAAGGCCTTTATGGTAGAGTGGCCAGAAGGAAGCCACTCCTCAGTAAAAGGCACATGACAGCCCGTTTGGAGTTTGCCAAATGGCACTTAAAGACTATTAATGATGTCCAGAACTACATGGCAGGACCTGGTCAATGACCTGAAGAGAGCTGGGACCACAGTCTCTATTAATCCAAGATTGAACTTTTTGGCCTGAATGCCAAGCGTCACATCTGGAGGAAACCTGGCACCATCCCTATGGTGAAGCATGGTGGAGGCAGCATCATGCTGTGGGGATGTTTTTCAGGGGCAGGGACTAGGAGACTAGTCAGGATCAAGATGAACAGAGCAAAGTACAGAGAGATCCTCGATGAAAATCAGACTGGGGCGAAGGTTCACCTTCCAACAGGACAACGACCCTAAGCACACAGCCAAGACAACACAGGAGTGGCTTCGGGACAAGTCTCTGAATGTCCTTGAGTGGACCAGCCAGAGCCCGGACTGGAGAGACATGAAAATAGCTGTGCAGCAACGCTCCCCATCCAACCTGACAGAGCTTGAGAAGATCTGCAGAGAAGAATGGGAGAAACTCCCCAAATACAGGTGTGCCAAGCTTGTAGCGTTATACCCAAGAAGACTCAAGGCTGTAATCGCTGCCAAAGGTGCTTCAACAAAGTACTGAGTAAAGGGTCTGAATACTTATGTAAGTGTGATATTTCTGTTTTTTAAAATATAAATTAGCAAAAATGTTAAAAAAACAGTTTTTGCTTTGTCATTATGGGGTATTGTGTGTGGATTGATGAGGGAAAAAAACTATTTAATACATTTTAGAATAAGGCTGCAACCTAACAAAATGTGGAAAAAGTCAAGGGTTCGAAATACTTTACCAAGGCACTGTAGTCTTTTTTATTTACAAATCAAGTATTTTCTGCATGTCTCCAGGTGGTCACGTGACCTACAAACAGTTCAATACAATACAATATGCCACAATAGCCATGTATAACTAAGAACTATATATATATACAGTGGGGAGAACAAGTATTTGATACACTGCCGATTTTGCAGGTTTTACTACTTACAAAGCATGTAGAGGTCTGTAATTTTTATCATAGGTACACTTCAACTGTGAGAGACAGAATCTAAAACAAAAATCCTGAAAATCACATTGTATGATTTTTAAATAATTAATTTGCATTTTATTGCATGACATAAGTATTTGATCACCTACCAACCAGTAAGAATTCCGGCTCTCACAGACCTGTTAGTTTTTCTTTAAGAAGCCCTCCTGTTCTCCACTCATTACCTGTATTAACTGCACCTGTTTGAACTCGTTACCTGTATAAAAGACACCTATCCACACACTCAATCAAACAGACTCCAACCTCTCCACAATGGCCAAGACCAGAGAGCTGTGTAAGGACATCAGGGATAAAATTGTAGACCTGTACAAGGCTGGGATGGGCTACAGGACAATAGGCAAGCAGCTTGGTGAGAAGGCAACAACTGTTGGTGCAATTATTAGAAAATGGAAGAAGTTCAAGATGACGGTCAATCTCCCTCGGTCTGGGGCACCATGCAAGATCTCACCTCGTGGGGCATCAATGATCATGAGGAAGGTGAGGGATCAGCCCAAAACTACACGGCAGGACCTGGTCAATGACCTGAAGAGAGCTGGGACCACAGTCTCAAAGAAAACCATTAGTAACACACTACGCCGTGATGGATTAAAATCCTGCAGCACACGCAAGGTCCCCCTGCTCAAGCCAGCGCATGTCCAGGCCCGTCTGAAGTTTGCCAATGACCATCTGGATGATCCAGAGGAGGAATGGGAGAAGGTCATGTGGTCTGATGAGACAAAAATATAGCTTTTTGGTCTAAACTCCACACCCCAAGAACACCATCCCAACCGTGTAGCATGGAGGTGGAAACATCATTCTTTGGGGATGCTTTTCTGCAAAGGGGACAGGACGACTGCACCATATTGAGGGGAGGATGGATGGGGCCATGTATCGCAAGATCTTGGCCAACAACCTCCTTCCCTCAGTAAGAGCATTGAAGATGGCTGGGTCTTCCAGCATGACAACGACCCGAAACACACAGCCAGGGCAACTAAGGAGTTGCTCCGTAAGAAGCATCTCAAGGTCCTGGAGTGGCCTAGCCAGTCTCCAGACCTGAACCAAATAGAAAATCTTTGGAGGGAGCTGAAAGTCCGTATTGCCCAGCGACAGCCCCGCCACTTGAAGGATCTGGAGAAGGTCTGTATGGAGGAGTGGGCCAAAATCCCTGCTGCAGTGTGTGCAAACCTGGTCAAGAACTACAGGAAACGTATGATCTCTGTAATTGCAAACAAAGGTTTCTGTACCAAATATTAAGTTATGCTTTTCTGATGTATCAAATACTTATGTCATGCAATAAAATGCTAATTAATTACTTAAAAATCATACAATGTGATTTTCTGGATTTTTGTTTTAGATTCCGTCACTCACAGTTGAAGAGTACCAATGATAAAAATTACAGACTTCTACATGCTTTGTAAGTGGGAAAACCTGCAAAATCAGCAGTGTATCAAATACTTGTTCTCCCCACTGTATATATATATATATATATATATATATATATATATATATATATGTGTGGCTAATGCCACATTATGGGATTGGATATGTCAAATTTTACATGAGCGTCACACCAATACATGTATCATCCTATACCTTATACCATAATCCTCAGGTATTTGATTCCAACTGTAAGCTAGTGATGGTCAATGATGGATCAGGTTAATGTGTTGTGTTTGTTTCTTTCAAATTCTTACCTCCCAATAAACGGAATCATCAAAGCAGTTCTGATCTGGAGGCTGTCCCCAGAATGGAAGCTTCATTATCAGACCTGTACAAATAGAAAATGTATTAACAGTATTATTAAATACATGTTTCCCAGCGGCATGGTATAAAACAAATTGCATATTTTATACCATATGAAAACTGATAATACGTCTGTTAAAATGTATATTTTTGAATTACAAAAAATGGCACTGTCTCTCTCCACCGACCTGTAATGGCTCCTCCAACCAAAGCAAACCCAAGGGATGAGGCCAGGGCTGCACCCTGCATGGCAGCACTCCTGAGGGAAGAAAGGTGGAGAAGAGAAAATGAGAGTGGTACTTAGGTAATTATGGCAAGAGACCCTTATTTTGAGACTCATTATTGAAAAAAAGTGAATTATTAGACATTCAAGAACTACAGTATCTGTATCTGTTGTTGACTACACATCGTCATTTACCAAAAGTCTTCAGAAAACCATCAATTTTCGAATGCCTTTTATATATCGAATGCCTCTAATTCCTTTATCCAATTCCTTTATAGATATACAGTATGAAGAATTCCTTTATAGATATACAGTATGAAGAATTCCTTTATAGATATACAGTATGAAGAATTCCTTTATAGATATACAGTATGAATAATTTCTTTATAGATATACAGTATGAAGAATTCCTTTATAGATATACAGTATGAAGAATTCCTTTATAGATATACAGTATGAAGAATTCCGTTAGATGAGCCTTACCCATCCTTCTTGCCCAGAGCGACAGCCACAATTCCAGCGATGCCCCCCAGGATGCCAGGCATGCCGTGCAGATTGTGGACGCCACAGGTGTCCTGGATGCCCAGCTTGTATGCCAGGATGGGCTGAAACACAGAGATAAACAGTAGTCTCATTTGCATATTCCCTAGTGCCCACTAATTTCAACATATTTCTAGCCATCTGATGGCAGGTTAGTCAGTCATGGATGGATGGGTGATTGTTTTGACTAAAATGCAAGTGTTTCCAAGAAGGCAAAACTTTAATAAATTAGAATTGGGTTAAATGTGTAAGACTCATTTGAATGCATTCAGTTGTGCAAATGACTAGGACTCTCCCTTTCTATTGGTTCAGACTTGTGTGACCTTTGAACTCACAGTGAGGAACTTGAAGCCCAGAGTGGAGATGATGCCAGCCACGAACCCGATGATCATGGCGCCGAAAGGACCGATGTCCATGTCAGCGCAGGTTCCCACGGCAACACCTCCGGCCAGAGAGGCATTCTGAATGTGGACCTATGGAAGACACAGAAGCATCAATGAGCTATGCTATAGTAGGTGCTGTGTGAGATTCTATTGTCTCTTTCCCAAAGACACACAATACACACACACACACACACACACACTCAATAGTCTTATTTGAATATAAAAAAGTCAAATAAATTGAAAGAAAGTAAACAATCTACAGCTTTGCTGTGATCTGACCCTTTGTGGTTTGTATGAAGCATTGGAAGACTCACCATGTCCAGTTTCCCTTTGTGGTCCACCAGGCTGGAGACGGCGTAGGCAGAGAGTACACAGGCAGCCAGGGAGAAGTAGGTGTTGGTCACGGCCATGAGCTGATCAGTGCCAGGTGCAGCGATGGCAGAGTTGAAACTAGGCCAGAACATCCAGAGGAACACGGTACCTGGACAAGATATTCAAGGAGGATTTAGATTTTTCTGCTACTTCAGTTAATTCTAAAATATATAAAACAAAAAGTAATGTATTAAATGTATTGAAACTACATTGAACAGAATTATGCCCGCTAGTGTCACTGATACACTGTATTTCCACTAAGTGGCGAATGAGACTATGATATCTGTGGAGGAGCCTCCACCTCAGCCTTCTACCTACAACTCCCCTTCCCCTGTGATAAAATGTACCGTGCAAACAGACACCAGGAGCCGTATGTATCAAGCATCTCAGAGTAGGAATGCTAATATAGTTTCAGGTCCCACCTGTCCATGTAATCTCATTTATTGTGATCTAAAAGTAAAAACTGATTCTAAATCAGCACTCCTACTCTGAGATGCTTGATACTTACGGCCCCCTTATTGCTGAATTGCTATTTCTAGTGTTCCAATGATGCATAAGGTAACATTTTATCAATATTTAGCAGATCTATCTACTACTCTCTACTCTAATCTATAATACTAATAATAGTTGTTAGTAGCTTACTACAGTAAAGAATAAAATGCATTAACTTTGATGACTGCCATGTGAGCTGCTCTTACCAATCATGGCGAAGAGGTCAGAGTGGTAAACAGAACCATCGTTCTCATGGCCGTTCCTCAGAGCTGGCCGGTACAGCATGCGGGCCACTGCGAGACCAAAGTACGCCCCAAAGGCATGGATAATCATTGAGGCCCCAACATCATTGGCCTGTGAGTGGGGCAAACCACATAAAGTAGTTAGTTCATGTTATGAAAAAAAAAAAGCCAGCCCTCCCAACCTAACTTTCTCCTTAGCCTGCTAATAACCTCAATCACCTGTCCATCACACCTCTGCCCATTCCCAAGCAAAACTAGTGCACTGATTGGTTGGGTATAGGATTGGACCGATTCAAGAATATCAAATGAAATTTGACCCCTTGACCTAGATGTATTTTTCCCTTTGTAGGTTCATCCCTAAGAATTTACGCCATGATTATATTTGCGAGAGCCCTTTTGGTAGGATGAATCTTGTCTGTTCGCGTTTTTCTTGGTCTGTCACTTCTCACCACTAGAGGGCAGTCTCACTAGGGTTATGGGTCAAGTGGTGGGTTAGGTGTATAAGGTCCCAGGTAAACAGGTAGAACACATGCATGGGTCAACAGGAGATTCACACGGTTTTTACTGCTATTCACAAGATTGCACACAATATTGCTTATTGGACTGTATTAACTAATATACTTTTCTTGTGTAGTGTTGTTTTTCTTGTACACAAGTTCTTAGATGAGTGGATAAGGTTGAAATTAGTCTGTTGTGACAGACTGTTAGAATAAGAGTAAGTTCTGGGATCTGAGATTAGGGTGAAGTGCACTGACCCCCAGGATTTCGGCCACCAGATGTTCATTGATGCTGAAGATGGTGATCTCCAGGATGGTCATGATGAGGAGCTGGACGGGGCTGGTCTTACCCAGGACTGCCCCGAACGAGATCAGAACGGTGGCTGTGCTGAAATCTGCGTTGATCATCCTTATGGTGAGGAGGAAGAGGAGGTGTAGGAGGGGGTGAAGAAAGTGAAAGAGAGAGAGAGAGAGAGAGAGAGAGAGAGAGATGTCTTGTTAACATTAGAACAGAACACTTCTCCACATTTCTCCTCTATCATGTGCACAATTGCCACTAATGCTAGCTTAATTCATTCTGCCCATTCTGTTGCTGTATTAATGTGTCTAGAGTAGTAGGCTTCTCTATGACTAATGTGTACGTACATCTGCTATTACTGCAAGCTGACTATTGCTTTTGACGGTTATGGTAATGGCTATGTTGTATTTACTTGAAGATGTCTTCTATCATGGGTACTATGATGTTACTGCTAGCTTAATTTATTCTGACCGTTCTGTTGGTGTACTATTTGTATTTACTTGAAGATGGAGACTTTGATCTTGCCGTCGTCCAGGTGCCAGAGACCTTGCATGAGGAGACCCCACTGCAGAGCGAAGGCAGCCAGGAGCAGGTTGAGGCCCACGCTACTGAAGCCATATCTCTTCAGAAAGGTCATCAGGAAGCCGAAGCCAATGAAGATCATCACGTGGACATCCTGGAACACTGGGGAACAAATGGTAGGTCAGAGGTCAGCTCAATGGAGTTGGATTATTTCATTTAAAAAAGTGACTTCAAAAATGGAGAAATTCACATTTTAAATTCACATGAAATCCAAAAGACGTTGGTGCTAGTGTTAACATAATATTATTGTATTATTTCTCCATAAAACAGGCCCCATGTGATTTATTCACTCTGAATGAAAACGGAAAGAATGACAACTTAAACTAAAACAAATGACTAAAACCCTGGAAGGGTTTGCTGTGTTAGTATGATGCTGTATTACAACACTGGCAAAGACATTAAAATCAATTGACAGACTAGCAATTCATGAAATACCTAAGGGCTATTAGTGGGGTGTAAATATTCCATTCACTATGTTGCTTTGACTTTTGTTGCTCAAATGATTTACGGAGCAGCCGCATTGGACTGTGCATTAACAGTAGTAACCCCTATCCCCATGAGGGGGGTCATTGTAAATCCTGAGGAGGGAAGACTTAGGACCATGCTCTGATGACTCCTAGCTGTCCCCAGTCCACCTGGTTGTGCCGCCGCACTGGTTTCAACTCTTCTGCCTGCGGTTATGGAACACTGACCTGTTCATCAGACGTGCCATGCTGTTTTCATCTCTCTCTCTTTTTCTCTCTCTCTCTCGCTCTCTCTACCACACCTGCACTCTATTGCACTGTAACTGTATAGCACTTTGTGACATCGGCTGATGTAAAAAGGTCTTTATAAACAAAATTGATTTGATTTTTGATTTGATTTGAAGACCAATTAAATTAGTCTGTGAATGGGATACTGAGAACTGAGGCTCCCGATAACCCAGTTTTATGTGTCATGTCAGTAGCCTCACACTGTTCCATTCACTGGGATCACATGATCTTAATCAAGTCTTCCAAACTTAATAGATGGTCTCAGGGAAGCAGACACTCCACAGATAAACACATTCCTCACTAATAGTTTCAGTTCTTGGAATTATAAGGACTGGGGTCTTTTGTATGGATCACTGTCCTAGCAGTTTATGCATGTTTAGATTGATGTATACAAGAGGACAGAGACTTAACTTATAAGGGCTTTAGCTCACTGTATTTGCGGACAGCAGGATGTGAGCTCTATCTGAGTGTCTACAGATGAGCATCAGGCTACTGGCCCGTGTGTGAGAACGTACATGTGTGTGTACGTACGTACATACGTAGGTGCATGGAGCTTAGAACGGTTTGTCCACCGCCGCCGGAGGAACGATCCTAATTCTCCAAGCTCCACTCCCACTCCCACCCCCACCCACGCCCTTTACTCCCACTCTTGCTCAACGCTCACAAAAGATTATCTTCTCTGAAATGCCTGACCACAGGAAGCCAGACTCCCAATTCCCAAAAGTGATCAGTCACTGTGCGATGGATGACGGGTCCTCATCTGGAAAGTACATCAAGGTGTGACCGTTTGCAGAAAGTGGAAATAATAGGCCTTGTTTAGGTTTCCCAAGGTCTGGTTAGCATTGTGGTGAACAGTTAGCATTGTGGTGTCAGGGAAGGACTTAGGCAGACAGTCACCACTCAGACAGTCCTGGGGAAGTTATGGAATACAGGGTGTGGGGTTGGGGGTTCGGGGGCTTAGGTGCAGCATAGACTAGCCCGATAGGTCCTTTGTCTTTTTTTGTATGTGACTATACAATATATGACTACTCTATGTACAATATGTAAGCTGTGTATGACTCTCCAGGAAACATGTCTACCAGCATGCCATACCAGAGACATACACATCTCTTTCTCTGTATGTGCCATACCAGGACTTACTATAAGTAAAACCAATGCTACATTAGCAAACAAATAACTCAAATTACATTTACATCTTAGTCATTTAGAAGATGCTCTTATCCAGAGCAACTTACAGTTAGTTAGTGCATACATGTTCATACTTTTTTCATACTGGTCCCCTGTGGGAATTGAACCCACAACCCTGGCATTGCAAGCGTCATGCTCTATCATCTAAGCTGGGACAACACTAAATCTTTTTCCTGATATTGAAGTCTGAACAATGTCAGATATGTAAGATATACAAATAGATTACAAATAGCGCTGATATCTACAGGGTACAAATAACTCAAATCTATTCAATATTTTCCCTGATATAGAAGTCTGAACAATGTATAATATGTAAGATACACAAATAGCCTTGTAAGATGTATACAAGATAAGATAGCCATGTGTTGACTTTACTTTTGAACAAATCTGCGTTTCTGTTGTTAATACATTGCATGCAATGTTTTCTGTTTTTTTTTTGCATTAATTTAAGGTACTGATTGGGAATGTGCAAATCGAACAATGTACAAACATTACCTCACAATGAGTGGGTGGATGCAAGGAAATGGACAATATGCTAATAAAAACTAGAATTTCACAATGTATCGTGTAAAATTTCTGGGAACTACCTAACCTGATCAATTCCTGCTGTTGTGAGTGCCTTACTCTACCAACTGAGACAGAGTACTAAACTTGAAGCTTTAGAACATAACAGCAAAGTTTCAGCTTTTGTCTTATCCATAATGGATATCTCTCTTTTTCGGCTTACCATTCATCTTACCCAGCATTGTCATCTAAAATCTCCAACCTTACCAAGCCAAATAAATAATACAGAGATATGCACTATTGTTATGTACTGTAGTACATAGTTAAGCGTTAGCACACAGCTGGGCAACACACTGGACCAGGAAACACTTCAACACTCTGTCCCCCAGGTGGCAGCACCAACCATGTCCAAGTGCTGTGCTAGAAGGTAGCACATCAGGTACTTCCAATTAAGGGGATCACCAGTCAGTGTGGCAGCTGCAAAGCTGTTAGGCTGCTGAAGTTTTGGGTGGCCATGAGGCCTTTCGTTATGTTTTTATCTTTAGTTTGGGCATTAGTGCTGAGCGATTAACCAACATTTAGTTTTTGGTTATTAAGGAATTTAAAAAAGTCAGCAAATAAAAGCGAAGTAATATACACAAAAATATATATATATTTTATAGTAATTTCCTATTTTTCTATTGATGTCTACCCAATGTGGACCTGACAGAGAAAATTTTATATTTGTAATGTTTTTGCAATTGAATGTTCACTGTTTCTGACTTTGGAATTTCTATTAAAAATCTCTAAAGTCATTTTAATGTCATTATTTGATAATGTTGTTGTTTTATTGTTTATTGTTTAAACGTTTTTATCAAAACCAATATTTTTTTAATAATCTAACTAAAAACCGAACTACCTCAAAAAGCACTAATCATGCAGCACTATCGGGCATGTTAATAGTTTTCCTTTTTGCATATATTTGTTTTATTTGTCATATTTACACCATCTGAACATAATAATCTGCTTAGTCTTGCCCAAACCAAAGGAGTCAAGGCAGAGCTGGCCCTGGATCTAAGGTAAGGTTGCTGTGTCCCTGGGCTGGGTCGCATACACTTTACTTCTCACATTTATGCACTCATCCAGTCAGGTTACAGAACCATAAGGCAAGCCTAAAATCCTTAGACTTAGCGAGTACAATGTTGACAATAGGGTGTCTAGTCAGTTCCGTAACACTATGCAATGGCCCCTAGAGGAACCCCTTGGATGGTCTCATAGGAATGGCCATTTTAGCAATACAGGATGCAGAAGCTAGTTGCTGAGGTTCATCTCTATTAACAATGCTCTTTGAATGCTTGCCCTGCATTATTGATCAGCCCCCACCCCACCCATCTTATATCACCTGAATACTTGATACATTTGAGACATCATACCAGTTGGAGGCTCTAAGAGAACGGTGTGGCGGGAGGTAAAAAGGAGGTTCATTTGGAACTCAACAAAGTTGGTAGTTGTAGTGTGCTAACCAGGATTTCTGGATTGCTAAAGGGGTGTCAGTCTGAAAGGAGAAAGTTTCAGGCCAGCAACCTAATTACGCGTTAGAGGTCAACAAGCTCTGACGAAGAAACTGCCTCCAAAACACGTCATCATTAAACATCATTTAAGGGAATTAAGCTTGCGTTTCCTAAACCTTCTGTCTGCGTTTCAGAAATCCCCCATGGCTTTGGGTGAGAGGGAATCCTCATTCTGTCACCCAGGCATGAATACCCAGTGCCAACGCCACGGTATTCACTAGGGCAGGCACCCAAGCCAGACCATGGGCAAACCTCAAACCTTTCTTGAGTTTCATTTAGGAACCCTACTGAAATACTACTTAAGTAGTTTTTGGGGGTATCTGTACTTTACTATTTATATGTTTTACTACTTTTACTTTTACTCCACTACATTCCTAAATAAAATATGTACTTTCTACTCACATACTTTGAATGTTCAGGCAGTACAGAAATATGGTCCAATTCACTCACCTATCAATATAACGTGTTGTCATCCCTACTGCCTCTGATCTGACTCACTAAACACAAATACTGCATTTGCCCCTGGCTGTTCATAAATACATTTAAACCAAGATACTTTTAGACTTTTCCTCAAGTAGTATTTTACTGGGTGACATTCACTTTTACTTGAGTCATTTTCTATTAAGTATTTTCTATCTTTTACTCAAGTTTGACAATTGGGACCTTTTACAACAGTGCAAATGGTGAAGTTACCTTTTGTGTTGTTGTGAACTGTAGTTACAAAACTGAATTCCGCCTGACTTTGATAAAAGGGCTTCATGGCTATGAAACAACTCTAAAATCTTAAGGTCCCCATTCTTTTGAGGAAAATAAGTACTTCACAGAGCCACAGAAACCATCTAAATACCTTTTTTTTTTACAATGATTTTGTCTGTTGATGATAAAGCCCAGCAACACAGTAGGCTCCTATGTTTCAAAATTGCATTCCTCTGCTTATTTCCTCTGCTTTGAACCTGTAATTGCAGAGCTTTGGTATGCACCATATAGACGACCCCGCATCGCACACAACGTCAGACCCCTGATATTTTCTCATAGTCTACTCCAATAGTTTTTTTAGGAGTGGTGCAACTTGTGTTTGTACAGCTAAATGAAAACGCTATGGGGCATTAAATAGTTAGTCAGTTGAGTAAAGTGGGCATTTTGGGGGGTCAATTATGATATTTATGGATTGAATTAGCATACAAGTAAATTAACCTATCTGCAAATGTTACAGCTTTCTTGAGAAAACAAAGAAAGTAAAAGTCGCCATTGTACGCATCTCTAGCTGTATAATCCATTAAACACAATCTTGAAATAAAAATTCATGTATTTTGGTTTAATACATTTTTTCTCTCAGATTGTTTAAAAACAACCAATAGTTCTAAAAGTTATAGGATGTCTTTGGATATGACTTAACTTAAACTACACCTCAACGGCAAAATTCTTAGAATGGAAAATGGTCGGCCCAAATGCTAAGCACTACGCTAATCTATCTGGGTCACACCTGCCCCGCCCATTTATGGGCAAACCTCTATACTGTCAGTCTGCAAGTATTTATGCTGTATTAAGATAGATAGAAAATACACTTTTGGGTAGTCCAAGAACCACCCAAAGAACACCAGACTAACTTCTAAATTCTTTCTTTGTACAAAAAAATGCTAACGACATGTAGGTAAAGTTGTAGGGGTGGGACTTTGGCACTTTTCAACTGATAAATCACAAGATAGATAAGTCTATCTCCAAACACAAATTCACGTACACATCTGCAAACACTTTTAACTCACTCATATGTCTCACAAAAACACATTAATAATGCATTTCCCTCAAGTGCACATGTAAGTTCTACTGTAAGTATCTGGATGCCATTCAGTCCAGGCATTCATCATCCCATTTGCACAATCCGTCTGGAGGCTAGTCAAAGTGAACCTGCCCAGTATGAGAGAGAGTGGTGCACCTATGACTGTTAGAGCATCTGGCCCATTCCCTATAGTGTATTTTTAGGTGTGAGGATGCTGGAACGGTCACATGCACAACAACCTCACACTATGCTTCCCACGACCTCTCTCTCTGATTGTTTACAGGAGTATCTGATAACTCAATAATACCATCCCCATAGATCTATAGCTTATTCCTCAAAGCTACTACACAACCGAGCTCCCACAACCAGGCTGACACACTGACAGCCCATACATACAATATGTGGCACCACACTGAGGAAGCCTGCTCCCAGATCTGTTTCTTTCTTGCCAACTCCTATGGTCATTGTCATGCCAAGACCACACAAACCGATCTGGGACCAGGCTAACATTAAGAAGCCTTCAGGAGTCACTTACTGGGGTAGAGGGTCAGAGGATCCTGTGCCTTCGTCTTCTCATTGTGTGTGGTGTTCCCCCCGTTGCTCCCATCATCGTAGACTACAAATACAGCAAACAGGATGATGGTGATAATCTCCAGAGTCAGAGCCAGGATGGGAAATGTAAATCTCATGTTTGTGTCATATGCAGGCATGCTAAGATTAACTAACTGTGTGTATGTCTCTCTCTCTCTCTCTCTCGCTCTCTGTTTATCTCAGGCTGTCCCTCTGTCTCTGACTCCCTATCTATGTTTTGGGGCTTGTGGTAATAGTGTGACGGGGGGAGAGCAACTGGTGTCTGGTTTTAAATTGGTGCAGGATTTGTGAGGACCAATGGCAGGGCAGAACAGTCAGGCCCGGGTGATTAATCACCCTTCTGCGCTTTGCTCATGGGGAAGGGTTTCCTCACTGTTGGGTGTTTACTCTTTTTAAAAGAGCGGGCAAAAACAGGACTTTGGCAAAACACACAGTAATGTCACCCGGCCAGTGGCAGAGACATGATATGAATGGCTAATTAGCTTTTTCCAACTCATTTGTCACTCTCAGTTTCATGCTGGTGTATTTGGGATGGCACCTACTACCATACCCAGTTCAAAGGCACTTCAATATTTTGTCTTGCCCCTTCACCCTCTGAATGGCACACATACACAATCCATGTCTCAATTGCCTCAAGGCTTAAATAAAATCATTCTTTAACCTGTCTCCTCCCGTTCATCTACACTGATTGGAGTGGATTTAACAAGTGACATCAATAAGGGATCATAGCTTTCACCTGGATTCACTTGGTCATTCTATGTCATGGAAAGAGCAGGTATTCATAAATGTTTTGTACACTCAGTGATACCTGAGAATGCAGGAGGAAAATAGCCTACAAGACCATTGTAGCAGGGAATGATGAAACTTACCACAGATTGTGTGGCCTTTGCGGCTGAGCTGTTGTTGCGCCTAGACATTTCCACTTCACAATATCAGCACTTACAGTTGACCGGAGCAGCTCTAGCAGGGCAGAAATTTGACAAACTGGCTTGTTGGAAAGGTGGAATCCTATGACGGTGCCACGTTGAAAGTCACTGGGCTCTTCAGTAAAGCCATTCTATAACCAATGTTTGTCTATGTTGATTGAATGGCTGTGTGCTTGATTTTATACACCTGTCAGCAACGGGGGTGACTGAAATAGCCAAATTTACTAAATTTGAAGGATTGTCCACATACTCATGTATACATAGTGTATCTAAGTGTATCTATGTTTATCCCCGGACCATAAATGCATTTGCAATGTCATGTTATGTTAAGGTATAATCCAGTCAAATCATGTGCTGTGCAAATATACACTTTAATATGGATCAAAATGTATTTATGTATTTAAATAGCACATTCATTTTGTACAATACACGTTGTGGCACATGGCCAGTATCAATGCAGTATGGATTTGATTGAAATCCATTAAAAAACTCTCCTCCTACTGTGTGCCATTAACTAATCAGAGTAGACATTTGCAGGTATACTGCCAGTGTTAAAGTGGATTATCCAATTTTGATTGGAGTCATTTGACAAGTCTTGCCTAATAAGTTCATGCATTATACCTGCCAGTGTTAATAAATTGCAATACTGCATTTGGATTCTCCCAATGCAGCCTTTCCCATAGCCAGCCTCCCTCCCACACTCTTGCTGTTCCACTTAAGTTTGTCCCACTTTATCCCTCTGTGATTGGTTCCCACAGTAAAGGTCCTGTTTGTGCTAACAACCCGAGGTCTTTTACCAAATTGCCACAGGGCAGAGTTCCTTCAATAGGCCTAAAGAGTCTAATGAATGAGCTGCATATGTATTCAAACTCTGCCAGCTACGAGTTTCAGTTGTTCTTGGAGCTTAACCCAGTGAACCTGTTCCCAGACCTGTTGGAAATCGTTTCCACATGTTGAGAGATATTATAACCCCTTCCTAAACGTTCCCTCTGTCAAGTTCTTCTATGGTTGGAGAACAGAAACAGAAAGAGAGAGCAGCCATCTTGGTTTCCACCTGCATGTCAGACTAATGTGCCACATGGGAAAAAGAGAGGTTCTAAATTGTGACGTTTAGAAATGGGTGCTACAGTATAAACGGACACACATTTAAAACCTTTTGTTTATGCATTAGTTAAGTGTATGAGGAAATGTAATTAGTGACAATGAAATATTACCATATGCATTCATTATATTGATCAATCACTTGGTTACCACATTAAGGTTTTGTGTCTGAACATTTTGGATGGAGCCAATGCTTTTACAATGGGAGGGAATGTAGCTAGCTAGCAGACCCAGCTAAATACATCTTTCGATTTAGAGTTTCAGGCACAGAAATGCCCTTTTATCCAGATGGTGTGACAAAGGCATTTCCTAACTTTCTTTGTTGTTACTTTTAAGGTTGGAACCAACATGCAGTACCTCTAGCAGGAAAAGGCAAGATCCATTTGCCCGCTAGCTCAGGGACAAGCTACGCTATTCACAGCCTTGTGTAATGTTCAATGTAATTGCATTGCTGGACTTTTTCAACCTTAATATATTTGTATTGTTTTAAAAATGTACAAATAAAAGGAAATGTATGATTTAAACATGCCTTTAATGTTTCTTTGTTTTAGCTGTTAGTGGTAATTCCCTAAGTGTTAAAACATTTGTGTTTACATCATAAGCCTTTATGTATGTGTTATGAATGACCAGAGCTGTCTGACTTTATAGTAAGTACAGCGTCATATGATACAAGGCATTTACTGTATGTATGTGTTATAAATTACCCAAAGAGGTCTGACTTTAAATTAAGTACAGCGTCATGCGATATAGTCTTTATAGATGTGTAATGAATGACCGAAAGTGTCTCACTTCAAACTAAGTGTTACAGGACACTACATAAAGTGTCAATAAATAGGTTATTAACGTTCTCCTGATTTATGAAAGTTCTGTCATGATCCACAGGTCACTGTAGGGAGTGAGAGGTATTTAATTGGGTTGCTGGACCTGCAAAGCTTGCATTTGTGTGTGTGTGTGTGTGTGTTTGTGTGTGTGTGTGTGTGTTAAAACCAAGATGATTTGAAATAGTCCAACCTGAGACCACCGCACCAAGTATTCCTCTTCTGTTTCCATGGGTTTGATCTTTAGCCGGGTAGTGGGTAAATGTGTCAAAGACCTGACTGGGCCCAACACCGCACGGTATGGTTTGTTTTTGTTGTGTGCATGTTTGTGTACTGAGGAACATGTTTCATCAATGTAAGTATTTCTTGGTGTAACATTGTCCTGAGGCTATTGCACACACATCACACATAAGCCTGGGATATCAACCACTCATAATTATTGCTAAACCCTTACCATTTCCACAGTTGATCTTCTTAAAATTGTATTTTAAACCTAAGTTTGATGAGTTGGTCCACTAGACCTTCCACGCATTTGGGAATTAGATTAAGTGTAATTTGACTAACATGACATCACTTAAGAGCTAATGCCATCCTTCAGCACAACATGTCACCCTTTGTAAAGCACATATATATATATCATCTTTGACATAGTGGGATGTGTCACATTTGACATTGGTGATTATGTCACACAGTTATGACACCTTTATAAAGCATTACATATGGTTATAGACGCTTTGTAACATATGTATGTAGTGCTTGTGAAAGCATTAAGAAGGGATTGTTAAGCCTTTATAAGTTGAACGTCATTTAACGTGTGACCCGAGATGGTAATGAGAAAACATATTTTTGCTGAGATTTTGCTGATTTCATGTGTGTTATCCCAGTGCTTGAAAAGAGAACAGAATGGAGTGACTAATCAAAAATTTAATCCGATCACTTGAAGATTATTTCTGAATACATTTTCTACTATGGTATATTGCTTTATTATTTTTACTATTCTGTGTATTATTATTTCTAAAATCTATACATATCTACAATATATATAAAAAAGTATGTGAACACAGCGATTTCAGCCGCACCCGTTGATGACAGGTGTATAAAATTGAGCACACAGCCATCCAATCTCCATAGGCACACATTGGCATTAGAATTGTCTGACTGAAGAGCCCAGTGACTTTCAACGTGGCACAGTCATAGGATGCCTTTCCAGCAAGTCATTTTTAAATTTCTTCCCTGATAGAGCTGCCCCAGACAACTGTAAGTGCCGTTATTAAAATACTTAAAAGTCTAGGAGCAACAACGGCTCAAAGTGGTAGGCCACACAAGCTCACAGAGTGGGACCGCAGAGTATTGAAGCACGTAGCTGGTAAAAATTGTCTGCCCTCGGTTGCAAAACTCACTACCAAGTTCCAAACTTCCTCTGGAAGCAACGTCAGCACAATAATTGTTCATTGTATTTAATATAAAAAAATATTATAAATAATTAATATAATTCTTATTTTTTAAAATCATAATATAATTTTAAAATATTTCATATACAGTAGCAGTCAAAAGTTTGGACAAACCTACTCAAGTAAAAAAAAAAAGTACTATTCTTTTCTATATTGTAGTGAAGACATCAAAACTATGAAATAACACATGGAATCATGTAGTAACCAAAAAAGTGTAAAACAAATAAATATATATTTTATATTTGAGATTCTTCAAAGTAGCCACCCTTTGCCTTGATGACAGCTTTGCACACTCTTGGCATTCTCTCAACCAGCTTCACCTGGAATGCTTTTCCAACAGTCTTGAAGGAGTTCCCACACATGATGAGCACTTGTTGGCTTTGTTTCCTTCACTTTGCAGTTCAACTCATCCCAAACCATCTCAATTGGGTTGAGGTCGGGTGATTGTGGAGGCCAGGTCATCTGATGCAGAACTCCATCACTTTCCTTCTTGGTCAAAAAGCCCTTACACAGCCTGGAGGTGTGTTGGGTCATTGTCCTCTTGATAAACAAATGATAGTCTCACTAAGCGTAAACCAGATGTGATGGTATATCGCTGCAGAATGCTGTGGTAGCCATGCTGGTTAAGTGTGCCACACCATCACACCTCCTCCTCCATGCTTCACGGTGGGAACCACACATGCAGAGATCATCCGTTAACCTACTCTGCGTCTCACAAAGACACAGCGGTTGGACTCATCAGACCAAAGGATAGATTTCAACCGGCCTAATGTCCATTGCTCGTATTTCTTGGCCCAAATAAGTCTTCTTCTTATTGGTGTCCTTTAGTAGTGGTTTCTTTGCAGCAATTTGCAGCAATTCAACCATGAAGGCCTGATTCACGCAGTCTCCTCTGAACAGTTGATGTAGAGACGTGTCTGTTACTTGAACTCTGTGAAGCATTTATTTGGTCTTCAATTTCTGACTCTAGTAACTCTAATTAACTTATCCTCTGAAGCAGAGTTAACTCTGGGTCTGCCTTCCCTGTGGCAATCCTCATGAGAGACAGTTTCATAGCGCTTGAAGAAACTTTCAAAGTTCTTTAAATGTTCCATACTGACTGACCTTCATGCCTTAAAGTAATGATGGACTGTAATTTCTCTTTCCTTATTTGAGCTGTTCTTGCCGTAATATGGACTTGGTCTTTTACCAGATAGGGTTATTTTCTGTATAACACCTGGGCTCCCAAGTGGCGCAGAGGTCTAAGACACTGCATCTCAGTGTGGTGTCTCTACAGAGGCGTCACTACAGACAAGCTGGTTTGAATCCAGACTGTATCATAACCAGCTGTGATTGGGAGTCCCATAGGGTGGCGCACAATTGGCCCAGCATCGTCCAAGTTTGACTTTATGACCAAAATCATCCCATTTACACTTTGTAGCCAACTAGAATAGATGTTTCTGACTCATGTTGATGCCACATAGGCCATTATCAAAATGAGAAGTTGCTTTTTAGGGGCAGTCACTCTGGTGGAAGCCTCCCTAACGTAAACCAGGTAATGTGTGGTATACCTCAAGGCAGCTGTCTAAGGCCCACTACTGTTTTAAAATGTTTACTAATGGCACGTGGGGCCTAATGACTAGTCTTAAATTGTCACGAGTCGGGACGGTGAGAGACCAAGACGCAACGCAGGGACTGTAGTTCGACATTGTTTTATTATGTATACTATGTATAAAACAATCCACAAGTACGAACTAACAAACAAACAAACACGATAATACAAACGTCACGTTCACCAACACAAAACACGAATAGACGGACGTAACAAAGTTGCACACTTACTTTCACCGTGACTGCGAAATAATCGATAACGACCCATAACCCAGTGTGAAAATTACAAGCCTTTGTAGCATCCCTAATTAGAGACGATGCGCTACAGCTGCCTCTAATTAGGGATCCCACACAAACCACCACCAGACACAGAAAGAATAGAACTGTCAGACTCTGACCATGGCTACATAGAGAAGCAAATAGGCTTCTCTATGACCAGAGCCTGACATAAAGCCTGTGTGTCTATGTACGCTAATGACTCAACATTAAACACGTCAGCTACCACAGCAAGTGAAATCCCTTAACAAAGAGCTGCAGTCGGTTTTAGAATAGGTGGCTAGTAATAAGTCCTACATATATCAAAAACTAAAAGCATTGTATTTGGAACCAATAATCCGCTAAACCCTAAACCTCATCTAAATATAGTAATGAATAATGTGGCGATTGAGCAAGTTGAGGAGACTAAACTGCTTGGTGTAAACCTAGATTGTATTGATATATTGATATATTGATTGCTAAGATGGGGAGAGGTCTGTCCGTGATAAAGTGCTGCTCTGCTTTCTTGACATCACAATCGACCCAAAAAGTCCTACAGGCCCTAGTTTTATCACACATAGGGAAGATCTCAATTGCATACTCCCTGTGTCCTCTCAAGTCGTCTCTTTCTCAAAACTTATTCGATGAGAAAGCCAGATGTCACTCCCCATGTCCTCCTCCTCCAATGGGTTTTGAGAAGGAGACAAGTTAGAGGAGAGAGGACATGAGAAATATGCAATTGACATCTTTCCCTAGACTACTGCCCAAGTTATATGGTCAAGTGCTGCAAAGAAGGACATAAGAAAATTACAGTTAGCCCAGAACAGAGCAGCACGCCTGGTCTAACATCAACAACATGCAGTCAATCTCTCCTAGCTCAAAGTAGAGGAGAGATTGACTGCATCACTACTGGTCTTTGTGAGAGGTATTAATGTATTTAAAGATAACACACCGCTCAGACACCCATACATGTCATAGGGTGGACTAGCTTTCCTATATAAAAGATTTTTCACTGACCTTTGCATGCTTTCACCCATGATTTACCTTAATTGATTGCTGATTGCCCTTCATGGATTGCATGTGTGTAATGTGACTTGGAGATTTGCTTTGCTTAATTGTCTGAACTTTTTTAACCACTCTCCTCCTGGGATTGGAGAATCCTCTAAACTAGTCTCTTTCATTGCAGTTTGTGCCCTCTGCCTATTTTATAACATGTGGTGCACCTGTGTTCGGGATCGAGCACCTCTGTTAGGGCAACGCGGGGAGCAGGATCACATCCGTGGCGCTGGAGCACAAGATGCAAGTTGTCGGTCCAAACTACAAAGGTCTGAGCTGGGGAGCTCTGGTTGGAGCTAGCTGGTAGTGGCATCTGTCTTTAACATAGTTCTCCCTGCATTCACGGTTGTTGGTGTGTTAGCTGGGGCCCGGGAAAAAGTTTGTTACCAATCAGGCCCCCGAGGACTGGAGTTGCCCATCCTTGTCCTAGGTATTTATTTTTCTAAGTAGCGTACAAGCCACCATCCGAGTATGTATTAATGATTGCTGTGATAGGCTTGAAGAAAGAAGATTGCCAGTTGGTTTTTAAGCTCTTCACAGTCCCCAAGTCCAGAGGCTAAGAAACAAACAGTGCTATATACAGCCATGACTACATTGAACTATCTCCCACTTCAGGTAACTCAAGCTAGCAATAACATCTGATTTAAACAACCCCCCGCGGCACAACATGGACTGTGAAGAGACGTACAAAAACACACACACACACACATGTTTGTCCTACTATCCTTGTGGGGATCAAACAAATGATTCCCATTCAAAATCCTAAAACCCTAAACATAACCCCAAACCCCTAAATCTAACCCTAAATACTAACCCTAAACCTAACCCCTAGCCCTTATTCTTATTGTAAACCTAAACTTAACCCTTAAGCCTAAAATAGCCTTTTTCCTTGCGAGGATTGGCGAAATGTCCCCACTTGTTCGAATGTTCCTTGTTTTACTATCCTTGTGAGGATTTATCGTCCCCTCTTGTGGGTACCAAACAATTGATTCCCATTCAATATCCTATTTTCCTTAACCCTTAACCTTAAAGATAACCCCTAACCTTAATTATAACCCTAACCCTAAAACTAACCCCCAAGCCTAAAATAGCCCTTTTCCTTGTGGATCCTGGCGAAATGTCCCCACTTGTCAGAATTATCCTTGTTTTACTATCCTTGTGTGGACTTCTGGTCCCCAGAAGGATAGTAAAACCAAATACACTCACACACACACTCTACACACAACCACACATTATTCTTGGTAATGTAATGCATGGAAATATCTTAGCCGATGTCTATTGCTTTGGTTTGGAGAAAATCTGCCACATCAAAGTCGCAAGGTGGCACAAAAATGGCCACAAAAAACAACAGGCAAATATTTGTATCTGAATCTAGCCTCTCTGTGAACTCTGTGAACACATTCCTGGAAAGCCATTAAGTAATTTATATGTTCACTCACAAGCCACCGTAAAACACAGATTTGTGGAAAATAGTCATTAGCCCAAAAGGAGCTTCATCCTTTGTCTTGGGCCCCACATGCCATGACATTACGCAAGTTACACTGCACAGACATCTCTAATGATTTTCACATTGAAGCCTGACGTTTAGTTGATATACCTAGTTTACTCAATACGGTATATCTTTCTAGTGATGGCTAGGCCTAGGAGAGTAATAGTGAAAATGTGAGGTGGTTTGAGCGGAGATGATAGGGGGAATGGATCAAAGAAAAGAGAGAGGATGATGGAGATTTAGCCTAATGGACTATCGTCATAAGGGTCATGACAGACATACCTTTACAGCTGTGATGGGCTCTCAACGAAAGGGGTTACCTGGGATCTTTGTATGTTTAACAGTTATAAATCAATGGCTTTAAATACATCTACAGATTCAAATGTGTTTGTTTACTACAAACTATTTACTACCAACTGTTATCTACAGTGCCTTCAGAAAGTATTTATACCCCTTGACTTATTCCATATTTTATTTGTGTTACAGCCTGAATTCAAAGTGGATTACATTTATTTATTTTCTCACCCATCTACAATAGCCCACAATGACAAAGTTAAAACCAGTTTTTAGAAATTTTTGCAAATGCATTGAAAATGAAATTCAGAAATATCTCATTTACATAAGTATTCACACCCCTGAGTCAATACATGATAGAGTCTTTCTGTCACGTTCGGGTGTGTAGAGAGACCAAGGCGCAGCGTATCGATAGTTCGATATCTTTATTTAATACGAATAAACTGACGAACTATACAAAATAACAAATGATAATAATTATTAACACACGTAGCACGATACGAGACAATACACAACAATGAACCACGCCAACGGAGTGGAACACAGACATATAAGTAAGATCCCTAATTAGAGGTAATGCATAGCAGCTGCCTCTAATTAGGGATCCCACACACACACACACAACACCAGACAGAAATAGAAATGATAGATCTGCCAGACTCTGACCATAGAAATATAGAGAAGCAAAGCTTCTCTATGGCCAGAGCCTGACAGTACCCCCCCCCAAAGGCGCGGACTCCCGGCCGCAAGAAAAACAAACACAAAAACATGAGGGAAGGGTCAGGGAGGGAAAAACATCAAACATAAACCATCGCCGGTGGCGGTTCCGGCCCCGGCGAAGTGGATGTCTTCCTCCTCATTTCTACTGGGCCCGGTGTGGCTGGCGATTCAGGCCATTTCAAGGGGCAACCCACCGGTCCTGGAAACGACCATGGTGGGGCAAAAGGCTCAGGCCATGGAGCGGGGCAAATAACCGGGCCAGAACTGGGCACCGGTGTGGCAGGCGACTCAGCCATATAAAGGGGCAACCCACCGGTCCTGGAAACAACAATGGTGGGGGAAAAGGTTCAGGCCATGGAGCGGGGCAAATAACCGGGCCAGGACTGAGCACCGGTGTGGCAGGCGACTCAGCCATATAAAGGGGCAACCCACCGGTCCTGGAAACAACAATGGTGGGGGAAAAGGTTCAGGCCATGGAGCGGGGCAAATAACCGGGCCAGGACTGAGCACCGGTGTGGCAGGCGACTCCGGCCATGTAAAGGGGCAACCCACCGGTCCTGGAAACAACAATGGTGGGGGAAAAGGTTCAGGCCATGGAGCGGGGCAAATAACCGGGCCAGGACTGAGCACCGGTGTGGCAGGCGACTCCGGCCATGTAAAGGGGCAACCCACCGGTCCTTTAAATAACAATGGTGGGGGAACAAGTTCAGGCCATGGAGCGGGGCAAATAACCGGGCCAGGACTGAGCACCGGTGTGGCAGGCGACTCCGGCCATATAATTATCACGGGAGGCTCCGGGCTGTCGAGCGTCACGGGAGACTCCGGGCTGTCGAGCGTCACGGGAGGCTCCGGGCTGTCGAGCGTCACGGGAGGCTCCGGGCTGTCGAGCGTCACGGGAGGCTCCGGGCTGTCGAGCGTCACGGGAGGCTCCGGGCTGTCGAGCGTCACGGGAGGCTCCGGGCTGTCGAGCGTCACGGGAGGCTCCGGGCTGTCGAGCGTCACGGGAGGCTCCGGGCTGTCGAGCGTCACGGGAGGCTCCGGGCTGTCGAGCGTCACGGGAGGCTCCGGGCTGCCGAGCGTCACGGGAGGCCCCGGGCTGTCGAACGTCACGGGAGGCTCCGGGCTGTCGAGCGTCACGGGAGGCTCCGGGCTGTCGAGCATCACGAGAGGCTCCGGGCTGTCGACCATCACGAGAGGCTCCGGGCTGTCGACCATCACGGGAGGCTCCGGGCTGTCGACCATCACGAGAGGCTCCGGGCTGTCGATCATCACAGGAGTCTCCGGGCTGTCGACTATCACGGGAGTCTCCGGGCTGATGAGGCGCACCGACGGTCTGGTGCGTGGAGCCGGCACTGGAGGTACCTGGCTGGGCACACGCACTGGAGGTCGAGTGCGGGGAGTCGGCACGGGACGTACCAGACTGGAGAGGCGCACTGGAGGCCTGGTGCGTGGAGCCGGTACTGGAGGAACCTGGCTGGGCACACGCACTGGAGGTCGAGTGCGGGGAGTCGGCACGGGACGTACCGGACTGGAGAAGCGCACTGGAGGCCTGGTGCGTGGAGCCGGCACTGGAGGAACCTGGCTGGGCACACGCACTGGAGGTCGAGTGCGGGGAGTCGGCACGGGACGTACCGGACTAGAGACGCGCACTGGAAGCCTGATGCGTGGAGTCGGCACAGGTGGCACTGGACTACTAACACGCACCTCAGGGCGAGTGCGGGGAGTCGGCACGGGACGTATCTGACTGGAGACGCGCACTGGAAGCCTGGTGCGTGGAGTCGGCACATGTGGCACAGGACTAATAACACGCACCTCAGGGCTAGTGCGGGGAACAGGCACAGGACGTACCTGACTGGAGACGCGCACTGGAAGCCTGGTGCGTGGAGTCGGCACATGTGGCACAGGACTAATAACACGCACCTCAGGGCTAGTGCAGGGAACAGGCACATGACGTACCGGACTGGAGAGGCGCACTGGAGGCCTGTTGCGTGGAGCCGGAACTGGAGGAACCGGACTGGTGACACGCACCTCAGGGCGAGAGCGAGGAGTAGGCACATGACGTACCGGACTGGAGAGGCGCACTGGAGTGTAGCAGACGGCCGGACCCAGACTGGGCACCGGTGAAGCGGACTGCTCTGACACTGGAGTGTAGCAGACGGCCTGACCCAGACTGGGCACCGATGGAACGGATTGTTCTGGCACTGGAGTTCTCACACGTGAAACCGGCATAGGACATACTGGAGTGGGGATGTACACTGGAGACTCGGCGCGGGATGTAGACATTAAACGACCCGGACTGGGGATGCACACTGTGGGCACCTTTAACTCCAGCTCCCTCCGCTCGTTCTCACACTCTTCCCAATTACGCCTACACAGCTCCATAATGTCACAATATACCCCCTTCAGGTATTCCTCTTCCTCCTTCTCCACCGTATTCCACATGGAGAGTGGTACTGGCTCGTCCTCCTCGTAGCCAGACCAACCCCATAGCCCCCCCCCGAAATTTTCTTGGGGTTGCCTACGGGCTCCGTTACCTCCGTTTACTCGATTACGCCGTTTCTCTCCTTTTTTCTCCTTAGCTCCAGTTTTACGCTGCTTGGTCGGGTGGTGGTTCATTCTGTCACGTTCGGGTGTGTAGAGAGACCAAGGCGCAGCGTATCGATAGTTCGACATATTTATTTAAATGAACTGACGAACCATACAAAATAACAAATGATAATAATAATAACACACGTAGCACGAACACGAGACAACATAACAATGAACCACGCCAACGGAGTGGAACACAGACATATAAGTAAGATCCCTAATTAGAGGTAATGCATAGCAGCTGCCTCTAATTAGGGATCCCACACACAACACCACACATACGTAGAAATAATAGATCTGCCAGACTCTGACCATAGAAATATAGAGAAGCAAAGCTTCTCTATGGCCAGAGCCTGACACTTTCTGGCTAAAAGTATTTCACAATACAGCTGTGAGTCTTTCTGGGTAAGTCTCTAAGTGCTTTGCACACCTGGATTGTACAATATTTGCACACATTCTTCAAGCTCTGTCAAGTTAGTTGATGATCATTGCTAGACTGCCATTTTCAAGTCAAGACAATTTAAGTCAAAACTGTAACTAGGCCACTCAGGAACATTCAATGTCTTCTTGGTAAGCAACTCCACTGTATATTTGGCTTTATGTTTTAGGTTATTGTCCTGCTAAAAAGTGAATTTGTCTCCCAGTGTCTGGTGGAAAGCAGACTGAACCAGGCTTTCCTCTAGGATCCTGCATGTAATGGTGATGGTGGGTGGAAGCAATAGCACGGACACACACAACGTCTCCAAGGATAGTTGATTTAATGAGAAACTCCAAAAATACAAAACGGTCCCAACAGGGAAAAAAGGAACAGCACTGGGCCAAACAATAACTACCCTACAAAACAAATACTCAAAAACACGCAGGTAGGTAGTATACAAGATAACCGGAGCAGACTGCAAAGTCTGACCGTAACAAGGGTTAATCACCGACACCACACAGGTGCCTGCCTGCTCCCTAAATACCCCCCTAGATTCCCAAATAATAAACAGGTGCGTAGCTGCTTAGTTCACCTCCTCCTGGGATCTAGCACCCTCCATGCCCGCAACACTAGTTTAATAGGAGGGAGACGCCGAACGCTGGATGGAGGAGTATGGATCCAGCGGTGATGTTACAGAGCCCCCCTCTCCAGGCGCTGCTCCCGCAGCGCCTCGGCGTCTCCCACAGGGACGGCCCAGAGGGTGGTGAGCTGGGCGGTCGGGACGGCGCCGGTGGAAGTCCTCCACTAGCGATGTGTCCAGTATGTTGCCGGACGCCTTCCACGGTCGTTCCTCGGGGCCACACCCTTCCCAGTCCACCAGATATTGGAGCCTTCCTCTACGACGCCGGGAGTCCAACAAAGAGCGGACTGTGTATGCCACCTCTCCCTCAATGTCCAGTAGAGGGGGTGGGGCGTCGTGGGTGACTGCGAGGGGCCCCGCCACCACCGGCCTAAGGAGTGACACATGAAAGGAGTTAGCAATTCTATAGTCCGGAGGCAACTGCCACGTGTAGGTCTCGTCATTGACCTGGCGGACCACCTTGAATGGTCCCACAAACCGTAGGCTTAATTTTCGGCAAGGCAGGCGAAGCGGGAGGTCACGTGTCGACAGCCAGACTCGATCGCCCGGTCGAAACTGCGGAGCATCAATACGCCTTCTGTCGGCCTGTAAACATTTCTAAAAACAGAATTCCACTTTGACATTATGGGGTATTGTGTGTAGGCCACTGACACCAAATCTAAATTTAATCAATTTTAAATTCAGGCTGTAACACAACAACATTTTTAAAAAGTCAATGTATTGTCCACAGCTGTAGATTTGCAGTACTCCCAAATGAATTAGTTACTTTTACTGGCTTTTGTAGTGGATTCTTGTGCTGAGCGTTGCGTGGTGGTGCCTGAGGCCCTGAGTGGAAACAGAGATCCCGTTGCAGTGATGGAAAAAGACCAGGCCATCTCGCCCCTCGTTACTCAAGACTGACGCATCCCACCGATGCCTTCTTTAGGAGGTTGGGAGGCTATGGCGCTCTCTACTGTAACAGTCTACTTCCCACAGAAACCTCTGCCTGACATTGTTTCTCTTAGCTCCCCCCGGAGAGCACAACCCCTATGTCTGTCTCTGAGTAATCCTGTGTGATTCATAAACCGCATGTTTGGAGGAGTGAGAATGGACAGGAGGAGTGATTCACAAGTCGCACAACCCACCTCACCCCACCCTAATCAGCAGAACATTCCGCTTTAGCTAGCGGAGATTCTATTGACTCTAGTGGTGTGTTGGGAGACATAGGTCAGGGCTGCAGACTGCAAGTGAAATGTTTAATTGGTCGCACTGTTGCGAGCTGTACATTATACCTGGTCACCTCAATCAAAACATCCCAATTGTTGGGCCGATAAAAAGTGTATTTGTTCAACAGTAAAGTGCATTATCCTCATGATTCCTTTAATATAAGTGTCTGCCCTGCCGCTGTGCCTTCCTGTTTCGCTGGGGCAGGCTGCTGTAATGAGCAAGCCTCAGAGTGCATCTTAACTGAAGATGCTGTAGGCTATGGAAAGCCATTCATTTCCAATGGAAGAGAAGCAAAGTGGGCGGGGGACCATTGGGTGATGTAAGCATTGGCAAGGGACGTGAACAGGGCGGGACCAACGTTTCTTTTAGGACGTTACATTTGCTGTTAGATTAATACATGGCTACTAGCAGTAGGTGTAATATTTAGAGTTGTGATGGTGCGAGGACTGTGAGCACAAGATCGAGGAGGTCGAAAAAAGGAAAATAATAAAACAGAAAATATAAGCATGAGACTTTAATACGGCACCAACACTGGCCGTGACACGAAGCAAACAATAATCCACACAGAAACAAATACAAGGGTACCATAAATAGGGTATGCAATCAAGTAAGGGGAAACAGGTGTGTGCGTGTGTGCATGTGTCATCAGGTAATTGGGAGCAGGTGTGTGTGTGTGTGTGTATGCATGCCTGGGCGGTAAGTCAGTTGGAAGCCGAACCGGGCGAAGAACATAGTCCACCTGGCCTGGCGGGGGTTGAGGCGCCGAGCAGCTCTGACGTATTCCAGGTTGTGATGATCCATCAGAACTGTGAACGGCTCCCGTGTGCCCTCCAGCCAATGTCTCCACTTCTCAAGTGCCAACTTCACCGCCAGGAGCTCCCATTCACCCACATCGTAGTTCCTCTCTGCAGCAGACAGTTTCCGGGAGAAGTAAGCACAGGGGTGCAGTCTCGGGGGACTCCCATGCTGCTGGGAGAGGACTGACCCCACGCCAACCTCAGACGCATCGTCCGGCAGGTGCGGGTCGGGATGGCTTAGTGGAGGAGGCCTGGTGAACCTGCCTCGCCGGTCTCGTAATGCCTTCTCCGCGTCCGCATTCCAGTGGAGGCGCTGAGGGCTACCTTTCAGCAATGACATGAGTGGCACGGCGATGATGCTGAAGCCTTGGATGAACCGGCGGTAGAAGTTGGAAGCGTTGAAGGTCCTTCACAGTCTTTGGGACTGGCCATGACCTAACTGCCTCCACCTTCAGCTCCTCCATCTTGACCCCCTCTGGGGAGAGATAATATCCCAGGAAGGAGACTGATGTTTGGTGGAAGACACACTTTTCTCCCTCGACGTAGAGATGGTTCTTGAGGAGACGTCTCAGAACAACACGAATGTGGGCCACATGTTCCAGGTGTGAGGGCTTGGTTGTGGTAAGGCCTCTTACTCCCACCTAGGGGAGGAGAGAGGCACACAACCAAGCTCTCACACATTATTAGGGAGATTATCATCCCCAATCAGAGACAGCTGTCTAGCGTTGTCTCTGATTGGGGATAGCATTTAAACTCCATTCGAATCCACCTGTGTGTGGATCATTGTTCCTGCTATGCTGCCTTGTGAGTCCATAGCAAGTAAGTCACCGTGTTTTGTTTTGTGCTAGTTATATTTTTTCACTCTCCTTTTTATTTGTTAAATGCTTCGTGAGAACACCTCATTTTCAATAAAAAGGATGACACTTCACCAGCGCTCCGTATATCGTCCCATTAATACTACGCACCGTGACAGAATGATCCACCACCCTGGGACGCAGCGAGAGCAGACATTGGTAGACATCCTCTACGATATGGGGAAATTATCGAAAGAGGATGTCTACCATTATCATGCGGTGGAGGAAGGCTGGGGTCCGGAGCAGCCGAGGCGCCGGAGACGGAGGACACGTCACCGGGCTAGAGTTGAGGACCAGCCTGGAGCCCAGAAAACCCCCCAAACCGATTTTGGGGGGGGGCTATGGGGGTGGTCGGGGATCGAGGGAGAAGAGCCCCGACCACTGCACTCGTGGGGGTTCCAGGAGGAGCCCCTACAGCCATGGGAGCAGGAGTACAGAGAGGAGTCGGAGGAAGACGACGACGATGTGCTTCTGTTCCCTCACTCGTGGGGGTTCCCGGAAGAACCCTCACAGGATGGAGTAGGCACGACAGGGACAGTCGTGCTCCAGCGCCAGTTCCCAGTCCGGTGCCTCCAGCGCCGGTCCAGAGTCGGAGGAGGAGGAGACCGACTCAGCGCACCAAACCATCGGTGCGCAACACTAGCCCGGTGCGACCCGTACCAGCTAAACGCACCCAGCCAACGGTGCGTTTCCCCAGCCCGGTACGGCCCGCGCCTGCTCCGCGCACCAGCCAAACGGTGCGTTTCCCCAGCCCGGCGCGACCCGTGCCAGCTAAACGCAACAACCCAACAGTGCGTTTCCCCAGCCCGGTGCGACCTGTGCCAGCGCCTCGCATCAGAACAGTGGTGCGTTCCCCCAGTCCAGTACGCCCCGTGCCTACTCCTCGCACGGAGGCTACCGCGACGGTCGCCAGCACAGCTCTGTGGTTGGAGACCATCTCTGCGTCGGTGCCCAGAGTGGGCACGACGTTCAGCCCCGCTGTGGAGCAGGAGCTCCATAGTGCGTCGGTGCCCAGTCTGGGGCCGACAGCCAACCCAACCACAGGGCTGGAAACCCTCTCTGCGTCGGTGCCCAGGGTGGGCACGACGTTCAGCCCCGCTGTGGAGCAGGAGCTCCATAGCGCGTCGGTGCCCAGTCTGGGGCCGACAGCCAGCCCAACCAGAGGGCTGGAAACCCTCTCTGCGTCGGTGCCCAGGGTGGGCACGACGTTCAGCCCCGCTGTGGAGCAGGAGCTCCATAGCGCGTCGGTGCCCAGTCTGGGGCCGACAGCCAGCCCAACTACAGGGCTGGAAACCCTCTCTGCGTCGGTGCCCAGGGTGGGCACGACGTTCAGCCCCGCTGTGGAGCAGGAGCTCCATAGCGCGTCGGTGCCCAGTCTGGGGCCGACAGCCAGCCCAACCAGAGGGCTGGAAACCATCTCTGCGTCGGTGCTCAGGGTGGGCACGACGTTCAGCCCCGCTGTGGAGCAGGAGCTCCATAGCGTGTCGGTGCCCAGTCTGGGGCCGACAGCCAGCCCCACCAGAGGGCTGGAAACCATCTCTGCGTCGGTGCCCAGGGTGGGCACGACGTTCAGCCCCGCTGTGGAGCAGGAGCTCCATAGCGTGTCGGTGCCCAGTCTGGGGCCGACAGCCAGCCCCACCAGAGGGCTGGGAACCATCTCTGCGTCGGTGCCCAGGGTGGGCACGACGTTCAGTCCCGCTGTGGAGCAGGAGCTCCATAGCGTGTCGGTGCCCAGTCTGGGGCCGACAGCCAGACCAGCTGCAGGGCTGAAGACCACCTCTGCGTCGGTGCCCAGGGTGGGCACGGCATCCAGCCCGAGGCCTCCTGTGACGGTCAGCAGCCTGAGGTCTCCTGTAAAGGTCAGCAGTCTGAGGCCTCCTGTGAAGGTCAGCAGCCCGAGACCTCCGGAGAAGGTCAGCAGCCCGAGACCTCCGGAGAAGGTCAGCAGCCCGAGACCTCCGGAGAAGGTCAGCAGCCCGAGGCCTCCTGTGAAGGTCAGCAGCCCGAGGCCTCCGGTGAAGGTTAGCACCCCGAGACCTCCGGAGAAGGTCAGCAGCCCGAGACCCCCGGAGAAGGTCAACAGCCCGAGGCCTCCAGAGAAGGTCAGCAGCCCGAGGCCTCCAGAGAAGGTCAGCAGCCCGAGGCCTCCAGTGAAGGTCAGCAGCCCGAGGCCTCCAGTGAAGGTCAGCAGCCCGAGGCCTCCAGTGAAGGTCAGCAGCCCGAGGCCTCCAGTGAAGGTCAGCAGCCCGAGGCCTCCAGTGAAGGTCAGCAGCCCGAGGCCTCCAGTGAAGGTCAGCAGCCCGAGGCCTCCAGTGAAGGTCAGCAGCCCGAGGCCTCCAGCGAAGGTCAGCGCCCCGCCACCTCCAGCGAAGGTCAGCGCCCCGCCACCTCCAGCGAAGGTCAGCGCCCCGCCACCTCCAGCGAAGGTCAGCGTTCCGCCACCTCCAGCGAAGGTCAGCGTTCCGCCACCTCCAGCGAAGGTCAGCGTTCTGCCACCTCCAGCGAAGGTCAGCGTTCCGCCACCTCCAGCGAAGGTCAGCGTTCCGCCACCTCCAGCGAAGGTCAGCGTTCCGCCACCTCCAGCCACAGCTCAAGGCCTGGAGCCTCCTCCACCGGTGCCCAGTCCAGGGCCGGTCGTCTGCTTCGCTCCAGTGCCGGAGCAGTCCGCTCCACCGGTGCCCAGTCCGGGGCCGGTCGTCTACGTCGCTCCATTGACGGAGCAGTCCGCTCCACCGGTGCCCAGTCCGGGGCCGGTCGTCTACGTCGCTCCAGTGCCGGAGCAGTCCGCTCCACCGGTGCCCAGTCCGGGGCCGGTCGTCTGCGCCGCTCCAGTGCCGGAGCAGTCCGCTCCACCGGTGCCCAGTCCGGGGCCGGTCGTCTACGTCGCTCCAGTGACGGAGCAGTCCGCTCCACCGGTGCCCAGTCCGGGGCCGGTTGTCAGCCCCTCTCCAGGGTCGAGGGCTCCCGCACCAGGGTCCAGACAGGACTTGGTGAATGGCGGGAGTACTGAGGGGGGAACCACCGCGCCGGGGTCCGGACCGGACCGGGCGTGCAACGGAGAGGTATGAGGAAAGCTACTCTCACAGCCTGTGCCACGCCCGGAACCGGAACCGGAGCCCCCACCAGCAACCACCTCAGTACCCCGCCATGTCCCCCCTAGTTTTGGACATTTTTTCTTTCAGGAGAGGGGGGATTGTATGTGTGCGGTCGGGAGTCCGCACCTTAGGGGGGGGGTACTGTGAGGGCTTGGTTGTGGTAAGGCCTCTTACTCCCACCTAGGGGAGGAGAGAGGCACACAACCAAGCTCTCACACATTATTAGGGAGATTATCATCCCCAATCAGAGACAGCTGTCTAGCGTTGTCTCTGATTGGGGATAGCATTTAAACTCCATTCGAATCCACCTGTGTGTGGATCATTGTTCCTGCTATGCTGCCTTGTGAGTCCATAGCAAGTAAGTCACCGTGTTTTGTTTTGTGCTAGTTATATTTTTTCACTCTCCTTTTTATTTGTTAAATGCTTCGTGAGAACACCTCATTTTCAATAAAAAGGATGACACTTCACCAGCGCTCCGTATATCGTCCCATTAATACTACGCACCGTGACACCAGGTAGGTGGGGGAAGTAGATTTTTTATTTTTTTATTTTTTATTTCACCTTTATTTAACCAGGTAGGTCAGTTGAGAACAAGTTCTCATTTGCAACTGCGACCTGGCCAAGACAAAGCAAAGCAGTGCGACAAAAACAACAACACAGAGTTACACAGTAAACAAACATAGTCAAAAACACAATAGAAAATCTATATACAGAGTGCAAAATGTAGTGCAAAATGTTAGGAGGTAGGACAATAAATAGACCATATTGGTGATATAAATTACAGATTAGCATTAACACAGGAATGAAGGATGTGCAAATTATGATGTGCAAATAGAGATACTGGAGTGCAAGATTATATGGGGATGAGGTAGTAGGGCTATTTACAGAAGGGCTATGTACAGGTGCAGTGATCGATAAGCAGCTTTGACAGCTTATGCTTAAAGTTAGTGAGGGAGATAGGAACCTTTAGCTTCAATGATTTTTGCAATTCGTTCCAGTCATTGGCAGCAGAGAACTGGAAGGAATGGCGGCCAAAGGAGGTGTTGGCTTTGGGGGTGACCAGTGAGATATACCTGCTGGAGCGCATGCTACGGGTGGGTGTTGCTATGGTGACCAGTGAGCTGAGATAGGGCAGGGATTTACCTAATAAAGACTTATAGATGACCTGGAGCCAGTGGGTTTGGCGACGAATATACAGCCAACGAGAGCATACAGGTCGCAGTGGTGGGTAGTATATGGGGCTTAGGTAACAAAATGGATGGCACTGTGATAGATTACATCCAATTTGCTGAGCAGAGTGTTGGAGGCTACTTTGTAAATGACATCGCCGAAATCAAGGATCGGTAGTCAGTTTTACAAGGGCATGTTTGGCAGCATGAGTGAAGGAGGCTTTGTTGCAAAATAGGAAGCCGATTCTGAATTTAATTTTGGATTGGAGATGGTTGATGTGAGTCTGGAAGTTGAGTTTACAGTCTAACCAGACGCCTAGGTATTTGTAGGAGTCAATGTATTCTAAGTCGGACCCGTCGAGAGTAGTGATGATAGTCCGGTGGGCAGGTGCGGGCAGCGTTCGATAGAAAAGCATGCATTTGGTTTTACTAGCGTTTAAGAGCAGTTGGAGGCCACGGAAGGAGTGTTGTATGGCATTGAAGCTTGTTTGAAGGTTAGTAAACACAGTGTCCAAAGAGGGGCCAGATGTATACAGAATGGTGTCGTCTGCGTAGAGATGGATCAGAGAGTCACCAGCAGCGAGAGCGACATCGTTGATGTATATAGAGAAAAGGGTTGGCCCAAGAATTGAACCCTGTGGCACCCCCATAGAAACTGCCAGAGGATCGGACAATAGGCCCTCCGATTTGACACACTGAACTCTGTCTGCGAAGTAGTTGGAGAACCAGGCAAGGCAGTCACTTGAGAAACCAAGGCTGTTGAGTCTGCCAATAAGAATGCGGTGATTGACAGAGTCGAAAGCCTTGGCCAGGTCGATGAAGACGGCTGCACAGTACTGTCTTCTATCGATGGCGATTATGATATCGTTCAGTACCTTGAGCGTAGCTGAGGTGCACCCATGACCAGCTCGGAAACCAGATTGCATAGCAGAGAAGGTACGGTGGGATTCGAAGTGTGCTAAAGCAGTGAATAAATCAAACTTAGGGAGGAGGCTTCTAATGTTGACATGCATGAAACCAAGGCTTTTACGGTTACAGAAGTCAACAAATGAGAGCGCCAAGGGGAATAGGTGTAATGCTGGGAGCTACAGGACCTGGGTTTACCTCTACATCACCAGAGGAACAAAGGAGGAGTAGGATTAGGGCACAGCTGAAGGCATTAAGAACTGGTCGTCTAGTGTGTTGGGTACAGAGAATAAAAGGTGCAGATTTCTGTGCGTGGTGGAATAGATTGAGGGCATAATGTATAGACAAGGGTATAGTAGGATGTGAGTTCAGTGGAGGTAAACCTAGGCGTTGGGTAATGAAGAGAGAGGTTGCATCTCTGGAGACACCAGTTAAGCCAGGTGAGGTCTCCGCATGTGTGGGGGGAGGGACAAAAGAGCTATCAGAGGCCAGTTGAGCAGGACTGGGGGCTCTACAGTGAAATAAAACAATAATAGCTAACCTAAACAGCAAAAGATAAGGCATATTGAAATAAGAAAGGGGCATAAAAACAAACAGTTAATGAGGGGCAAAAAATAACAGTTAATTAAGAGGGCTAAGACAATGACGGGTAATGGCGATGAATGGACAAAGAGGGTCAGTTAGAGAAAATGTGATATGCTACACACAGGACCTGGGGCCTGGTAGTTAAACAGAAAGAAATACCATATAACCAAACAGTCCTGCAGGCATCAGCTGTGAAGCTGAGCAATCATAGGATCCGATGAGCAGCAAAGAGGTGAGCCAGGGAGCAGTTCAGTGGGCGCTGCACTAGACGAGCGGGAGGCACGGCGTTCAGAGTGCTAGCAGGCCGGGGCTAGCAGATGGATCTTCGGCGACGTCGCAGAGGAGAACCCTGTTGAGACCACGTCGGACACTTACGTCGGCAGACCAGTCGCGGTGGCTCGGTGGGGCTCCGTGTCGACAGTGGAAGGTCCAGGCAGGTTGACAAGGTACTGTAGCCCAGGAGAGTAGCTAGTAGACGTCGGCTGTCCGGGAGATGAGCCTAGCTCACGCTAGCATAGGTAGCATGTGAACAATGGAAGTTAGCCAAAAACGTCGGTCACTCGATTGCAGCTAGCTAGCTGTGATGATCCGGTGTGATGGTCCTGTGATTTCAGTGGAAATCCGGTGAAGTGGAAGGGAACGCAGTCCGATATGCGCTGGGTTGGTAGCGCGCTGTGCAGACTGGCCAATATTGTCCGAACTAAAAGCTGGCTGAGCAGGCAGAGCAGTGGTGAGGACCGCTAGCAGTGGTTAGCGATGGCTAGTAGCTAGTTAGCAATCTAGCTAGCAGGCTAGCTTCTGACTGCGGTTCAGTTAAATAATGGAAAGTAAGGATATTAGATCCGTTTCACGTTGGGAGTTGCAGGAGAGGTAAATCGGGGACAAATAAAAAAAATGTATGGAAAGACAAATTACAAACTATTACAAACTATTTACACGAGACAGGACAAACAAAAACACGTCTGCACTGTTACGCCATCTTGGAATTAAGATGAGGATATCGTCAATGTAGACTATGACATGTCTCCCCACCATATCCCGGAACACCTCATCGAGGTATGACTGGAATTCTACATGCACGTTGTCATGGCCGTACGGCATTACCAGATATTCATATTGGCCCGACGTCGTACTGAAAGCGGTCTTCCACTCATCTCCTTCCCGGATGCGTATCAAATTATACTCGCTGCGCAGGTCCAACTTGGTGAAAAACCGCACCCCCCTGAGCTGCTCTATGGCCGATGGGATGAGGGGCATTGGATACCGGAACAGGTATGTGTGTGCGTGTGCGTTGCTACCATCGTCCTCATGCCGAGGCAGGTCGAGTATGCGTTACAAGAGTTAGCAATGTAGCTAATGTGTTTTGAGTTTCCACTTCCTCAGGTGATGAATTAGCACAAAAATAACTTCATTGTCAACCCAAAATTCATGACATTGCATATAAATATTTTTATATGCAATGTCATGAATTTTAGGTTGACAATTAAGTTATTTTTGTTATATTCTACTGTCAAAATAGGACTCCAGATGTGTTTTTTTTTTATACATATTCATTTGCCTTCTTTATGTGTAGTAATATTATATACAATATATGCCTTGAAACAAATTATTTATTGAATACCATATCAGTTGTCTATTACACTTGTTAAGAAATTACTTTATAGTGACTGTAAGATGATGACTCAAATGTATTCTATTGTGTGGCACTGTACAAATCAAATGTTTTGGTGCCACCAAATCATGGGCTGGTGCCACCAACTGAGAAGGTTAGTGGAACCATGCCACCAGGGGAAAATGTTAGTCTGGAGTCCTGTAGGGAAATGGCAAAAAAGGTCAGTCTAGATTAGCATTGGAGTGTACAGTAGCTGCAGGGGTCCATGTTGTGCATCAGCTAAATATTACGACTACTGGTGCTACTTTTATATTGTTATTGATTTAGGAACATGTCTACTACTTCTGCTGCTTGTCATATAATTATTGATTCTACCACCGTAGAATTTATACATGACCTAAAGACCCTTACAATTACTCCCAATACTATTACCACTATATACATGTTTTATGGTGTGGATATAACTGTTATTAACATTTGACTGAAGACTGGAGTGGATAACTGTGCAGTCCCGTTAACAAGCACATTGTAAATCTTTAGATAATAGTCTTATGTAGCTTTATGTTGGCGTTTAGGCCTAGTGGCTGGGGTTACCAAAGCTTGCAGTGTGAAGGAGGAAGGAGCAATACACAAAGATGGCCCATTGCAGCTGCCATAAGGCTGTGGAGACAATGGACGGATAGAAAGGGTTTTATGATTTAGAAACTTCTGAGGTTAGAAATTTAAAACAGAATATATACTTGACGTTCCACATTATCAACGGTATACTTAACCACATCTACAATGAGTTGGGTTGATTTTTGCCTTTTTCTCTTTGTATAAATTAGAGACGGAGGGAGAGAGATAGGTGTATGTAGGTTCAAGGTTATTTTGCTGCCAATTAAATACCTCTTGCAATGTCTCTTATGGCCATACATACATGTATGTAGTGTGAGTCAAGAGGCCATAGGCATATCACCCTCAACTTGGGTCCATTTCAAACTAGCATAAAGCTAATTAAAGTGTTCATTTTATGCATGGGTAACCATAGGGACTACAGTATTTACCCAGGGGTCACTGAGGGTTCATCATCACTCTTAGCTACGTTCCGAATGACAACCTTGAGCTCTGCTCTGCGCTACATCTGAAGCAGGTCTGTAAGGGGATCCGCTTCAACACTATCCCTGAGAGCAACCCCAAGTCTATCCATCACAAACCAGGCCTTCTCTTGCACGCTCAGCCTTCTGCTGCTTCACAGAGTTACCTTACCATCAACAGGCCCTGTGCTAAACCCTTTCAGCTGAGATATGAGCAAGGACTACAGCTATATGACTACGTCCGAAAATGAATACTTATGGTAGGCTTGAAGGTATGTCGACACCCTTCTGTTTCACATGGTTTCCATCTGTAGAAATAGGCCTCTTTGCAATGACGGGTTTTGTATAATGTATGATTTTGGGATGCTGTGTATAGTTTGGTAGTGGTGAAGGCTGTACTCCACAGACACATGGAGTAAGTACATTTTGTCCAAAAGAGTGCTTGTAAAGCATACAGGTTTGAATGTGGGGTATTTTGAGGGTTATAACCTGTGGAGGATGGTAATAGACTGGGCCCGGCACGTGATGGAATGCCTGTGATGAAAAGGTGAGTGGCATGCACAGCAGGAGCGGGTGGTCAGAATGCGGAGGACATACTGGTGTGCCTCGGCGCGTAAAGATTATGCCTGCCGTCCCCTCACTGTCCACACACACACGACCCCACCCTCCTTAAAAGGGACCTGTGGCCCAGGCTGGAGGGGAGCAGTAGAGGAGAATCTGTTAAGGGGACTAGGAGGAAGGTCTATGCAGGCGGCAGTCAACATGTTAGACGTTGGTAATCAAGAACAATCGTAAGCCAGCATCTAGCGACGGACCTACATACTATTTAAGTGAGGTATACATACAATTTGCTACTTTATAACATCCTATAGTGCACAATAGAATGTGACTGGAGGGAATTCGAGCCCACCTGAACCAAGTCACGTACAGTATTAAACCCTTGTCCCAAGACAATACTCCAGCAATGGCAGTTCTTATATGGTAATACAGTACCAGTATATCCAGGGCCGGATTAATGCAGGGGCTTACCGGGGCTGAAGCCCCTGTGCCCAGGCCCGTGGTGGGACCAAGAGGAAGTAAAAAATACAAAATAATTATAAGGAAATATATACTGTATATATTACATATGCAGTATATACTGTATATACATATTTTTTTACTGCAACTGCCACCACTCTCAATGAGTGTAGACAGCATGCTGTTTCCTGCTGTTGCACTGTTAATCATCATATGGGGGGAGGAGAGGAGGTAGGGGGCACATGTGGGTAAATAGGGGGCCCTGTCTTGATTGGGTAACTGATTGATATTTTTTTTAAATAAACTGCATTATAAATGTGACTGGTCAATTGTGTGAGTCAGGGGCTGGGCCCAAGCCCGTACAGGGCCCAAGAGGCAAAATATAATACAGCTCCAAATATTGAAAATACACCAGAGAGCATAAAATAGTTTATAAATAACTGTGGATTGAGTTTGATCACAAGCACATACAGGTATTTGCCAAAATTAAGGAAACAGCAACATAAAGTCTCTTAAAAGGGTGTTGTGCCACCACGAGCTGCCAGAACAGCTTCAATGCGCCTTGGCATAGATTCTACAAGTGGACCTAAACCATGCCAGGAAAATGCGACCCACACCATAATATACTTTGTAACCCTTGTTAACTCAAGTGTTTCCTTTATTTTGGTAGTTAATTGGAAAGGCTGCAGTTTGGGGTGCATGCGTGCCAAAAATAGGCCACAGCTTGTTGCGTTGTGGGCATAGATATATAATCCATAGAAGAGTTTTGTAACCTCTTACCCTTGCAATTTTTTAATTAATGGGAACACTAGCGAGGGATGCCAGTCCTGATTTGAATGGGAACTGCCATCTATGGATTATATTTCTATGGTTGGTTGCGGCTGTCTGTTTGCCTTTTGCAATTTTCAAAATCCAATTGTGGGAAAAATGTACAGTTTGGAAAGCAAATGCCTTCTGCTGAAAAGAGAAGACTAATCTGTCAGTAGAACCTATAAAATAATTCTGGCCCTGAGTATATATCTCATGTCAGGGAAGCAATTCAGCGGACACACCATTGGAATCCAGTTCAAGATCAATGATTGCATTAAATTCAATGGTATGATTAGTCTGTGCATACTGTTTGTCTTGATGTTGGTTCTTGCATTCCATTACCGCCTACATCATTTCCTCAATATGCATGTATGGTTGTGCAGATATGACCTTGGTTGAATAGTATTTGTTCTCTTTCAAATACCTTGAGCAGTAGATTTAACCTATCTGCAGTGCCAGATGGGCAGGGCTTGCACTTTTGGGACTATTCAAATGGTTCTTTTACACCAGAAAATCTCAATGAAGCGCAGCTAAAGTATTTGAATGAAAACAAATACTATTTGAACCCAGATCTGGTGCAGATCACCCTGAAAGTGTGAGCAGTTCGTGATAGGGGCCGACTGTTGGAAGATGGCCAGGAGCACCTGCATGTTTGACAGGCGAGATTTAGTGCCCTGTTTATAGCATGAACCGCTATGTGTGCAACACACTGGTTATGACAAAGGGCAGACCGGGAAGCTACGTATGTAACTGCCCCCGTAACACGCACACCAGCCCATCTGTGGCGGCATGTGGAGTATTACAGCACGATTTAATGTCACTGGCATTAGGTATTTTTTGTTACCACTTTGACCTCTCTCTCTCTCTCTCTCTCTCTCTCTCTCTCTCGAAAGAAAACGGATAGGAAACACTAATTTGGTCATTAGTTGATGAGATTAGCTGGTGTCCGTTCATGTTAAAATGGATAGGAAACACTAATTTGGTCATTAGTTGGTCACGATGGCACCATGAAGACATACTCCCCGGTCATACAGAATCAGCTCCAATGGTTAGAAAGTGACAGTATGTGGCCCAAGGACGGCCTGTAGGCCCACATGTAGTTTGACAGTCTGTTCAGACACACTACACAGCATTGAGGGATCTATTTTCTCACACGATGCGATAAAGCATCTTTTGCTTTGCTTTCTAGTTTCCTAAATTACAAAGATAAAAAAATATAAATATAAATCTTAGTCTGTTGCAAAAACGACATGTGAGCGATAAACCCCCATTCTCCTTGTTATTTTGAAACGTGCACTTGAACAGTAGTAAACTACAGTATTTGAACAGTAGTAAACTACAGTATTTGAACAGTAGTAAACTACAGTATTTGAACAGTAGTAAACTACAGTATTTGTTTTCAGCTCTTTGTGTAGCACATTCTAAGACTATCTACTGGGCACAGACATCAGCTCGAGGGGTCAACTAACGTGAATTCAACTTAAAAACAACGAAAAATGTTACCATGTCATTGGATTTAGGTTAAAATCCAATCAGTTTTCCACGTTAATTTAACGTCATCACATATATTTTTCTTGGTTGAAATAACGTGGAAACAATGTTAATTCAACCAGTTTGTGCCCAGTGTGTATTGTGTGTTTGTTTGGGTTTAGAAGTTCATCCTTGCTTTATCGCTTTTTATTTCAGCCAATAATTATCTCTTATACATCCACCTCGTTAAACATTGCTTGCTCTTTATTCTAATATTTGACTGTTTATTCAAAAGTTCACTCCATCAAACAGAAATAAATTCCATCCCACTGGGCACACACTGGTTGAATAAAAGTTGCACCAACGTGGAATTGACATTGAATTGACCTCTGTGCCCAGTGGGATATTATTATTGGATCAAAGATCACAGTTGCTTTCACAACAGCTTCCACTGTTTAAGACGCCTCTTAAACAGCGATGTTCTATTTTGCTTTAAGATAGATAGATAGATAGATAGATAGATAGATAGATAGATAGATAGATAGATAGATAGATAGATAGATAGATAGATAGATAGATAGATAGATAGATAGATAGATAGATAGATAGATAGAAAAACACAGGGCAGGTGCAAAATGGCAGAACAAAATACACAAAAGACAGATACACGATACATAATACATTGAGCGGCAGTATGAAAAAGTATAAAAATACAAGAAGTCTGGAGTGCAAAAAGCTATAAAAAGAAATTGCATAGTATGGGTGAATGGCTGAAAATGTACACTATACATATTTACAGAGTGTTAGGTGAAAAGAAAAATGATACAAATATTGCAAGTTGATATAGATAAATAAGGAGTATTTGCATGGCTAACTATACTATACAGGTCGATGGCAGAGAGATACTTAAATAGCTAAATGTGCGTATGATATAAGTGAGGGTAATAATAGTTTACTTAATATACAGTCTGGTTAAATGAACAGGTTAGTGAATATTTTGCATGGTTACATGAACTGTACAGGTAAATGACAGGAAGAGATACTTAAATAGCTAAATGTGTGTATGATATAATTGTATGGTAATAATAGTAATTCCCTTAAAATACAGTCCTTAGAGCAGGGTTTAATTACAGATAGATGCACGTATTGCACATTCAATATACTAAAAGCAATGAAAAAAGTGACAGGATACTAATTGTGAGGGTTTGATTGTGGTTAGGCCTCTGACTCCCTCACACCCCAACTAGGGGAGTAATGATCCTCAATCAGAGACAGCTATACAGGGTTGTCTCTGATTGGGGATTGTATTTAGGCTCCCCACACATCCACCTGTGTGTGGATCATTGTTTGTGCCTGTCTACACTACGTCACAAAACAGTAAGTCACTTTATTTGTTATACTCTCCTGTTTATTTAATGCTTTGTGAGAACACCTCATTTAAATAAACAAGGATGACACTTCACCAACGCTCCATTTACCGTCCCATTACTACAAACGGTGACAGAATGATCCACCACCCTGGGACGCAACGGGGAATTACATTGGTAGATATCCTCCTCGGTATGGGGAATATTACCGAGGAGGAACACTCCTATTATCGTTCGGTGGAGGAAGGCTGGGGTCCGGAGCAACGGAAAAGAGTCGGCGGGAAAGAGTCGGCAGGCCAAAAAGGCTAAGGATCAGCCTGGATGGGGGTGGTCGGGGATCGAAGGAGAAGAGCCCCGACCACTGCACTCGTGGGGGTTCCAGGAGGAGCCCCTACAGCCATGGGAGCAGGAGTACAGAGAGGAGTCGGAGGAAGACGACGACGATGTGCTTCTGTTCCCTCACTCGTGGGGGTTCCCCGGAGGAACCCTCACAGGATGGGCATTGGCGGTGGAGAAGGCACGACAAGTACAGTCGTACTCCAGCGCCAGTTCCCAATGGTGCGTGTCCCCAGCATGGTGCGACCCGTGCTAGCTCAACGCACCCGCCCAACGGTGCGTGTCCCCAGCCAGGTACAGACCGTCCCAGCTTCTCACACCAGCCCAGTGGTGCGTTCCCCCAGCCCAGTACGGCCCGTGCCTGCTCCTCGCACCAGCTCAGTGGTGCGTTCCCCCAGTCCGGTACGGCCCGTGCCTGCTCCACGCACTCGACCTCCAGTGAAGGTCCGCAGCCCGGAGCCTCCAGCGAAGGTCCATAGTCCGGAACCTCCAGCGAAGGTCCTCAGCCCGGAGCCTACAGCGAAGGTCCGCAGCCCGGAGCCTACAGCAAAGGTCCGCAGCCCGGAGCCTACAGCGAAGGTCCGCAGCCCGGAGCCTACAGTGAAGGTCCGCAGCATGGAACATCCAGCGAAGGTCAGCAATCCCAAGTCTCCAGCGAAGGTCAGCAATCCGGAACCTCCAGCGAAGGTCAGCAACCCGGAACCTCCAGCGAAGGCCCGCAGCCCGGAGCCTACAGTGAAGGTCCGTAGCCCGGAACCTCCAGCGAAGGTCCGCAACCCAGAACCTCCAGCAAAGGTCTGCAGCATGGAACATCCAGTGAAGGTCAGCAGCCCGGAACCTCCAGCGAAGGTCCGCAGCATGGAACATCCAGCGAAGGTCAGCAACCCGGAGTCTCCAGTGAAGGTCAGCAACCCGGAGTCTCCAGTGAAGGTCAGCAACCCGGAACCTCCAGCGAAGATCCGTAGCCCAGAACCTCCAGCGAAGGTCCGCAGCCCGGAGCCTACAGCGAAGGTCAGTAGCCCGGAACCTCCAGCGAAGGTCGTCTGCTTCACTCCAGTGCCAGAGCAGCCTGCTCCACCGGTGCCCAGTCCGGGGCCGGTCATCTGCTTCACTCCAGTGCCAGAGCAGTCCGCTCCACCGGTGCCCAGTCCGGGGCCGGTCGTCTGCTTCACTCCAGTGCCAGAGCAGTCCGCTCCACCGGTGCCCAGTCCGGGGCCGGTCGTCTGCTTCACTCCAGTGCCAGAGCAGTCCGCTCCACCGATGCCCAGTCCGGGGCCGGTCGTCTGCTTCACTCCAGTGCCAGAGTAGTCCTCTCCACCGGTGCCCAGTCCGGGGCCGGTAGTCTGCTCCACTCCAGTGCCAGAGCAGTCCGCTCCACCAGTGCCCAGTCCGGGGCCGGTCGTTTGCTTCACTCCAGTGCCAGAGCAGTCCGCTCCACCGGTGCCCAGTCCAGGGCCGGTGGTCTGCTTCATTCCAGTGCCAGAGCAGTCCGCTCCACCGGTGCCCAGTCCGGGGCCGGCTGTCTGCTTCACTCCAGTGAAAGAGCAGTCCTCTCCACCGGGGCCCAGTCCGGGTCCGATCATCCACCGCCCCCATGCCGGAGCAGTCCGCTCCACCGGGGTCCGAGCCGGGGAAAGACATCAGCCCCTCTCCAGGGTCGGGGGCTCCCACACCAGGGTCCAGACAGGACTTGGTGCTTCGCGGGAGTACTGAGGGGGGAATCATCACGCCGGGGTCCGGACCGGACCAGGCATGCAACGGTGAAGCAGGAGGGGAGCAGCCTTCACGCTTTACGTCACGCCCGAGGCCGGGGCCGGAGCCTCCACCATCAACCTTCCCAGTACTCCGCCCGTTCCCCTCCCAGACTTGTACAAATTTTGGGGGGAAAGGGGGGACTATTTGCGGTCGGGAGCCCGCACCTGAGGGTTTGATTGTGGTTAGGCCTCTGACTCCCACTAAGGGGAGTGGTAGGACCACAATCAAGCCCTCACACCCCAACTAGGGGAGTAATGATCCTCAATCAGAGACAGCTGTACAGGGTTGTCTCTGATTGGGGATTGTATTTAGACTCCCCACACATCCACCTGTGTGTGGATCATTGCTTGTGCCTGTCTACACTATGTCACAGAACAGTAAGTCACTTTATTTGTTATACTCTCCTGTTTATTTAATGCTTTGTGAGAACACCTCATTTAAATAAACAAGGATGACACTTCACCAACGCTCCATTTACCGTCCCATTACTACAAACTGTGACACTAATATGCATTCCTGATTGAATGACTACGTAAGTTCAGTCCAAGAATTACTTACAATATTGCACGTGATATGATATAACATCTGTACATGAATATGTATATACAGACCTAAATGAATAAATAAGTCCTGAGGGAATGAGTGATTACAGACCAGAGTTAATCCCGGATGGACGCATAGTTGTTAAACTAGGTCCTAACACCCCAACAGTTCCAGGTCTATGTTGCTGACGGCATGTCACCATGGTGAGGCATTAAGTAGTCTAACAGCCGTCGGCAGGAAGGACCTCCTGTAGCGCTCTCAGCGGATCAGTCTGTGACTGAAGGTGCTCCTCTGCGTCATAACCATGGCATGCAGAGGGTGGGTGAAGTTGTCCATGATGGCCAGCAGTTTGGCCAGGATCCGTCTCTCCGCCACCTCCTCTAGAGTGTCAAGGCTAATCCCCAGAACAGAGCTAGCCTTCCTGATCAGCTTATTTACCCAAGAAGCATCACCAGACTTTATGTTGGTGCCCCAGCACACCACTGCAAAAATTATGACCACAGACTGGTAGAAGGTGTGCAGTAGTTTACTAGAGGCACTGGAGAAGTCAAAAAACATAACCCTCACAGTGCAACCTGCGTTGTATAGGTGACAGTAGGCCCTCTGCAGAAGGTAGATGATTGCATAATCCACCCTGATGTTGCGCTGATATGCGAACTGCAGGGGGTCCAGTGATGTACACACCAGGGGTCTGAGGTGAGCGAGGACTAATCTTTCCAGGGACTTCATGATGTGGGATGTTAGCGCTACAGGTCTAAAATCATTCAGGACAGTGGGGTGCGCCTTCTTGGGCACTGGGACCAGGCAGGATGTTTTCCACAGCACAGGGACCCTTTCCAGGCTCAGGCTAAGGTTGAAGGTTCGCTGGAGTATTCCACACAGTTGGTCCGAACAGACCCTAGGCACCCTTGGGCTGATGCCATCAGCGCCCGCAGCTTTCCACTGATGTAACTAATGCAAGCTTCTTTAAATTAGGCCTAATTGAGGGTCCCCACCCTACCCTTTCCTCATGTGGCACCACGTGGCAATCAACCTGCAGCCCTGCTGCCTTATCAGCACATCTTAATAAAAACTAAAATGATTGGGCCGCAACCCAGGAATTCCCATAGAAATCAGAAAGCCAGGGAGAGAAAAAAACAACAAGGGAAAAAAAACATCCTGACTTAAACGACATGGGGAGTGGGCTTTCAATGCACAGGATGTAGATGAAAAGCGAGGGAAAAATGACTTGTCATGCGAGCAGCATGATAATCCACACATTTAAGGGACAAAAAATGCTTGTGTCAATGTCATAATTAATAGACCGTGTTAAACCTCCAACGAATGTATGTACAGTACAACAATCTCTTACACTTTGGAGTTTGGGTTGGCGTGTGAATAAATTTGAACTGTGAAGTTCTGCATGTTTCAATTACACCATAATACAGAGTAGGCCCTCTTCACACTGAAATTATAGTAATTGCAACTACCAATTGAGTTGAATAAAGTAGGTTCATTCCCTGCTGAATGCACAAATTGCAGGATACATACCTTTTTTATAGATTGTCATACATAAATAATTTGTGTAAATGTTTTTCTACATGTAAGTGATTAGGCGGTATGCTAATTGCTAAATGAGGCAGCACTCGGATGTACAGTGTATCCTGGATATGGATGGAGGACCAAATCTTCTCACAGAAGTCTCACGACTGTCAAATGGCTCCAGCCTGGCATACTAAGCTGCTGAGGAAAATCATAGCATCAGTCTGGATGTGGGAAATTAGTGGACATTTTTGACTCAAAGTCCAGAGAAAGTTGGGAAGCGTTGTTGCCTCATTATTATACCAACACAATCTAATGAAATGTCATTACAGTAGAAATAATATGAACATTGTATTCTGTATGCATTGTATTGGCAAGGAGGAGCCAGGGGTAATAAATGAATGTTGCCATTCAATTATGAACTCAAACCTCAAAATCAGACAAAAGATTTAAGAAGATCAAGTGGTTATTCTTACCACCACCACATCAATGCTCTTCCAGAGGGGGCCCCACCCTGCATACGCTCCACCACATCAATGCTCTTCCAGAGGGGGCCCCACCCTGCATACGCTCCCCTACATCAATGCTCTTCCAGAGGGGGCCCCACCCTGCAAACGCTCCCCACATCAATGCTCTTCCAGAGGGGGCCCCACCCTGAATACGCTCCCCCACATCAATGCTCTTCCAGAGGGGGCCCCACCCTGCATACGGTCCCCCACATCAAAGACCATGGTTACCAAAATGCAGTGCTTGCCATGCCGCCGAGTGATTGACCCGTGCTTGACCAAGCCATTCCTGAGTGAAGTGTATGGATTTAGTTCTTAGGCCAGAATGACACAGTGTAATGGCAAACAGATTTATAAAGGAATGTTGCCCCCCACCCTTAATTTTTTCCATATGACTGTCAGGCCTGGCGAGCGTCTGTGTCAGATTACCCAGAGAGCCTCAGATAAGACGATGTAAAGACCCCGTGGGGCTTATTTATTATTGGGGGGGGCAGAGTGGAGGGGAAACGGTCAGAGGGCTGCAGCGAGAGAAAATAACCTGCTCTCATGCGATATTTGGAATGACATTAGGCATCTCTCATATCTCCACATACCGGGTCTGACATGTATGTTTGCGAATTTACCCTGTCATGCAACTTTCCAGACGTTTTCCGGACAAACGTTGATGTAGGAGTTTGCATGAGAAACTAATGTTGTCGAGAAATGTGCTTTTACAACTTGAGCCATCGATAGGCCAATTCCTCACATGTTAGGGGAGAAACAGGTCTCCGAAGACAACAGGAGAAGGTCTAGGCTTTTACTATATGGTTGAGCAATGAAGCCAATGAAATTATTCTGGTCATAAAGATGAAGAACACAGCTTTGAACTTGACAATGTGTTGACGCGTGACTTGGTCATCAAAGTGACATGCACGCTAGTTAACATTTAAAACAGGTTTTATGTCTCGTCACAACACTGCCAATACATTCTTGAAATTCTGGCAAAGCCAAGAGTGTTCACACTGCGAGAGATACTAATTGTTGCCTTACTTGATTATGCTCAGGGAAAGGGAGGGGGATGCCTTGCAATGCATCGTGTTTAGATTCACTCCCTCTTGAACCATTTCCCCTGTTGTAGGATTTGAACTGCTATCTAAGTGTGTGCTTGTCTAATGAGCATTTTGTCAAGTGTGTATGGGCAGCCTTTTAAAGGGTCTCTATCTTAGGGAAAAGGAAACATTGTTTTTACGTGAGCCCCTGATGGCTTTTAGACTTGATTGAAATACCAAGACCCTTCACATACTGTAAATATTTACTGGAATCGTAGGTGAAATCCAGAACTCTCATTGCTGAACACTCTTCCTCCTTCTATTTCTTCCATCTTGGGTCCGAAGATTTCGCTCATATCCATCTCTCTCAGAGAACAATGGCCAAAGATTGGCTCCCACTTCCACTCTTGGGAAGCGCAGGTCAAACACAATGAAACAAGGTCCCAGATATACTGTACAGGGAAATGTAGTGGTGACATAGGGCACCACTGTCTGTGACCCCCACCCCTCCAGATTAGAGATAGTGCTCCCTGTGTTTCCACCTCTTCGTCCTCTATCAGTTAGAACGATATGCCACTCGCTGACATAAGGTCTAGGACATTGGCAGGTGGCTGTTATCCGATGGGCCTAGTTTGCGTGAAGCCCGATGTATACCTCAACATACGATGAGAGTTTGAGAGCCCAGAAAGGGTGTCTGTTAGCAGTTTTAGTTATGCTATCTCAGACCAATGAATGAAAGGAAGCAAGCGGCACTGGCCCCATGCTTTTGTTGCAAACTGACTGGGGCTCCATTAATGAATGAGAACTTATGGAATGAGTGTTTGTGAAGGGATCTACTCTGATTGTGATTTGGATCATGTGCAAGAGTAAACAAGAGTATTTTTGCACTTTATTTGAAGTTAGGCCAATCATTTGGATCAAGGTCAAACCTGCCTTTTGCATCCTGCATGTTAACTATTTTCTAGGATCTTCCTGTTATGTGACCACCACTAATGGGTCAGATGTGACATGAAAATGTTCATGATTTGTGATACATTTCAAACTTTAGTGCCAGCTGACTATTCAGATTTTCACACAAAAATACACAAAATACAGTTTCAAACAGTCTTTTTTCCTGTGTTTAGTTCAGTTTCCTGTCTTTCTGTCGTAGTGAGACTATAATGTTTTGTGATAACAACGTAGACTAAAGAGGAACCCTTAGAAACTAGTATAACAGATCCCATCAGGTTTTCCACTTTCCTCATCCCAGATCCCATGTCAGTGCCAGGGAAGCCCAGTTCAATGCACACTGTTTAGCTGTTCCTATATTATTGCAGCCATACTTACCCCTCAGAACACATGACCAAATGGTGTTCAAATTATTACCTAAAATCATTGGTTTAGTTGACATTAAGGGGTCTTCTGGAAATCAAGCAGATTTAATATAATGTTTTAAATACATCTCCCCCCGTAATTGACACACACCAACACAGTTTCAAATGCAGGCAGACATGCTGACGCTTATGTAATAATAAAACACTCCTTTGGCGCAGCACTAACTATCGTGACGTGCTGGTGCGCATGATAAGGCCCATAGGATAGCATGGCTGAGCTTATCACGGGTGGCCAAGCCCAATTCCCCTGCTCCTATCGTTGGGCCCACTGGCAGAGGAAAGACTCATCACCCTTATCTTCCCCTAGCTGAAGAAAAACACTTGACTATTGCTCTCTCTGTAGCTTCCCTGCTCTGACGATTCAGATGGGCCCCGTTTCTCTCCTTCTCAGTCTCCTTATTTTACCTCATGGGGATTGGGTTCTGAAAGCACTGTCTGGCTCATCTCACGTGTTCTTGGAAACAATCTGATTGAGAGAGTCCCGAAAGCTCACCTGATTTTGATCATAGCTTTTGGTCTCCAATAGTCTCCAACACCACTTGACTTTATTTAAGATTAGCCTAATATTAGTCAGCCAAATGCATTTACAGTGGCAAGAAAAAGTATGTTAACCATTTGGAATTACCTGGATTTCTGCATAAATTGGTCATAAAATTTGATCTGATCTTCATCTAAGTCACAACAATAGACAATCACAGTTTGCTTAAACTAATAACACACAAACAATTATACATTTTCATGTCTTTATTGAACACACCGTGTAAACATTCACAGTGCAGGGTGTAAAAAGTTTTGAACCCTTGGATTTAATAACTGGTTGACCCTCCTTTGGCAGCAATAACCTCAACCAAACGTTTTCTGTAGCTGTGGACCAGAGCTGCACAACGGTCAGAAGGAATTTTGGACCATTCCTCTTTACAAAACTGTTTCAGTTCAGCAATATTCTAGTGTGAACCGCTCTTTTGAGGTCATGCCACAGCATCTCAATGGGGTTGAGTTCAGGACTCTGACTGGGCACTCCAGAACAGATATTTTCTTCTGTTGATTTACTTCTGTGTTTTGGGTTGTTGTCCTGTTGCATCACCCAACTTCTGTTGAGCTTCAATTGGTGGACAGATAGCCTTACATTCTCCTGGAAAATGTCTTGATAAACTTGGGAATTCATTTTTCCGTCGATGATAGCAAGCTGTCCAGGCTGTGAGAAAGCAAAGCAGCCTCAAACCATGATGGTCCCTCCACCGTACTTTACAGTTGGGATGAGGTTTTGATGTTGGTGTGCTGTGCCTTTTTTTCTCCACACATAGTGTTGTGTGTTCCTTCTAAACAACTCAACTTTAGTTTCATCTGTCCACAGAATATTTTGCCAGTAGCTCTGTAGAACATCCAGGTGCTCTTTTGCGAACTTCAGACGTGCAGCAATGTTTTCTTTTTACAGCAGTGGTTTCTTCTGTGGTGTCCTCCCATGAACACCATACTTGTTTAGTGTTTTACGTGTCGTAGACTCGTCAACAGAGATGTTAGCATTATCCAGAGATTTCTGTAAGTCTTTAGCTGACACTCTAGGATTCTTCTTAACCTCATTGAGAATTCTGCGCAGTGCTCTTGCAGTCATCTTTGCAGGACAGCCACTCATAGGGAGATTAGCAATAGTGTTGAACTTTCTACATTTATAGACCATTTGTCTTACCGTGATTGTATTTTTCTTGTCTATATTGAATACATAATTTAAACATTCACAGTGTAGGTTTGAAAAAGTATGTGAACCTCTAGGCTAATGACTTCTCCAAAAGCTAATTGGAGTCAGGAGTCAGCTAACCTGGAGTTCAATCAATGAGACGAGATTGGAGATGTTGGTTACAGCTGCCCTGCCCTATGAAAAACACAGTTTCCTATTCACAAGAATCATTGCCTGATGTGAACAATGCCTCGAACAAAAGATATCTCAGAAGATTTAAGATGAAGAATTGTTGACTTGCATAAAGCTGGAATCTCTACTTTGTCACTTCCGTTTTGAGCGCGTCATTTGTCTCTGTGCTGCTTGTTGCTTCTTGGCTGCCTGCCAAACTTGACGGTTTTCCTTTTTTATAACCGTTTAATCAATCTCCATTTAACACATTTACCAACGTCTTAGTAATTTGTATTTTTTCCTTGATCTGGACATAGTTCTACAGGACTTCCACCAGCCGAAGCTAAGTAGTAACATTATTAACACTATGCCATCTGACGTTAATTGCAGTCACTGTATTCATAACATACAGGAAAACTATCGCCTTACGGTGAGGATAGCCTCGCTGCAAGCCCAGCTTCAGACGCAATCGTTAGGCAAGGGCAATTTAAGTGTAGGAAAGGATGAAATTGCGTCTGTGACACCAGTAAGTACAGTTACTAGTAAAAATCCCCTCGCACAATCCCCGCAGCCTGACAATTTTCTCAGGGCTTCTGGAAAGAAATGCAGTCGGCATGTTCAACCGGTGTCGCTCATTCAGCCGACAGAAACTTTCAAGCGGTTCTCCCCATTAAGTAACGAGTCGGAGCCAGAGGCTTCTCAGGTCTCTCCTCCGTCCGTTACGGGGTCTGAGCCACCGAAGCCTCCCACCATTAGCTCTGACAAATTGAAAACCCTAGTCATTGGGACTCCATTACCCGCAATATTAGACTTAAAAAGAATCCTCCAGCGATTATACACTGTTTACCAGGGGGCAGGGCTACCGACGTAAAGGCTAATCTGAAGATGGTGCTGGCTAAAACAAAATCTGGCGAGTGTAGAGAGTATAGGGATATTGTTATCTACGTCGGCACCAAGGATGTTAGGATGAAACAGTCAGAGGTCACCAAGTGCAACATAGCTTCAGTGTGTAAATTAGCTAGAAAGATGTGTCGGCATCGAGTAATGGCCCCCTCCCAGTTAGGGGGAGTGATGAGCTCTATAGAGTCTCACAACTCAATCGCTGGTTGAAAACTGTTTTCTGCCCCTCCCAAACGATAGAATTTGTAGACAATTGGCCCTCTTTCTGGGACTCAACCACAAACAGGACCAAGCCTGGCCTGCTGAGGAGTGACGGACTCCATCCTAGCTGGAGGGGTGCTCTAATTTTTTCTATGAACATAGACGAGGCTCTAACTCCTCTAGCTCCACAATGAGATAGGGTGCAGGCCAGGCTTAGTGAAGTCTGCCACTAGCATAGTCAGTGTAGTCAGCTCAATTACCCTCATTGAGACCGTGTCTGTGCCTCGATCTAGGTTGTGCAAACCTAAACATGGCGGTGTTCGCCTTAGTAATCTCACTGGAATAAAGACCTCCTCCATTCCTGTCATTATTGAAAGAGGTTGTGATATCTCACTTCTTAAAATTTGGTTACTTAATGTTATATCCCACACTTCCAAGGCAGTTATAGTCAATGAACTAATCACTGATCATAATCTTGATGTGATTGGCCTGACTGAAACATGGCTTAAGCCTGAATTTACTGTGTTAAATGAGGCCTCTCCTCCTGGTTACACTAGTGGCCATATCCCCCGTGCATCCCGCAAAGGCGTAGGTGTTACTAACATTTACGATAGCAAATTTCAATTTACCCCCCAAAAAAGGACAGCGTTTTCATTTTTGATCTTCTAGTCATGAAATCTATGCAGCCTACTCAATCACTTTTTATAGCTACTTTTTACAGGCCTCCTGGGCCTTATACTGAGTTCTCTGAATTCCTATCGGACCTTGTAGTCATGGCAGATAATATTCCAATTTTTGGTGACTTTAACATTCATTCACATGGAAAAGTCCACAGATCCACTACAAAAGGCTTTCGGTGCCATCATCGACTCAGTGGGTTTTGTCCAACATGTCTCCGGACCTACCCATTGCCACAGTCATATCCTGGATCTAGTTCTGTCCCGTGGAATAAATATTGTGGATCTAAATGTTTATCCTCATAATCCTGGACTATCGGACAACCATTTTATTTTGTTTGTAATCGCAACAAATAATTTGCTTAGACCCCAACCAAGGATCATCAAAAGCCGTGCTATAAATTCTCAGACAACCCAAAGATTCCTTCTAGACTCCCTCCACCTATCCAAGGATGTCGGAGTTCAAAAATCAGTTAACGATCAAACTGAGGATGTAAATTTAACCTTGCGGAATATCCTAGATGCAGTTGCACCCCTAAAAACAAAAAATATTTGCCAAAAGAAACTAGCTCTCTGGTACACAGAAAATACCCATGCTTTGAAGCAAGCTTTCAGAAAACTGGAACAGAAATGGCGCTCCACAAAACTGAAAGTCTTCCTACTAGCTTGGAAAGAAAGTACAGTGCAATATCGAAGAGCCCTCACTGCTGCTTGATCATCCTATTTTTCCAACCTAATTGAGGAGAATAAGAATAGTCCTAAATTTCTATTTGATGCTGTTGCAAAGCTAATTAAAAAGCGGCATTCCCCAAAAGAGGATGCCTTTCACTTCAGCAGTGATGAATTCATGAACTTCTTCAACGAAAAGATCATTATCATTAGAAAGGAAATTACGGACTCCTCTTTGAATCTGTGTACTTCCCCAAAGCTCAGCTGTCCTGAGTCTGCACAGAACTGCCAGGACCTAGGATCAATGGAGACACGTTTTTTAATCCTATATCTCTTGACACATTCATAAAAATTGTCATGGCCTCTAAACCTTCAACCTGCATACTGGACCCTATTCCAACTAAACTACTGAAAGAGCTACTTTCTGTGCTTAGCCCTCCTATGCTGAACATAATATATGGCTCCCTATCCACCGGATGTGTACCAAAACTCTCTAAAAGTTGCAGTAATAAAGCCTCTCTTGAAAAAGCCTTGACCCAGAAAATGTAAAATACGATCGGCCTATATCGAATCTCACATTTCTCTCAAAAATCGTAGAAAAAGCTGTTGCGCAGCAACTCACTGCCTTCCTGAAGACAAATAATAATGTATACGAAACACTTCAGTCTGGTTTTAGACCCTATCATAGCACCGAGACTGCACTCGTGAAAGTGATAAATTACCTTTTAATGGTGTCAGACCAAGGCTCTGCATCTGTCCTCGTGCTCTTAGACCTTAGTGCTGCTTTTGACAACATCGACCACCATATTCTTTTGGAGAGATGGGAAACCTTAACTGGTATACACGGACAAGTTCTTGTCTGGTTTAGATCTTATCTGTCAGAGAGATATCAGTTTGTCTCCGTGGATGGTTTGTCCTCTGTTTTAGGGCCACTATTGTTTTCACTATATATTTTACCTCTTGGTGATGTCATTCGGAAACATAATGTTAACTTCCATTGCTATGCGGATGACACACAGCTGTACATTTTGATGAAACGTGGTGATGCCCCAAAATTGCCAGCCCTGGAAGCCTGTGTTTCAGATATAAGGAAGTGGATGGCGGCAAATGTTTTACTTTTAAACTCTGACAAAACAGAGATGCTCGTTCTAGGTCCCAAGAAACAAAGAGATCTGCTTTTGGATCTGACAATTAATCTTGATGGTTGTACAGTCCCACCCCGAAAAACTGTGAAGAACCTTAGCGTTACTCTGGACCCTGATCTATCTTTTAACGAACATGTCAAGAATATTTCAAGGACAGCCTTTTTACATCTACGTAACATTGCAAAAATCTGACATTTTTTTTCCAAACATTATGCAGAAAAGCTAATCCATGCTTTTGTCACTTCTAGATTAGATTACTGCAATGCTCTTCTCTCCGGCTACCCGGATAAAGCACTAAATAAACTTCAATTAGTGCTAAACACGGCTGCTAGAATCTTGAATCTCTCAGATTTGGTCCTGCCGTACATACAGTGGGGAGAACAAGTATTTGATACACTGACGATTTTGCAGGTTTTCCTACTTACAAAGCATGTAGAGGTCTGTAATTTTTATCATAGGTACATTTCAACTGTGAGAGACGGAATCTAAAAATCCAGAAAATCACATTGTATGATTTTTAAGTAATTAATTTGCATTTTATTGCATGACATAAGTATTTGATCACCTACCAACCAGTAAGAATTCCGGCTCTCACAGACCTGTTCGTTTTTCTTTAAGAAGCCCTCCTGTTCTCCACTCATTACCTGTATTAACTGCACCTGTTTGAACTCGTTACCTGTATAAAAGACACCTGTCCACACACTCAGTCAAACAGACTCCAACCTCTCCACAATGGCCAAGACCAGAGAGCTGTGTAAGGACATCAGGGATAAAATTGTAGACCTGCACAAGGCTGGGATGGGCTACAGGACAATAGGCTAGTAGCTTGGTGAGAAGGCAACAACTGTTGGCGCAATTATTAGAAAATGGAAGAAGTTCAAGATGACGGTCAATCTCCCTCGGTCTGGGGCACCATGCAAGATCTCACTACCGCATCTAAATGCCTGGCTATGAAAAGCCAAGTGACATTCACTCCTGATGTATTTACTTGTTGAAACCTCTACAACCACTATGATTATTATTTGACCCTGCTGGTCATCTATGAACATTTGAACATCTTGGAGAAAGAACTGGCCTTAATGTCCATGAATTGTTATAATCTCCACCCGGCACAGCCAGAAGAGGACTGGCCACCCCTCAGAGCCTTGTTCCTCTCTAGGTTTCTTTCTAGGTTTTCGCCTTTCTATTGAGTTTTCCCTAGCCACCGTGCTTCTACATCTGCATTGCTTGCTGTTTGGAGTTTTAGTCTGGGTTTCTGTATAGCACTTTGTGACATCGGCTGATGTAAAAAGGGCTTTATAAATAAAATGTATTTGATTGATTAGAAAGGGTTTCAAAAATAAGGCACAGCACACCAACATCAAAACCTCATCCCAACTGTAAATTATGGTGGAGGGAGCATCATGGTTTGGGGCTGCTTTGCTGCCTCAGGGCCTGGACAGCTTGCTATCATCGATGGAAAGATGAATTCCCAAGTTTATCAAGACATTTTGGAGGAGAATGTAATCTGTCCACCAACTGAAGCTCAACAGAAGTTGGGTGATGCAACAGGACAACGACCAAAAACACAGAAGTAAATCAACAACAGAATGGCTTTAACAGAAGAAAATACACCTTCTGGAGTGGCCCAGTCCTGATCTCAACCCGGATGGCCATTGATGACATGGGGAGGAGGGGTGGGCCTGGAGAAAGAAGACAAAGGGCTGTGATACATGGGTTTAATTCTAGACACATGGGAAGTAGGGTGAATACGGAGAGTACAGGGTAACAAACGACGGACAGCAGTAGAACTAAGGACTCTAGAGTTTGGGAAAGGACCAATAAAACGGGGGGACTGTTTGCGGGTCTCTACCCGAAGGGGCAGGTCCTGTGTGGAAAGCCATACCCTCTTCCCAATGCGGTAGCGGGGAGCTGGAGTTCTGTGGCGGTCCACTTGTCGACGGAACCTGGATTTGGTCTTGAGAGTAGCCGCCCAAGCTCTTCTCCAGGTACGTCGATACCCTGGGCTGAGGGTATGTTGACCTCCTGCTCTTGTTCAGGGAAGAGCGGAGGTTGGTATACCATGGGACATTCAAGGAGAGAGTCCTGTGGCAGAACAGGGAAGGGTGGTCTCTAGATCCTGGTTCACTCGCTCCGACTGGCCATTGGATTGGGGATGGAATCCTGAGGACAATAAGGGTGCAGAACGCCTTCCAGAACCGGGACGAGAACTGAGGACCCCGGTCGGAGACCATGTCCACCGGGAGTCCATGGATCCGGAAGATGTGCTGCACCATAATCTGGGCAGTCTCTTTGGTAGAGGGAAGTTTGGGGAGAGGGATGAAATGAGCGGCCTTGGAAAACCGATCAACAACCGTCAAAATGACAGTGTTGCCCTCAGATGGGGAAGCCCAGTGACAAAGTCCAGAGAGATATGGGACCATGGCCGATGAGGGACAGGTAGTGGCTGAAGGAGACCAGATGAAGCTTGCCTCTGAGTCTTGTTCTGGGCACACATAGTGCACATAGTGACGTAGGCAGAGACGTCAGGAACCATTAGACCCTGGGCGGTAGGAGATGGTGAAGTTGAATCTGGTAAACAACAAGGCCCACTGGGCCTGCCTGGAGTTAAGGTACTTGGCTGTTCTGAGATATTCCAGATTTTTATGGTCAGTCCAGACCAAAAATGGCTGTTCTGCTCCCTCCAGCCAGTGCCTCCACTCCTCCAGTGCCATCTTGACCGCCAGGAGTTCTCTGTTGCCTACAACAGACGATGGGACAGGAAGGCACAAGGATGGAGCTTTTGGTCCTGGGCAGATCGCTGGGACAGGAAGGCCCCCAAACAAACACCAAATGCATCAACCTCTACCACAAATTGACGGGACAGGTCCGGATGGACGAGGATGGGTGCTGTGGTGAACCGATGCTTAAGTTCCACAAAGGCACTGTCAACCGCTGGGGACCAGGCTGGGGCCAATCCACGACTGCCTCACCTTTTCAGGGTCCATCTGGACATTTCCATCAGCAATGACATATCCCAAAAAGGAGATAGTAGAGTGGTGGAACTCACACTTTTCAGCCTTCACAAACAATTGGTTTTCCAGGAGGCACTGAAGGAGTTGTCTGACATGGCGGACGTGTTCTTGGGAAGAACGGGAAAAAAACAGAATGTTGTCGAGGTAGACAAAAACAAAACGATTTAACATGTCCCGGAGCATGTCGTTTACCAGGGCCTGGAAAACAGGTGAGTCCAAATGGCATAACTAGGTACTCATATTGACCACTGGCGGTGTTGAATGCTGTGTTCCACTCATCTCCTTCGTGTATTCGGACCAGGTGGAACGCATTACGAAGGTCCAACTTGGAAAAAATGGTGGCCCCCTGGAGACGTTCGAAAGCCGAGGAGAGGAGTGGTAGAGGGTAATGATTCTTGATGGTAATGCGCAGGGTCTTGTCCTTATTCTCCACAAAGAAAAACCCTGTGCCGGATGGGGATGCAGAGGGACAGATACTTCCAGCAGATAGAGAATCCTCAATATATTTCTCCATGGCCTTGGTTTCCGGGCCGGAAAGTGAATATATCTGACCACGAGGTGGTATGGTGCCAGGGAGGAGGTCAATGGCACAATCATAAGGACGATGCGGAGGAAGAGAAGTAGCACATGCCTTTCTGATACCTCCAGGAGGTCATGGTATTCTTTGTGGACAATAGAGACATCTGAGGCTTGGCTTAAGCTCTGAGGAGGATGTCTCGAGAAAGGCGCTTTAAGGAAATGGGAATGGGAAAATGGGCTCCAGCCCAGAATAGAACTCGTGGTCCAATCAATGAGAGGGTTATGTTTCAGGAGCCAAGAATATCCCAAAATCACAGGAACATGGGGGGATTCGATGAGGAAAAACTGTATAGACTCACTATGATTTCCAGAAACACGCAGATTAAGGGGAACTGTGCTGTGGGTAACTTTACCAATAGAGCGGACATCCAGTGCTCTAGCGTCCATTGGGACAGAGAGAGGTTGAGTAGGGATACCTAATTCGGAAACTAGGGAGGCGTCTATAAAACTCTCATCTGCCCCAGAGTCAATGAGAACCTGGAGAGACTTAGATTGGTCTCCCCACAACAGGATCACAAAACAGGGAGTGCGGGTGATGGGAACTAGAGGCTTCCCAGTCTGACTCACCAGTACACTTGTCCCTACTAGGGAAATAGGTTTCCTAACAGGGCAGGTAGCTACAGTTGAAGTCGGAAGTTCATATACACTTAGGTTAATGAGGGAACTCATTAAAATTAATTTTTCAACCACTCCACAGATTTCATGTTAACAAACTATAGTTTTGGCAAGTCGGTTAGGACATCTACTTTGTGAATGACAAGTAATTCTTCCAAAAATTGTTTACAGACAGATTATTTCACTTATAAATTTACTATATCCCAATTCCAGTGGGTCAGAAGTTTACATACACTAAGTTGACTGTGCCTTTAAACAGCTTGGAAAATTGCAGAAAATTATGTCATGGCTTTAGAAGATTCTGATAGGCTAATTGACATAATTTGAGTCAATTGGAGGTGTACCTGTGGGTGTATTTCAAGGCCTACCTTCAAACTCAGTGCCTCTTTGCTCGACAACATGGGAAAATAAAACAAAATCAGCCAAGACCTCAGAAAAAAAATGGTAGACCTCCACAAGTCTGGTTCATCCTTGGGAGCAATTTCCAAACGCCTGAAGGTACCACGTTCATCTGTACAAACAATAGTAAGCAAGTATAAACACCATGGGACCACGCATCCGTCATACCGCTCAGGAAGGAGACGCGTTCTGTCTAATAGAGATGAACATACTATGGTATGAAAAGTGCAAATCAATCCCAGAACAACAGCAAAGGACCTTGTGAAGATGCTGGAGGAAACAGGTACAAAAGTATCTATATCCACAGTAAAATTGGTCCTATATTGATATAACCTGAAAGGCCGCTCAGCAAGGAAGAAGCCACTTTTTGGAGAAATGTCCTCTGGTCTGATGAAACAAATATAGAACTGTTTGGCCATAATGACCATTGTTATGTTTGGAGGAAAAAGCGGGAGGCTTGCAAGCCGAAGAACACCATCCCAACCGTGAAGCACGGGGGTGGCAGCATCATGTTGTGGGGGTGCTTTGCTGCAGGAGGGACTGGTGCACTTCACAAAATAGATGGCATCATGAGGAAGGAAAATTATGTGGATATATTGAAGCAACATCTAAAGACATCAGTCAGGAAGTTAAAGCAAATGGGTCTTCCAAATGGACAATGACCCCAAGCATACTTCCAAAGATTTGGAAAAATGGCTTAAGGACAACAAAGTAGAGGTATTGGAGTGGCCATCACAAAGCCCTGACCTCAATCCTATAGAAAATGTGTGGGACAGAACTGAAAAAGCGTGTGCGAGCAAGGAGGCCTACAAACCTGACTCAGTTACACCAGTTCTGTCAGGAAGAATGGGCCAAAATTCACCCAATTTGTCTTGGGAAGCTTGTGGAAGGCTGCCCGAAACGTTTGACCCAAGTTAAACAATTTAAAGGCAATGCTACCAAATACTAATTGAGTATATGTAAACTTCTGACCCACTGGGAATGTGATGAAAGAAATAAAAGCTTAAATAAATCAGTCTTTACTATTATTCTGACATTTCACATTCTTAAAATAAAGTGGTGATCCTGACTGACCCAAAACAAGGACATTTTACTAGGATTAAATGTCAGGAATTGTGAAAAACTGAGATTAAATGTATTTGTAAACTTGTAAACTTCCGGCTTCAACTGTATAGTGTAGATAATCAGTTTACCATCTAAACTGCTGTGAAATATATTTCCCATTACCACAAATATTGTATTTTCCAGTTTGAAGCTGGTTTACAAAACTGAAAGTAAAAGATGCAAAAATGAAACATAGAAGCATAGAAATAGAACACAGTACATATCTACCGCTTCTTAGACTTGCTTTCAATGAGAATAAAAGATTTATAACACATATTTCTGTGAATTTGGTCGGGTCACCCCCCAAAAAATTGCAGCTATAAATATTTTGTCTGAACACATGTCTCAAGGCAAAAAAAAAAAAATCCTTAACCTGTCTCCTCGCCTTCATCTACACTGACTGAAGTGATAAGGGATCATAGCTATCACCTGGATTCACCTGGTCAGTCTATTTCATGGAAAGAGCAGGTGTACCTAATGTTTTGTACACTCAGTGTATGTTATATTATTGACCGAACATGTAGTGAACATTTTTTTTGTTTTTGTGATCTAGTAATGTTGAACATTCCTTGTCCGGTTAATTTTATTCTCATCCATAGTAAAAAATAAAACATCTAAATGACTTGATTTAGGCTAGATGTAATGATGATATAGACATTGATATACATATGATATTAAAAATACAGTGGGGAGAACAAGTATTTGATACACTGCCGATTTTGCAGGTTTTCCTACATACAAAGCATGTAGAGGTCTGTAATTTTTATCCAGAAAATCACATTGTATGATTTTTAAATAATTAATTTGCATTTTATTGCATGACATGGGTATTTGATCACCTACAAACCAGTAAGAATTCTGTCTCTCATAGACCTGTTAGTTTTTCTTTAAGAAGCCCTCCTGTTCTCCACTCATTACCTGTATTAACTGCACCTGTTTGAACTCGTTACCTGTATAAAAGACACCTGTCCACACACTCAATCAAACAGACTCCAACCTCTCCACAATGGCCAAGACCAGAGAGCTGTGTAAGGACATCAGGGATAAAATTGTAGACCTGGACAAGGCTGGGATGGGCTACAGGACAATAGGCTAGTAGCTTGGTGAGAAGGCAACAACTGTTGTCGCAATTTTTAGAAAATGGAAGAAGTTCAAGATGACGGTCAATTATTATTGACCGTCATTATTATTATTATTATTTTTTATTTCACCTTTATTTAACCAGGTAGGTCAGTTGAGAACAAGTTCTCATTTGCAACTGCGACCTGGCCAAGACAAAGCAAAGCAGTGCGACAAAAACAACAACACAGAGTTACACAGTAAACAAACATAGTCAAAAACACAATAGAAAATCTATATACAGAGTGCAAATGTAGTGCAAAATGCAGTAAGGTAAGATTAGCGAAAATAATAAAAATAAATATGGGGATGAGGTAGTAGTGTGGGCTATTTACAGAAGGGCTATATACAGGTGCAGTGATCGATAAGCAGCTTTGACAGCTTTTGCTTAAAGTTAACAAACAGATAACTGACCACTTCAAATCCCACCGTACCTTCTCTGCTATGCAATCTGGTTTCCGAGCTGGTCATGGGTGCACCTCAGCTACGCTCAAGGTGCTGAACGATATCATAACCTCTATCTTAGATTGATGGACAGCCGGGGTGTTAAGCATATCCCAGTTTAAGTCACTTAACAGTACAAACTCTGAAGATAGATGGGGGGCAATCAATTCACATATGGAGTCCAGGGCACAGCTGGGGGCTGAGGGGGGTCTGTAACAGGCGGCAACAGTGAGAGACTTATTTCTGGAAAGGTGGATTTTTAAGAGTAGAAGCTCAAACTGTTTGGGCACAGACCTGGACAGTATGACAGAACTCTGCAGGTAATCTCTGCAGTAGATTGCAACTCCGCCACCTTTGGCAGTTCTATCTTGACGGGAAATGTTGTAGTTGGGAATGGACATTTCCGAATTTTTGGTGGCCTTCCTAAGCCAGGATTCAGACACAGCTAGGACATCCGGGTTGGCGGAGTGTGCTAAAGCAGTGAATAAATCAAACTTAGGGAGGAGGCTTCTAATGTTAACATGCATGAAACCAAGGCTTTTACGGTTACAGAAGTCAACAAATGAGAGCGCCTGGGGAATAGGTGTAATGCTGGGAGCTACAGGACCTGGGTTTACCTCTACATCACCAGAGGAGGAGTAGAATCAGTATTCGGCTAAGGGCTTTAAGAACTGGACGTCTAGTACGTTGGGTACAGAGAATAAAAGGAGCAGATTTCTGGGCATGGTGGAATAGATTGAGGGCATAATGTATAGACAAGGGTATAGTAGGATCTCCCTCGGTCTGGGGCACCATGCAAGATCTCACCTCGTGGGGCATCAATGATCATGAGGAAGTTGAGGGATCAGCCCAGAACTACACGGCAGGACCTGGTCAATGACCTGAAGAGAGCTGGGACCACAGTCTCAAAGAAAACCATTAGTAACACACTATGCCGTCATGGATTAAAATCATGCAGCGCACGCAAGGTCCCCCTGCTCAAGCCAGCGCATGTCCAGGCCCGTTTGAAGTTTGCCAATGACCATCTGGATGATCCAGAGGAGGAATGGGAGAAGGTCATGTGGTCTGCTGAGACAAAATAGAGCTTTTTGGTCTAAACTCCACTCACTCGCCGTGTTTGGAGGAAGAAGAAGGATGAGTACAACCCCAAGAACACCATCCCAACCGTGAAGCATGGAGGTGGAAACATCATTCTTTGGGGATGCTTTTCTGCAAAGGGGACAGGACGACTGCACCGTATTGAGGGGAGGATGGATGGGGCCATGTATCGCGAGATCTTGGCCAACAACCTCCTTCCCTCAGTAAGAGCATTGAAGATGGGTCGTGGCTGGGTCTTCCAGCATGACAACGACCCGAAACACACAGCCAGGGCAACTAAGGAGTGGCTCCGTAAGAAGCATCTCAAGGTCCTGAAGTGGCCTAGCCAGTCTCCAGACCTGAACCCAATAGAAAATCTTTGGAGGGAGCTGAAAGTCCGTATTGCCCAGCGACAGCCCCGAAACCTGAAGGATCTGGAGAAGGTCTGTATGGAGGAGTGGGCCAAAATCCCTGCTGCGGTGTGTGCAAACCTGGTCAAGAACTACAGGAAACGTATGATCTCTGTAATTGCAAACAAAGTTTTCTGTACCAAATATTAAGTTCTGCTTTTCTGATGTATCAAATACTTATGTCATGCAATAAAATGCAAATTAATTACTTAAAAATCATACAATGGGATTTTCTGGATTTTTGTTTTAGATTCCGTCTCTCACAGTTGAAGAGTACCTATGATAACAATTACAGACTTCTACATGCTTTGTAAGTGGGAAAACCTGCAAAATCGGCAGTGTAACAAATACTTGTTCTCCCCACTGTATATGCCTCAGCTCCATTTACCACACAACACATGTAGATTTCAGATAATAGAAAGGGCAGACAGAAAATAGTGTATTTCTAGGCGTGGCACAATTCCCTCGTCGTCGTCACATGTCCTTGAAAGGTTTGTGGAAAAGTCTGTATACAGTATGTATGGTATATGTATTGTATGTGTCTGTGCATATACTGTAGGTGTTATTTTGATAGTTTGAGGATCTTTCAAACTGATAATTAATGCCTGAATAATCAGCATATGTGGAATTTATGTCCCAAGTCATCATGATTCACAGTACTGTTCAGCAAGGGACCAATTCCGACCTGAGTTAAGTGTGCGTAAATGGAACTTAATTCCGCGACTTTCTCTGTCTCCTACTTCTATCATGTTAAATATTAGCATACTATCAGTATCAACCGTTAGAAAGCCTTAAAACCACAGATATTCAACTGCCAATTTCCTGTTAGTTACCTTCAGCTGGTATAGCCTACATTATCATTCAATTTAATTACATTGTTTACCTTAATTTGCTTCCTGTGTAAAAAGCCGTCACGGCCTTGTGATTGTTTCTGAGGATCATTAGTAACAGTTGATCACATAGAAAAATACTTATTCATTTTCAGAACGACTCAAACCACTGTTTTCTTTCTTTCGTGCGCAAAACATACTCATAAATACTTTCTTAAACCTAAATAATCTACAAGATCAGACCAATTGGTGCTGAAACGGAGACAAATATGCATATATTTAGATGGCTTTCTTTCATTAATCCCTAATATTCTGAACCTGATTTCTCAATATACAGTCATGTGAAAAAGTAAGTACACCCCCTGGAAATCTTTTTTTTTTTTTTTACATATTTGGACAGATGGATATGTAATCTTCACTTCAACACTATTGACAAATAAAGGTTACCCAATTTAACAAATCACACACACAAAAAAAAACTGTTATGCAATTAAAATGCCTTTTCCTTACGGGGAAAAAGTTAGTACACCCCTACCTTTACCATCACATAAAATGGCTAAAATTAGAATTAGGCGTACCAAAACAAGTGCAAATGATTAGAAAACATTAGAGAGAAACAAATCCATTTCCAAGCAATTCAAAGTACTTCATTCCATTTCCAAACAATTCGATGTACATCATTCCACTGTCCGACAAAACTTCCAGACCACTGGCAAACTACCTAGGACACCAAAGCCAGCCCAAGAGCTGACCGAAAGATGCTCATAGAAGTCTCTAAGAACCCCAGGGTAATATCAAGGGATCTACAGGCCTCTCTTGCCACAATCAATGTCGAAGTACATGGGTACACTGTCAGAAAGAGACTGCACAAGAATGGTGATGCTTAAGCACTGAGAATATCAAGACACAACTGACTTTTGCCAGACAACACCAGGGTAAAGTCAGTTGTGTCTTGATATTCTTATTTGAGAGCAGAGGCTTCTTCCTTCCTGAACTCCCATGTAGGCCAAGTTTGTGCAGTCTCTTTCTGACAGTGTACCCCTAATCATATGCACTTGTTTTGGTACACCTAATAGTAATTTTATGTGATGGTAAAGGTGTGATTTGTTAAATTGGGTAACCTTTATCTGTCAATAGTGTTGAAGTGAAGATTACATATCCATCTGTCCAAAACTTTCCAGGGGGTGTACTTACTTTTTCACATGACTATTCTAGTCTGTCGACAAACTTCTAACTAAAAGGTATACCGTATTTAAAGGGATGGCTTAAGATAAATGTACTGAAAACCTTTTGAATGAAAACTCCACAAGAAAATATGTTGGCCAGCAAGTGGGAGGGTTTTCAGCGGTTAAATAAAATTTATTCAGAGCGTCCAAGGTAGCTACACCTGCAGAGTGCGTTATGCGACTGAATAAGGTAAGTCTGAATACCAAATACTGAGAAGTGTGTAGGAAAGGTGCGGATGAAAGCCATTAATTCCTAAGTTGGAATTGGCCCCCAAAAGAATCCCTCAACCCAGTCACCCAACAGCTATACTTGAAACGTATGTTCATACCATCTATGCCATTTATGAGCACAGTGATTGGCTGACAATACTAAGTGTATAATGTATAGAGGAAGAAAACAAAGAACCACACCATTTAAATAACACATTAATGACTTCATTTGGTTTTCCTTGAAATCGTTGTAACTTTAAAAAAAATGTTTCAAACTATTTAACCTTGTACAATATTGACCTCTCTGGGCCAATGAACAACATTGCACCTTTTTAAAGGCACAATCTGCAATATTTACTGCTGTCCAATGGTAATTTCAATGAATACCTAAGTGTTCTTGGAGAATGTAACTTTTAAATGTGTCATTAGCTTAGTATCCCATCATACCCCAAAGGTTGTATTTTGATATCATTTGAGTCTTTGTAAACAAACATTTTATTGCCTCCAAATATGTTTAAAACTATCAGGTTGATCTTCTGGACTGTCAGTTGAGGGTGGTTATATTCCTCCATCCCCTTCTCTCAGCTTTATAACAAAGCAAGTAGTTTTATCAAAACTCTGCATAGAAGGCCAGCATCCCAGAATCGCCTCTTCACTGTTGATGTTGAGACTGGTGTTTTGATAAAACTACTTGCTTTGTTATACAGCTGAGAGAAGGGGATGGAGGAATATAACCACCCTCAACTGACAGTCCAGAAGATCAACCTGATCTATTTAATGAAGCTGCCAGTTGAGGACTTGTGAGGCGTCTGTTTCTCAAACTAGACACTCTAATGTACTTGTCCTCTTGCTCAGTTGTGCATCGGGGCCTGACCGACAGTCGATAACATGGCGCACAACCATTGGTTGATGCAATGCAACGTCTTCAACGTAATCAGGCAGGAACATCACCAGTACGTGGTTAGCTGATATGTTCAAAGCTATTCAACACTAGCCTCGAGTGGCCATATCCTTCCAAGTCTTGTCTCATTGAATAATATATTTTCATATCTGTCCTAAATATTTCACTATGCAAACAATCACCAAATAAATGCTCTGTAGTAATAATAAATACTCATTTTTCAATTTAGAAATAAGACTATTACAAGGATAACATCTGTGAAGGATCTTATAAGAGACTTCTCTTACTTTATTAGTTATCAAATATTTATGTGGATTAGTCCACGTATTTTGAAAAATTGCAGCAAGGGTAAACTTCCTGTTAATCTGACAAAATTGTTGTTACATTTTTAATCTAATATATTGATGCCATTCATTTCTACACTATCACTGTAACTTGCATGTAATTAAAATCTAGATAGATTTGATAAAATGTCATATTTCTTACACAACATAACAAAGTTATATTTGGCTAATAATTCTATGTAAGTATAAAGATTACCATGACAATTGTAAATTGATTAACCACAAAGATGTTATTGGCTAACCAAATATGAAAAAATATGATTGTAACTCTACCTAATATCAACCTTATTAAAAATAAAACATTTGTGTGGAGAGAAGTTGTGCTTGTATAAGGACCAGCACATTAGAGCTTACACACAGCATAAGGGCATTGAAGTAAAAACAAAAACTGGAAAATAAAATGTTGTATTATATTCCAAAGAATGTAAGGTTTTTTGAGATACCTCTTAATCCAGTTCACTTTTGTAGTCTGGTTAACAGCGTAAAATCTAAAACATTAAGATCACCATCACAAATATTGTTGGTAATGTCATCCTCCTGATATTTTGTGGCTTATTTTTCAAAATGAAATGTAATAGTAATTAGTTGAGAGTGGTACACGTAGACTTGGGAATCTCTAAAGATAAGAAGTTTGAGATAAACCCTCTGCCTTTGACAGGAGAACTCTACCTTGAAGAGATAAATCTCTTGACAATTTCTTTTTATAGATTCAATTAAGGGATTTACATAAATGTATTTAATTTTGTTAGTATTTTGGGTAATTTTGACACCTAAGTAGTTTACAACATCTTTGACAGAAATGTCACATGTTCTACATACTGCACCTTTAAGTGCAAAAATTTCACATTTTGCAATATTCAATACCAAACCTGACACTTGAGAGAATTGCTCTACTGTATGTAGGACTACTGGAACCTGATTTAAATTTCTCAAAATAGGGTTGTATCATTGGCTAAATAGGAAATCGTCACCTCTTTATCTGTCAGGCTCTGGCCATAGAGAAGCCTATTTGCTTCTCTATGTAGCCATGGCCAGAGTCTGACAGTTCTATTCTTTCTGTTTCTGGTGGTGGGTTGTGTTGGATCCCTAATTAGAGGCAGCTGCTGTGCATCGTCTCTAATTAGGGATCCTACATAGGTTTGTATGTTCCACACCGGGGATGTGGGTCATTGTATATTTCGCTCTATATTTCGCAGTCACGGTGACAGTAAGTGTGCCACGTTTATTACGTCTGTTTCATTCGTGTTTGTTTGGTAACGTGACGTTTTGTACATCGTGTGTTATTGTTGTTTTGGTAGTTCGAACATTTATTGAATATTCAGTAAATAAATAATGTCGTACTACAATCCCTGCGCTGCGCATTGGTCTGTGTATGCACTCTCCCGTGACATTATCACATACAACAATTCCTTCAAATTGACTCTTGGTGACCATTGAACAAAGAATTTGTGATACTAACCGGAATAAAAATGGTGATGCTGGACAGCCCAGACGAATCCCTATATGAATAGCAACTCTACGTGACGATCCACAGGAAAGTTTAACACAACTAATACCACCAATATAATTGCGTTGATGAAAAATAAACTCATGACTAACAGTATCAAATGCTTTTTGAAATCCAAAAATAGAATAACAGGACCTAATAAATCACGATGTTCCATCAAGTTTGTTTCAATGAGGCTGGTAGCTCTCTATTTTTCTATAGCTTCCTTATATGTGGCAAGCAAGAATTTTGCTATAAGATCCCCAAAAGAGGTTAGCCCATCACTACCAGGGGATTTGTTATTTTTAACTGTGTGATACAATATTTGATCTCCTCTATGGTCAAACCTTCACAGCAAACTTTATTGAATTTCTCATCAACAGAATTGCCACCAGGAATGGAGATGAATACTTTATTTGAGTTGATCAGGCCAGAGTCTAATGAGTACAAATTATTATAAATGTTTGCTGCAGTGAAGTCTGATATTGATATTATCCTTAGTGACTATGCCATCACTGTTGAATCTCCTAAGCATATTCAGTTCACCTCTTCTCTTTTCCAAATTAAAGAAATACCTGCTGTTCTTTTCACCCTTTTCTAACCACTGTTTTCTATATCTTGGAAGGGCAGCTCTAGCTCTAGCTCTAGCATACATTTTATCCTTCATGAAATAATAATGAATTATTCAATTTCCAAAAGCCTCTTGTAAAACACTCACCATGGTCACTAATTACCCTGAATTGTTTAACTACAACCTTGTGATCTGTCAAACCTGCTGGCAAAATATGAACTTCAGTAGTATATGGCTCAAGACTGGAGGATATCATCCATAAGTCAATTCTAGACTGTAAGGAAACATCTTTGTTGTAAATTGTACTGATGGATTCTTTTACCCTCCAGATATCAACCAAATCTAAATTTTGACCAAAACTCAAAGTTCAATCAATCAATCAATCAATCAATCAATCAATCAATCAATCAATCAATCAATCAATCAAAGGTATTTATAAAGCCCTTTTTACATCAGCCAAAGTCACAAAGTGCTATACAGAAACCCAGCCTATCAATTTTGTCATACATTTGCTGTAGGATATCTTTCCAACAAACATTTGAACCCTTCCTCAATTCCTTCCAAAAGTATATAATTATATATTACACAGTATAAATTGTCTATCAGCAATTTCAATAACCATCAGTAACCAATGTCCTTTAGTGTCTGCTTTATAAACTAAAATGTTGCCTTTAAAGTTGTGTGATAGAATGGAAACCCCCGTTGAATGGCTAGAGCTGTGCACTAACCATATGACACCACCCCATTGACTTTTCCAAAAACTATTGTATTCATCTCCAATCCTGGTGATCTTCCAAGACAGATCTTTCAAAGGTGGGGGAGTGGCAATTTTGACCAAGGATCACCTTCAGTGCTCAGTTGTCTCCACCAAGTCAGTCCCCAAACAATTTGATTTGCTGGTTTTAAGTATTGAACTTTAAAATAACTTTTTGTTGACTGTTGTTGGGTGCTATCATCCTCCATCAGCGCCGGCCTGTACCCTACCTGCCCTAAGCTCTCTCCTGGCCCCATACACTAAGTCTGAATTTGTCCTGCTTGGTGACCTAAACTGGAACATGCTTAAACCACCTGACCAAGTCCTAAAGCAATGGACTCCCTAAATCTTCCTCAGATTATTAGCAATCCCACAAGGTATGACTCCAAACACCCAGAAAAGGCTACTCTTCATGATGTTCTCCTCACAAATAATCCTGATAGGTATCAGTCTGGTGTTTTCTGTAATGACCTTAGTGATCACTGTTTTACAGACTGTATTCGTAATGGCTGCTCAGTGAAACGACCTGTCCTGATTTGTCATAGACACTTGCTATAAAACTTTAATGAGCACGCCTTCCTTCATGAACTGGCTTCTGTAAAAAGTCGAAGACGCTTGGACCTTCTTTTTTGATATTTTCAGTGGTATTGTTAACAAACACGCCTCCATAAAGAAAATGAGAATTAAAAACAGGTTCAGCCCCTGGTTCGACCGTGATCTTGCAGAGTTATTCCACCTCAAGAATTGCATTTGGTGAAAGGCCCGGCACACGCTTACTCAGGCTGACTGGCTCTCGTTCAGGCAAATGAAAAATAAGTGCACTCAGGCTATCCGGAAGGCCAACGTTAGTTACTTTAAGGAAAAGTTCTCTCTGTGGGTCTAACTACAAGAAATTCTGGAAAACAGTTAAAGGCCTGGGCCCGTATTCATAAAGATTCAAAGAATCCTCTCAGAAAACTCTTAATTTAGCTTAAAAACTTTTACGTACGAGTCTTAGCTTAAGAGTGATTCGGGACCGATCTGAGAGCAACTCTGAGTAAGGAAAAGACAAAAACGTTCATCTTAGTGAGGAGGCGGGGTTGACCCCGTTGCTATGTATGACACAATCATTTGAAGACTGTGATTGGTTGGTTGTCCAAGAAGGAAAAAAATAGTGATTTTAAGTATAGGGTCTATTCTAAGCCTTCACTTTGAAATTACATGCGTAATTTTTCATATTTGACCGTTCTCACACACACACACACACACACACATTATATATGTGTATATAAATCCTTTTTTTTTTTTTACCATGCTGTTAATTTCCTAAATTGTTCCACTCTTTCCAATTACACTGATTGCTGGCATGTCTATTTAAGTGGTGGTTTGAATGTTGGTTTTAATGTATCAAACATGGAATCAAAACCAAGAAGGGCGAGAAAGCCCAACTGGACAGAGGAACAGTGTTTACTGTTAGCCCAGTTAGTGGATGAACACAAGGCCATTCTTAAAGGGAAATTCGGGCCGGGTGTCACAGCACGGGGCAAGCAGCAGACGTGGGAGCGTATAGCAAACTATTAAAGGTTCATTCCCCCTGCTTGTGCGCACCAGTGAAGACTGCGAGAAACGCTGGTACGTGTTGCAATCAAAAGCCAGAGAGGAAATTCCAGCACACAAGCGGGAGTCATCACGCACAGGTGAGTGCTATAACCCTTTTTTTAAACCGCTGGCTAACTTATCTCAAACAGTTATATGTATACTGTAAATGTGGTCCACTGTATTGTTTTCTAGGGGGGGGACCAACTGCTAAACAGCTGTCCCAAGTAGCCCAAACCGTGTTCAACATCTTTGGTCACTCAGAAACAAGTATTACCGGTTTGAAGGAGGGCACAGACAGCTCAATGATTCAGCTGGTGGAACTACAAAAATTGTAATTTTAATAAACCAACAGCCAAGTAACACAATATAAAGACACATTTTTATTTAACATAGGCAAGGCCATTTCTCATATTTCTATCTGGCATTCTATGAACTGAACAAAAACAAAATTTGGCCTAAATTTATTTTAAATAACAGATTAAATGTTTTCTATTTTCAGTAGCACAGCGCCTTCAGCAGAGGAATGGGGACCGTCGACATCGCAGATGGGCGACCCTCAGCCCGAAGCGCCTCATTCCCTGCCTTCTGCTGCCACCGCAGCTGCTCCAACACCATCCCTAATAGACAAAAAAACTGGAGATAGAGATGGATGTCCTAAAGCAGCAGAAAATAGTACTCTATCTACAGGAGGAGTACTACAAACTAAAAATTGAGCTACTCAAAAATAAAACTAATAACAAATAATATTTTTTTTGTGTCTTCATAATCTCTTTCTAATGAAAATGTTGACTAAGGTGTGTCTGTTTAGTCACCATTTTTATATTACATTCACTGTAACTTACATGAAATGCAAATTAGTAAACTGGGCTCTGTAAGGATTCCCACTTTGGGACAGATCCCTCCCTTGTGGAGGGTATTCTTCATCATCCTCTTCAGCCCGATTGTCCGTGGGAGGGTCTGCAATTTGTCTAGCTTTACAGATGTTATGAAGCACTGCACAGGCTGTTATCACTTTGCAGACCTTTCCTGGTGCCAGTCGCACCTCTCCATGCAAAATGTGAAAGCGCCTCTTTAGTTGACCAATACCCAGCTCAACTACGGCTCGTGTTTTCTTGTGAGCTCTGTGAGTTAATGAAAATGAACAGAATTCAGTTGATATTTTCAAAACATAATGGTAGGTTATTTATGGGAAGTAGAGTAGCCTACTTGGACACTCTTACTGACAGTTGTGGCTGCTATGCGTGATGTATTGTCATCTCTACCTTCTTGCCCTTTGTGCTGTTGTCTGTGCCCAATAATGTTGACACAATGTTGATTCATGGGACGATACACGGAGCGTTGGTGGAATGTCATCCTTTTTTATTATGAGATGTACTCACGAGGCATAAAATAACAAAGGAGAGTATACTAAAACAAACTACAAACAAAAACACAGTGACTTACGTGCTTGTTTCACAGAAGCAGACAGGCACAAACAAGTGGATGTGAGGGATGGCTAAATACTATCCCCAATCAGAGACCAACTCTAGACAGCTGTCTCTGATTGGGGATCATTAATTTTCCCAGTTAGGGTGTGAGGACTTGACTGAGTGTGCCTCTCACTCTCCCTGGTGGGAGTAAGAGGCTATCCACAACCAAGCCCTCACAAATGTTTGTACAATGTTTTGTGCTGCTACCATGTTGTGTTGCTACCATGTTGTTGTCATGTTATGTTGCTACCATGCTGTGTTGTAATGTGTTGCTGCCTTGCTATGTTGTAGTCTTAGGTCTCTAGGTAGTGTTGTTTTGTCTCTCTTGTCGTGATGGGTGTTTGGTCCTATATTTATATTTTATTTATTTGTATTTTTAATCCCAGCCCCCATCCCCGCAGGAGGCCTTTTGCCTTTTGGTAGGCCATCAGTGTAAACAAGAATTTGTTCTTAACTGATTTGCCTAGATAAATAAAGGTTAAATAAAATAAAATAAAATAAAATAAAGACAGGAGAGAGAGGCCCAGCTCGGTGGACAATTTGTCTCCCTCCAGCAGGTGGCGTATTTTTGTTGTTTCGCCTACCAAGCAAGTTTTGTATAGATGTCAATGAAAGTGTCGAATTTGGTAACAAAAAAATTATACTGATATACGTAGGACATGTGACATCCCGGCAACTTTGAGAAAAAACACTTTATATCAAAGTTGTCTGGAGATGGCTATGCATATTCATGACATGAGGCTAGTAGCGTAGTTTCTCTCTCCATTGAATATAGGCATTTGATGTCAATAACCCTAATCAAATATTTAAGAAATAATTACAATAATGAGATGTATCCACCAATCCAAAGAAAGGATAGGAGCTAGACAGCCCACCATGCCACTTTGTGGACAATGACTCCAATAGAGCCGTACAGTAGCGGTGGGAAATGGTTCCAATCGTTTTGCCACCATTCATTTTTCCCTTAGGTGATTTTAGAAACACTTAAAATAAGGGCTGTGTTTCGTGTAGGCTTACCCTGGCGTGATGTTTTGATAACCATGTTAATCTCTCTCGGACAAGGTGACTTTTATCAATACATTCTGATCAAATTACTCTTAGATTCGAATAATGCTAATTAGCATCAAAGTAGACATCATGCAAAACTACAAATCCCTGCAAGCTCCGGCACGTAATCTCTAGCTGACACCATTGCTGACAGGTATTGTGTAAATGTAAAACTACATTTAGCTAACATTATAGCCACATTAGCGTAACATTTTTGGGGGGTAAATACAGGAAAATATATTGATAAATCACCTTGTCCTAGAGAGATTTACACTGTTATCAAACAAAAAATTACGCCAGGGTAAGCCTACACAAAACACAGCCCTTATTTTAAGTGTTTCTAAAATCCCCTATGGGAAAATGTTATGGTGGCAAAACGATTGAGACCATTTCCCTGTTTGACCGCTTGGTTTTATGGGTACTGTGGTACTCTATTGTTAGGGCTGAGAGACATGTCTCTTGTCAGTATATCCATAATCGTTGCTTCTAACGAATTGACACGTTCCTTGACCACTTAGCGGTTTCCGGGTCATGGAGGAGCAAGGTCGAAGTACGTTTTGCCAAACCAGAATCTCCCCATGATTCTCTCCTCAGAGCTATATAGCGGGTAACCACAGCAAGGCATACGCTCCTGTGTGTGCTGTCTCAATCGCGCTCTGAAGACGTCGGAATACAGATCATGCGCACAGTAGCATCTGCGGTGGAGTTTCATTCATACACATAGTCTCATAATATCAGGTTGTTGTTGTTGTTGTTGTCTAATAAGGCCATCAATATTCATTTTTTCCAACATTGATTTCCACTTATCGCGGTTTATGAGGGTACAAGGAATAGAAGCCATACAATGAAGAAACGTGATGTGGACGCTAGCAGGCTACGGAAAATGAAAAAGATAAAAATTACGGAGAATATATCTGAAAGGTATAGTGAGGCGACTATACCGTTGGTTCGACCGGATGCCGTTGCTTTTGTTGTTGCTATAGTGTAATGCGCATCTTCGTCATTCTGACCTGGGGTCTCTTTTTATCACAATAATAATAATAATACTCTTGGACGCTGTTAGGATATTTTTACAGCTTATTCGGATACATTTTTAAAGCTTGTGGGCTCAATAGCCTACATGATTTAGGCTATTTTCTCAGAATTGTAACCATTAAATTAGGCTAGAATAATGAAAATCGAAATCGTGTAGGCAATTATTGTTATGATTGTTATATGCTCTCACTTTAATAGATACGCCTAACGTCATTCGTGCAATATTGGATTTGCCTACATAGATGAGTTAGGTAGCTATAGTCATTTGAAGCACTTATAGACAGCGTGTCTCTAAACCAATAGAGAATTCGATATCCACATTGTGTGACGAGACAAAGCGCTCAGGAATGTAAGAGAATGTTGCATTGTTATTATTATTATTATCATCATCATCAAATACGGGTTAGCACAAAGAGAGCACAAATAGAATGGCGACACAATGAACAATAAATAACCACTTGTAAATAAATAGTTATTATGCTTATTGATTTATTAGTGTTACAATTAATGGACGTTTAGCTTTTGGTACTCAGTATCGCGGATGAAACGTTGTCATGGTTACCAAACAAAAGGGGGGCGATGTAATATTAGCCTATCGCCGTGGAGAGCGCACGAACAAAGGAGTTGTTGAAAACAAGACATCAGTGTAGCCGACAAGGGGAGAATGGAGCAGCCATTCTTATCCATTTTGAAGTGTCTCTTTTCTCCAAGGCGATACAGCTAGGCTATGTTCCTAAATATAAAATATTTGCCTAATTCAGAGGAATCACTATATGAGTGAGTGATCATTGCATAAGCCTGTTTATTATATCAAAGCAAGAGAAACTTGGACAGTTCCTGCCAAATGCATTTTAATAACGGTCTTAGGCCTATACAGTATCATGAGAAATAATATTAGCTCCTCCCAGTAGATCATTGGGAGGAATCACAGATCATTAAATCACAGATTATCAGCATGAGATTTTGACCATTATTTCAATACAATTATGACACACATTTGACATATCCTCCTCTTATGCCTGTTTTGCAGCGCTTACACCTTTCTGAAGTTCATGATCGTGTGGACTCTTCTGCTCCTAGCAGATTTTATACTGGAGTTTCGATTGGAGTACCTGTGGCCCTGTTGGCTATTCTTCGGGAGCGTCTACACCACTTTCCACTGCCATGGGCTGGTGAGGACTTTATCAGTTCGGCTGTGTCCAAATTCTCAGTAATATAGTGCACTACTTTTGACCAGAACCCTACTTTTGACCATAGGGCTCTGGTCGTAAGTAGTGCACTATATTATGGGACACAAATCTACTCTTTAATGGTCTTCTAGACGAGAGTCAATAACAATAAGGTATTGAGATCAAGATATTGTTGAAAATAATTATAGGCCTTGCAACCTGTTATAAATGTTATAAACCCGTTATATACCACAGCTAATAGTCTTCTTGTTCGAAACTCAAGCAATGAAACCAGACAGAATAAAATGTAGCTTTCCAACATAGCACCAATGTAATGCACTGTCTCTCGGTTGCAGATGATTAGTGTGGTGTTTGTGTGTGCGGCGTTCACCCTGGACATCTTTTGTTTCGTCTATTTCCCGCTCCACTGGTTGTTCTTCGCAGCCAGCACCTATGTTTTATTCAATTACATTTGGCACACAGGTAGGTGTGTCACTTCTGTTTTACAGTAAAAAAAAAAAGAAAAGAAAAAAAGCTATTGTATTGCCTAGCTGTGGAATTCCTTAGATAAGGATTATGTGGTATGTTATTCAATTGTTGTCTAACAAGTCAAATGTTTCTGTAATGGGTTGAAGCAAACCATTCTGGTAACGGGGTGAAACCTTCCATTACGAAAAAATGTGAAATTTCGAAATCTGACATATATAAATTACGAAAACGTACCTATGGAAGGTTTTAACCAGTTACAGAGAAATGAAAGCATATTATGCTGTCAGCTGATAGGCCTACTGGTTTGTTTGTTCCGGTGGTAGCTACAGTATAATCACATGCTTTGTATTTTCTCTTGGTAATACAGTGTTTTTTTGTAATAATAAAATATTTCTTCCTCTTAGAGAAAGGCATCTGTATGTCGACGGTGTCCCTGTGGGTGCTGCTGGTGTACACAGAGGTTTCGCTCAGGCTCAAAGACCTGAAGAACTCCAACCTGTCTCATCTCTTTGCTGCGCACTGGTAGGTTGATTGTACACAAAGCACTTCTCACTGAATAGTCTCGAGCAGAATCTTCCAAACACACCTGGTTTATCCCTTCTAAATACCTGCTCACGATGCAAGGATTTCACACAACTTGAATTGAGTGGGTTCAAGAAATAAACATTTTTGAAAAAAGAGAGTGTCTCACATCAAATTGAATCACAAATCGTAAATCTCGTTGTGTACTTTGGACGTGCATGTGTTTGTCATGACACACTACTCTCAAAGCATTTTTAAATAAATATAGGCCATTATTTATTACAATAATCGTTTATATGGGAAACTGAGATGCTCTATTACTCATTTGTTTGATTGATTGGAGCCTAGGGGATCATGCACTTGCAATGCAAATATTTAGCCCACATCTCTCATACCAGATTCTCTCTCCGCTTCCCCCCCCCCCCCCCCCTCTCTCTCGCACCCCCTCAGCATTGGCTACCCTGTTGTCTATCTGGGGTTCAATGCCACCTGCTACTTCACCAGCATCTTCAAGCTGCGCATGCAGACAGCCGTGCAGAGCGAGAACGACTTCCACATGCACCTCCTGCTACAGTCCCTACCTCCGGGCCTGCAGCTTTACCCCAAGAGCATCACAGACGGCAACAGCAGTAAGTACAGGGGAGGTTGTGCCTACTACTTATTCACTTCTGCACTGTTTTACACTGTTATGAGATGATTCCTGATCGATAGTAGGGTTGATTGAATGGGTAAGGCAGTTGTAGGTTAGACCCTTTACATATAGGTAAATGACGAGCCCAGGGCCCAAATTCACAAACCCTACTGGCCCTTGTCAAACGTAGTGCACTACATATGGAATATGGTGCCATTTGGGATGCAGATAGTGCCAAGGGAGGATATAATTAGTTAATGCTCCACTTTAATGTTCCTATGCGTGCAGGAAGCAGAGAAATGTTACATCTCACTTTGAGTCCAATAGACGGGTTAGTTGTTTAGCAACAAAACCGATGTGTGCGCAACTATGGGGCAAAACAGACAGGGTTGGCTAGCTAGTGAATTTGAGCCATATTAGCAATCACAGGAAATCAGTTAAAACACCTCAAAACAAGACATGGTGTCAAGAACAAGATAAGATAACTAGCTTAAACAAGCTAACTATTATTCCCCACATTGCAGCTCCTGTCGTTGTTGCTAGCTATCTGACTGTTCAGAATCACAAGCTAGCACTTCCGGCCACATCGATGCATGCACATCATTTTCGTGACATTGTCAGCCAACCCGTCTATACTCTATAGCAAGATATTGTCTTTGAAATATAGCCTTTTTTTCCCCTGCAGACTCAAAGTGCAGGCCCAAACCTGAGTCTAGCCAGTACCAGTGTCAAAACGGTGCTGTGACGTCTGATGAGAAACTCACCTTGGACTGCCTCCAGATCCACAGCGGGGAGGAGCAGGGAGGGGCCAAGAGGGGTGTGGAGGAGACAACGCTGGGACACTCAAACCCCCAGCCGCCTCTGTCCTCCAAACCCAGAGACACCCCCACCGATGAAGGGGCGATGGAGTCCTCAGCCACCCCCAAAAATCTGCCTCGGGAGGAGCAAGGCGGCAAAGTCCCCAGGGCCGCCATAGGTTCCTCCTCCCCCAAAGCACGCAGGACGTCCCCCGGCGCCGCCAACATCCCTTCGCCTCCTCCTCCCACTGGCAGGGCTGTCAGGAAGCAGAAGAACGGCTCCAAAACGGTCAGCCCCAATCGGAACGCCACTGACAAGGGCCCCGCCATGCCCAATCCGAATCCTCACGCTGACCAGATCACTAAGTAGAGACTCTGTTCACTTTGGTTTCATTGGCTTTGGAGACATACAGAGAATGAGTGTATTACTTAATCAGTTCTCTTTCTCTCTGTCTCTCTCCCCCTCTCTCCCCCCCTCTCTCCCCCTCTCTCCCCCCCTCTCTCCCCCTCTCTCTTATATCTCTCTAAACTACCCCCTTCTCGCTCCCCCTCTCCCCCAGGCTGGAGCAGGAGATGAAAATGCTGAAGGGCGAGCTGCAGGCCAGCAGACAGAATGAGCAGGAGTTGCGCAGCCACGTCTGCAACCTGACCAACAGCGAGCACAGCCTGAGGCCTGAGGTGTCCCTGCTCAGGCAGAACAACGAGCTGCTCCACAGCAAGTGAGTGATAAGATTGCATTTTATTGTCTGTTTTCTCAGAAATGTACCTGGCCCTAGTGCCATGTCTGGCTACCATACACCGCTTTTGGCTCCCCCTGCTGGTTACACATATGCACTGACACTCTTTGTTTGGAACGTTATGTCATGTCTCATCCCCCCTCCACATATTACACAATTTTGTTGTGTATTTCACTCAACAAAGGTTAGCACAACAAGGCTATGTGGAGTAGTATGCTGATACAATAATATTATTATACAAAATTAAATAACAAAATTACTAACCAGTTTAAGTGCTACCGAAACCTTTTAACCAATTAACTGGGAATGGAAAGGATTGATTCACATACACCAAGGCTGCGCCTGACATGCCACCTTATTGGGCCCATAGGGCTCTGGTGAAAAGTAGTGCACTATGTAGGGAATAGGGTGCCATTTGGCACACATTCCAAATTCTCTCGCTACTGGGGTCTCCATTTAGTCTAGAACATTGTGGTTGGATTCTGTGTTTCAGGATCTTGTGTCTGACCAAGACCCGGCAGAAAGACAAGCAGACCAGCGCTGTGCTGGAGAAGAAAGCCAAAGCAGAGACAGAGGCCAGGCTCTTTATAGAGAAAAAGCTGGCCGAACTCCAGGCTCACAAACTAGAGGAGGCGGCCATCTCAGCGCGTAGTAGTCTACCAAACAGGTATGGCACTCACTTTCTCACCTTCACCCATTTTGTATTCAAATGTATGACTTGTATGTTACATAATAACCTTTAACCTCAGAGGCTATTGAGGCTGCATCTGAAATGGCACCCTATTCCCTATGTAGTTCACTACTTTTGACCAGGGCTCATAGGACTCTGGTCAAAAGCACAATATATACATGTAAATATGAGTCTATGCTCCAGATCATGCCTAATTTCACCAACATTTGCTTTGTTTATTTGCTATACTATTAACTTGCCTTTCTATTGCAGCCTGTAGCAACAGGACTATAATATTTGGTTCAAGGCAACAAAAATAGAGATAGATTTCAAGATACCCCTTGCTGTTGATGATGTGTCATGTTTCTTACTGTGTGGACTACCCCTCCCAACCTCCCAAATAAGTGGCACCTCTCTGACCATTTGCTCAAAACAAGCCTGTATTCTGTGTATCTCCCACCACACTAGGCAGGAACACTCTGAGACCCTAATGTTAAAGAAAAAAGCAAAAGATCTAGAGACAGAGTACAAACAACTGCAGCTGGAGAGTCAAGGGAAAGAGGGGCGTGTGCTAGCTCTAGAGAATCAAGTGGAGGTAAAAAAATAATAAAAAAATACAACTCTTTCACATGAGTGGGTTCCATACGAATGTACGTGTCGAGTTTGTAAGTTTTCACTTCTTGCACATGTGTACGGTGCTCGTTGTTGAAGTGATACTCCGTTGTCTTGTTTTGGATATGCCGTTTTGTAGACGTGTGGTTTGTTGCGTGTACTATTATGTGTGTAATTATTTGTGTTTGTGGATTTGAATAGCAGGAAATTGTTTGGTCCAGTGATTTGAGGACTTTTGGATCATCTGTTTTTTTTGTGAGTGTTGGCCTGAACTCAACGTACAGTAACGTGGGCACTTTGTCATTGCATTCATCGATACTGTATGCTAATTGTATTTCTTTCACACATTGATATTTTGTTGTCTGTGATATTGTTTTTTTGTGATGACGTACTCCATGAAGCATGCAGACATTGCAGAGGCAGAAGCCAAGTCTTTCATAAAACATTGTTATATGGTGCATTGGTTCCCTAACTGGGGAAATTGTGTTTCTAGTTAGGGAGTTACAACTCTTCAGCACACAAAAAGCAATATATTACATTTTTTTTAAATGCATGTTTGGGGAGTACCTCAGAATGACTGCACCACCAGGGTCATGTTCAGTAGTGCACACGTTTTAAAACAGAAAAACAACAATTTCATATTGGAAAATTACAGGTAAAACCACCCCGTTTCACTCAGTTACAATCCATTTTTCTCCTATTTAGTGCCTACTGAACGCTACACAGCTAGACCATGCTCCAGTGTTAGCCTGGAATCCACAATGAATTCACTACATTTCACCATCATTTCACTTCAGAACAATGGTGAAACATAGAAAAATCTATTTGGGTGCCTGCCAGACTACTTCTGTGTGGCCCTGGGGGTATTTTGAGTGTCTCTCTCCTTGCTCTCATTCCAGGCCCTGGGGAAGTATCGTTGCGTGGAGCAGGAGGAGCAGGATGTGCTGCTGTCCGCCCTGTCGACCCTGCAGGAGAAGGCTCAGCATCTGGAGTACAACCTGAGTGCCGAGACGCGGATCAAACTGGACCTGTTCTCAGCCTTGGGAGACGCCCGCAGGCAGCTGGAGATAGCACAAGGTCCCCCTTCACCTCCCCACACTCACCGTTTATTGGGACAGTGACACATCCGTTGAAATAAATGCCTTAGGCCCTAATTTATGGATTTCACATGACTGGGCAGGGGTGCACCCACTTGGGAGCCAGGCCCAGCCAATCAAAATGAGTTTCTCCCCACAAAAGGGCTCTATTACAGACATAAATACTCCTCAGCACCCCCCAGTTGGACATACTGCCAAATTCTCTAAATGACGTTGGAGGAGGCTTATGGTAGACAAATGAACATTCTGTTCTCTGGCAACAGCTCTGTTGGACATTCCTGAAGTCAGCATGCCAATTGCACGCTCCCTCAAAACTCGAGACATCTCAGGCATTGTGTTGTGTGACAAACTGCACATTTTAGAGTGGCCTTTTATTGTCCCCAGCACAATGTGCACCTGTGTAATAGATAGATAGATAGATAGATAGATAGATAGATAGATAGATAGATAGATAGATAGATAGATAGATAGATAGATAGATAGATAGATAGATAGATAGATAGATAGATAGATAGATAGATAGATAGATAGATAGATAGATAGATAGATAGATAGGCTTAATGAGCATACCTGTCAGGTGGGTGAATTATCTTGGCAAAGGAGATATGCTCACTAATAGGGATGTAAACAAATATGTGCACACCATTTGAGAGAAATAAGCTTTTTTTTACATATGGAACATTTCTGGGATCTTTTATTTTAGCTCATGAAACATGGGACCAACATTTTATATGTTGCGTTTATATCTTTGTTCAGCATACGAATAGGATATGTTTCTAAACACTTCTACATCAATATGGATGCTACCATGATTAGTCCTGAATTAATTGTGAATAATGATGAGTGAGAAAGTTATAGACGCACAAGTATCGTAAGACATTACAGTACAGGGGAGGTTTTTTGGGGATGGGGGAGTATGATATTTGTGCATTTGTAACTTTCTCACTCATCATTATTCACAATTCATTCAGGACTATCCGTAATCAAAGATAAATGACAGTCCATCATTACTTTTAGACATGAAGGTCAGTCAATCCGGAAAATTTCAAGAACTTTTAAAGTTTCTTCAAGTGCAGTCGCAAAAACCATCAAGCGCTATGATAAAACTGGCTCTCATGAGGACCGCCACAGGAAAGGAAGACCCAGAGTTACCTCTGCTGCAGAGGATAAGTTCATTAGAGTTACCAGCCTTAGAAATTGCAGCCCAGACACATCTCAACATCAACTGTTCAGAGGAGACTCTGTGAATCAGGCCTTCATGGTCGAATTGTTGCAAAGAAACCACTACTAAGGACACCAATAAGAAGAAGAGATTTGCTTGGGCCAAGAAACACGAGCAATGGACATTATCTTTGGTTCCAAATGCTGTGTCTTTGTGAGACGCAGAGTAGGTAAACGGATGATCTCTGCATGTGTGGTTCCCACCGTGAAGCATGGAGGAGGAGGTGTGATGGTGTGGGGCGCTTTGCTGGTGACACTGTCTGTGATTTATTTAGAATTCAAGATACACTTACCCAGCATGGCTACCACAGCAATCTGCAGCGATACGCCATCCCATCTGGTTTGTGCTTAGTGGGACTTTCACTTGTTTTTCAACAGGACAATGACCCAAAAAGGGCTATTTTACCAAGGAGAGTGATGGAGTGCTGCATCCGATAACCTGGCCTCCACAATCACCCGACCTCAACCCAATTGAGATGGTTTGGGATGAGTTGAACCGCAGAGTGAAGGAAAAACAGCCAAAAAGTGCTCAGCATATGTAGGAACTGTTGGAAAAGCATTCCAGGTGAAACTGGTTGAGAGAATGCCAAGAGTGTGCAAAGCTGTTATCAAGGCAAAGGGTGGCTTCTTTGAAGAATCTAAGATATATTTGGATTTGTTTAACACTTTTTTTGGTTACTACATGATTCCATATGTGTTATTTCATGGTTTTGATGTCTTCACTATTATTCTACAATGTAGAAAATAGTACAAATAACGAAAAACCCTTGAATGAGTAGGTGTGTCCAAACTTTTGACTGGTATTAAGTGAATTTGTCCCTATACTTTTGGTCCACTAAAATGGGGGGACTATGTGCAAAAAGTGCTGTCATTTCTAAACGGTTCACCCAATATGACTGAAAATATCCTCAAAACAAAGCTGACAGGCTGCAATGTAACCTCATAGTCATTGTATAATTTCAAATCCAAAGTACTAGAGTAGTGTCAAAACAACAACAAAAATTGTCTGTCCCAATACTTTTGGAGCTCACTGTAGCTCTATAGAAATGTGTTATAGCTCTAGCATTGTGTTATAGCTCTATATAGCGTAGCCGTTTTCCAACTTGAGATTTGGAAAACGGCTACGTGCATTAACATCAATGGAAGATTTGGGTGAATGTTCCAATTATGCGAGGATTCGGCACTGTGTGCAGTAAGGAGAGCTTAGGCACAAAAATTCAGTGACTTCATAAATAATTTGGGTTCTTTTTCTGGTTCTTTTTTCTTTTTTGTTGCTTATCGTACCTCTGCATCTACCTCTGTCTCGCAGGAAAAGTAATAAAGCAGAATAAGGAGATCAGCGAGATGAAACGGAAGATCGCAGAGGTCATGGCCGTCAGTCCCAGTATGTCCTACATGACGCTGCAGCCCGCCGCGCCGCAGTACCTCACCAAATTCCTCAACTCGGAGCGCTATGTGCTCAACCGACGGGCGCTGATGTACCAGTGTCTTAAGAAATGAGACATACAGTAGACCATCTTTGGCCTTCTCTTGAGCAATGCTCTCTTTGTGCGGACACTTGTAAAACACGTCTGTCTCCAAGAGGGACAGAGGGCAGCCAAGAGGCTTCCTGGATGTGGCGATGATGTCACAGTGCTCAAAGACATTCTCAGTCTCAAGGCTTTGTATACAGTAGTTCACACAAAATCTTTGACGATTACCTTCGCAGTTAGCCTCCATAAATCATTGGCGAGATGAGAAACAAAATGCCTTTGGATGCTTCGCAGGTGCTAAAGTGTTTCCTCTCTGCAGTATTAGAGTTCAGAGGACTTGTGAGGTTACTGATGCCGCCGGTGATGTGTTGATGTAACATTGAGATCCCTTGGCTACAGTTAATATGACAACATTTCATAGGTGCTTGTCCGTTAGGACACTATTGACTGTGTAATGTGATTTGGGTCGAGCATGATTATGTTGGAAGAGATTGGGCTGTCTGAGCTCACTCTTTTCGTTATGTTGTTGTTTTCAGTTTATCTCCTATTCATTTGCCGTATGTTGACAGGCAACGATTATTCAATGCATGTATTGCCAGTGGACAAACCCCTGGCCTTGATGATCAATCTTTGGTTCCTTGGGCAGTGTCCCTTCTTCAAAACAAAAGACGATCAGTTCACACCAGATCTGGGTTCAAATACTTTTTGAAATAATTTCAAATACTTTATCTGGGCTTGATTCAGCTTGCCTGGCACAATGGAACCAAGAGTTCAAAACCGGAACATCTGTTCCAGACAGCGTTGTGAATAACATGGGCATAACATGGAATTTTGTGGACAAAATATTGTTGGGCGGATGTGCAAAATTACCTGCGAATTGAATTTGTGCCTATACACGACTTTGGGTTCAAAATAGGAGGTAAAACACTCTTTAATGTGAGACGGTAATGTGTTAGAATTTAAGTGCTATGTATTTTTTACACAAACACACAAATGTAAAGAGTTGAAAACACAACCCAGTGTTTTACAACAATTATGAACACGAATGAAGTAGATGTTACCGTTTTTGTGTCTCTTTTTGTTAGATTTAGTGTTTACAATGTATTTGTCAGCATGAAATTGTGTGTAGTAATACAGTACTATTTATTTGGGCACAATGTCATTTGTGACTAAAGATTGTGTAGTACAAAACAAATACTAGTTCAAGGGCTCCAGTTTTTACAATTCTGATAAAACAGCTAATAATAAAAGAAAATGAACAGTTACCACTGAACTTGCTGAATGAATGTCTGATAGTTATAAGATCCATTCCATCACGATTACCAGTTTTCTGGAGTTTTTCATTTTTACAGTTTCTCCATGCATTTTAATAGGATAGTTGTGAGAGCAGGGTTTGGGTAAATTCCATTATAATTCCAATACCAAATTTTATGAGAACAATTTAGAATTGGAATTTCAGTTTACTTCCTGAACTGACTGTATTTGGTTGGAATTTACCCTAAGCCTGTTTGCAAGTCATACGTTTATATATTCTTCATAGAAGACAAATTCAAAGGAAACACTACAGAAATACACAGAATCTAAGTAAACAGAAACCAGAAGAGAGACAAGCAAGCAGAGGTATGGGCTAGGTGTCATGTTTATTTCAGGAAGGGGAATTAAAGGTTTTGCAGAAGTGGACACAGCATTATGTCAAGCATTACATACACTATACAAGATGGATACCAGAGAACCTTATTCCTGTAAAGGAATACAGACACATTGATGGATAGAGACTGATTCCTACAACCCACCACTTATTGGAACATTCTACGACCGCTTACCAGAACCACATCCCTCCCCTAACACACGCAAATCTGTCCGTTGCTGGTCTAATCCATACAGAAGCTGTAGTAGCTACAGCATTTAAAAGTTTAGTTAAAACAACAACTAAAAAACAGTACACTAGTGTAAACTAGCAGCAAGTTGGCTTTCTGGACAGATACTAGAAAAAGTGGGCGCGTTCGGTGAAGCCTATGATTTCAAACAGAATGTGTGCTTTCAGCAGAGCAGAGGATCAATGAGACAAAGACCCGTAATGCCAACACTGATGTGTTATGACAATAAGATAACATACTAGCCTTCCGCCACACCACCTTTGCAACGTTTTAGTTTCTGTATAATGGGTTATGTGGTAGGAATGCACCTTCACAATTAGCAAGTGATATAATTTTAAACTTTTGCAGCAAGTTTAGTTTAAGGTATATAGAGTGCGGGCATGTACTCACTACACTTTATGAGTCAATACATTTAAGGAATGTAGACTATTGAGGTTTTTGTTTGATAAGCCAATAGTCTTAAAGTGTGATTGGTGAAAATGTACCACTACTTCCCAACATTTGCTAAATAAAACATTACAGTAAGAAACAGATTACAGTCGAGTGACAAAGTGATAAAGCAACTAAAATTGTACACGTGTATGTGGACCCCAGGAAGACTAGCTGATGGATGTGCAACAGCTCATGAGTATTATAATCAACTAAACTAAAAAGAACCAAACAGCTTCGTACTGAAAGTGAAATACACTCATGATAGACCGTACTGATAAATAAAACTCTTATTATAGTCACAACATTCTGTCTGCTCTCCCTCTCACCACCTGAGCTCAGGTGGATTGGTTAAAGGTGTCATAACTACAGCCCAAAGTAACATATTCGGATAATACAAAAGAAAGCGTAGGAAATGTAAAAAAAAAAAAAAAAACTCTTGACACTAGAAACTTCTGATGCGCCATGTCCGATCAATACCGACGGAAGACACCACATTCACCCTACATACAGCACCATGTACAGTACACGTACACTGGCGTAAGCGAGACCGAATATATTTTTTATGGCATACCGACTAAAACAGAGAAATGTCTACACAGAAGAAAATTAAACATCTAGTAGCAGCTATTTCCACCATAAGGTGTGAAGAGAGGATGCGGGAAGATTTTTTGGTGGGGGAGCAGGCAAAGGCTTCCCCTATCTGTCCCTGCAAATCTTTCCCACAATCCTTTGGGGTGAGCCACAGTGAAGTCCTGTTGGTGAGGGAGGCAAGGGTAGAAGAGAGGGGGATGAGGCTCCTCTGTTATGAGGAGACAGTGACCGGATTCAGGAAGCTGTTCCGGTTGTAGAACTTGGAGAAGGCCTCTTCCAGAACCGAAGCGAGTCGTGACTGGTCATCCTGGACAAGAGGAAAGAGAATTCATCCTTGACTGATTAACGTATGCATGCAGTTCTTGAAGTGTTAATTCTCTAAATCAGCGTTTCCCAAACCCGGTCCTGGGGCCTCTCCTGGGTTCACGTTTAGTTTATTGCCCTAGCACTACACAGCTGATTCAAATAAACAACTCATCATCAAGTTTAGATTATATGACTCAGCTGTGTAGTGCTAGGGTAAAAAACAAAGCGTGCACCTGGGTGGGTCTGGTTTCAGTCTGTCCTGGATATATTGTAATTAATTTTTCAATTCTTGAAAGGGGCAATCTGCAATTTAAACAAAGCAGATACCCCGCCACTGTTTTGGTAAACAGCTGAGGGATGGGGCTGTTGTAAAACAAGATTATATTTGGGGTTCTGATGGGTTACACCAGTTGAATTAAGATCATTAGACATCTATACGTTATACTCTTAAAGAATCAAGGGGTATTTATAATTCATTTTAAAGTCCAACAATTTATGTAGCAATCGCGGATGTGCATTATATTATAATTCAAGACACTCTGACGAATAGACCGTTTAAACACATTTTATGGATAGGCTACTTTGCAGGGCCAGGATAAAAAATACAATGTATTGCTGTTGAACCAGCCTACGTTATAGCAGCCTAGGCCTAGGGTAGCCTATGGAGGGCTTGGTTTTTAATCATAATATTTTGTCAGCCGGTGATTGTCAAGCAAATGACTCCCGGTCTCACGGTAATTGACCTGTTATTAACATAAACATATTTAGCATCTTCTGGCTTCCACAAATAGCCTATAAGCCACTGATGCAGACCTTTGGAACATCAAAATAAAATGTAAGTCTAATAAATCCATTTAATATAGCCTACACCATCACAATAAATGATAAAGAAAATGTAGTCTATTTCAGAAGAACAGAACAGCATACTCTGAGTTGTCCTTATGTTAGGCCCTGATCTGGCTATGCCACATGGCTGTGGGCTACACTAGTTCATTTAGCAGACAACTTTGCTTACAATTCCGTGGCATCATTTTATAGTATGAAGAATACAATTGAACATAGAAAATAGAAAGAATATCTTCTCAAAACGATTTGAAGGAGTGCGCAGATGCGGCTACGTTGTGTTGAGCGGTTAACAAAGAAACAGGCCCTACTATATGCTTAATTTAGAGTTAATACATTCTAAGACTGCATGATACGACTAATGATGATTTGAAAAAAGTCACATGAAAGACATGCGTTTTGTTTTTTGCGCAGGCTGCACACACTTCATCAGTCTCTCATTCAGAATTTGACAAGCACTTGATAAATGCTTAAAATTTCCCGGGCGGCATCACCTTTGTGTCATTGTAATGCCCCCTAAAAAATCCATGCCTTTTGCGGCCAGTGGCCGTTGTGCCCTTGGGCTGAATATAATAATTATAATTCCCTTCTCTTGGCTGCATGCTCCGAAGCACCTCTCACTCACATGGCTCTCTCAGATATCTCAATTCTTATTAGCCAATGCCCGTCGGGTCCTTCTCACAGGCTACAAGTGAAGACAGACACGTCAGGGACGCAACTGTGCACATTCTTATCAAATTCTGAGGCGCATATTGAAGATATTGGAAGAACTGTCCACATTTACTTTTCGTCAGCCAACAAAATGAGTAGGCCTTACCAATAGCAAAAGCACTAGCCTATGTCAATCTACTATACCTATATTTTTGCTCCCCCAAAAATTACCTTGGGGTTGTTTGTGGGCGTTTCCCCTTCTCGCGCGTCGCGCATAACACGGCACTTCCTCTCTCTCCGTCTCTCCCCAGTTACGCTGCTTGGTCTCGTAGTGGTGGGTCGTTCTGTCACGTGCGGGTGCATGTACAGACCAATGCGCAGCGCAGGGATAGTAGTTCGACATATTTTATTATACTATGTAAGAATGTTCTTTACAATGTATAACAAGACAAAAATGACGAACTACTGAAAACACAAAAAACACGAATTGACAAAACGTCACGTTCACAAAACAAACACGAATGAACAGAAGTAAATCAAGCACACTTACTTTTCACCGTGACATGCGAAATATATGACAACGACCCACAACCCTGTGTGAAAATCTACAAACCTATGTAGGATCCCTAATTAGAGACGATGCGCTTCAGCTGCCTCTAATTAGGGATCCCACACAAACCACCACCAGAAGCAGAAAGAAAAGAACTGTCAGACTCTGACCATGGTTACATAGAGAAGCAAATAGGCTTCTCTATGGCCAGAGCCTGACAGATAGTCCGGATTGTCCATCTGTAGATGCCCTAAGTGTCTGTTGACAAGCAACTGCTTGCTAAGGTTACGGTTAGTACAGTTAGGTTTAGAATAAGGGTTAAGGTTAGGGTAAGGGTTAAGGTTAGGGCTAGGATAAGTGTTAAGGTTAGGGCTAGGGTTAGGGTTAGTTGACATGTTACTTACTCAAAACCTGACAATTTGACCTGTTTTGGATAGGGTTATACGTTGCCTCTTGGCCTGCTTCTTCTTGGCACTGTTCTCCTGCTCAAGCTGATCCCGGGTCATGCCTGTGTCTAAATAGCCTTTGAAGACCTTTGCATCAAGGTTTTTTCGGGCTATTTAATTCACACAAGAAACCCCCCTGTTGCTTTCTCTTTTTAATGTTTGCTCCCAGGAACTGTTTGGGGTTGTTCTCTATTTCCTCTATGATGTTCCAACGTACGATCTCGAAGACCTCGGCCTGAGCCTTCTTGGCCTCTTCTATTTCCGACAAAGGGATGATCTTCCCCTTATAGACAACGTCGACGTCTACACGTTCGTTATCATCAAGCTCGATGTCCTTTACATTGAGCCTCGGCAGCCATCTCAGGCTCTGAATCCTGGTCGGGCTCCGCAGCTGGGTCAGTCTGGGACTTTAGCCAGGACTCGGGTGTGAGATCGGTCTAGGGGCTTGCACACGATGAGTCCTCAGGGCACTGGTGCAGCCACAGTAGACTCCCACTTTCTATGGACCTTCTTTGTAAAGAAAAAAAAGAAAGACTACTGTTGTACTTACTTACACTAGCACTGATTTTGCAGATTGTGGCTATTTTGAAGGTTTTACTTGCAATTACGGTGATGCAGTTGTTTTACATACCTTATCTGAATACCTAAATGGTTGTAAGTCACTCTGGATAAAATGTAATGTAAATAAATGTTACCAACCTTTCTCGAGTTCTCTCCCTACCTTTCCCTTTCCAATTCTCTCTGTGTCTCCACCTTCACTCTCTCCATCTCTCTTTGCTGCTCAATCTCTTGACGTTTCAGCATCTCACACTGTCTCTGCCTCGCTTTGTCCTTGCCCTTTAAATTTAATGGAACACTACTGTTACACTCTACTGAAATATTCTCAAGATACAATAACAAAATCATCACCTTTACACAGAAATAAAATGGTCATATGAAATTGTAAAAAATATATATATATATAAGTTTCCTTGCCTTCGCTGTCTCGCTCTCCATTTCCTCCTGGTAAATCTGATCGTCCTCCACATGCAGCTCTGTCAGGCTCTGCCACTCATTTGTGTCAGGCTCTGGCCATAGGGAGCTCTTTGGCTCCTCTAGATAGCCAGGGTCAGAGCCTGACAGATCTAGTAGGCCTAGATCTATGTTTTCCTTTTTGTGCTGAATCCCCAATTAGAGACAGCTGCGAGCCGTTGTCTCTGATTGGGGATTCTATTTAAGTTGCCTTATCCCACACCTGCTGTGTGGGTCATTGTTTGTGTTTGTCTGCATGTTGCAGAACTCACGTAAGTCACCTTGCTTTTGTTAGTAGTTTGTTTGTTTTCACTCTCCTTGTTTTATTTATGTGCTTCGTGAGAACATCTCACATAATAAAAAAGGATGACACTCCACGAGCGCTCTGTCTACCGTCCCTTATCTACGCACCGTGACAATTTGATTATTCAGATATCTGTAATTCAAAATGTGAACACTATATTGACAACTGCAATTGCTAACACTTATGCTATTGAATAAGTATCATCATAATACTCATGTAAAATCATTATCATATAACATCATCATCGTCATCATATAACGTCATTTATCATCATCATCATCATCATCATCATCATCATCATCATGTCTGCCTTGCCTGCCATCTAAGCCTCTCGAACTGCTGATGTCTTTCTCTACCAGCTTTCAGGTGCTGATTCTCTGTCTCTCTCTCCACCCACCTCTCCATTTCATTATGGAGTATGATGTTGCACCTCTCCCTGGTGCTCATTACGCTCTTTGACCTGTCTTCTCTTTGATGCGTGAGACCTCTCTGACCTTTGACCCTTAGGTCAGGACTGTTCGAATCATCACTAAGAACCTACAGTATGAGCAGTTCTATGCATTCCATGGACGAATAACGGGGCCAGTGGAGGATTTAGGTATTGGCGACATGGGCAGCCGCCCAGGGCGGAATCTTGCCTGGGGCAGCACGGGGCGCCCGCACAATGGTGACATTTGCGCAATCGGTTTTCTATCGCTCATTTGCACGTCAATGAAATCATGTCACCGTGTGGGACTGTGGGTAAATTAACCTTGTCGGAGTGGGCGCCCTGATTCTAGTTTGTGAGCTAGGCAGCCTGGGAAGGTCTCCCACTCAGAAGTACGAGATGGGGAAGGGGGCGGGGGTAGTTTGACCTCAGGTCTCCCCACTGGAAGCTCGGGGTTGGGGGAGCGGGGAAATCTATCAAATAGCGCACTTCTAACTTTGTACAATACTAATGCATTAGTAAATGTTATGATCAAATGTCTGAATAAAAATTACAGTTAGTACAGAAAGGTGCCCAGGGCGACATGCAAGCTAGAACCACCACTGAACGGGGCCCACCACTAAAACCTTTGTGACCACACCCACATATACTGATTAGTTTTTTGCTCATATGAATCCTTTGCTTGGAGCCCATGGCACAGCATGTTTCTTTACACTATTGTTCTCTAAACCAACTATCTTTACAAGTAATGGAATTATGAAAACACGTTAAGTAATCACAATACAATATGTCTATTTCCTATCTATCCGTAGTCAAATGTTAAGACAGTGAAGAAATGTATTCTCACCACCAACCAGTCACTTCAGCTAACTGTCTCTGACTGAATCAGTAGTGGATTTGGGATTTTATGTATTTTACCTCATGTCAATGCATTGTGATGTCATGCTTATGTCATGCCTACACTGATACAGCGGGTGAAATAAGTATTGAACATGTCACCATTTTTCTCAGTAAATATATTTCCAAAGGTGCTATTGACATGAAAGTTTCACCAGATGTTGGTAACAACCCAAGTAATCCATACATACAAAGAAACCAAAACAAATAAGTTCAGAAATTAAGTTATGTGTAATAATGTGAAATGACACAGGGAAAAAGTATTGATCACATGAAGAAAGGGAGGTTCAAAAAGGCATGGAAAGCCAAGACAACAGCTGAAAACTATCAGTAATTAAAAAGCAATCCAGCCCCCTGTCAGTGCAAATTAATATCAGCTGGTTCAGTCCCAACTGATGGCCTACAAAAAGGTCTCATTGCCAAGGTGTCACACAAGACACATCTCATGATGGGTAAAAAAAGTTAACTTTTTTTTTTTTTCATTTTAGTAATCATGACATCCATATGGTATTTTAGCTAGACAAACAATTCAACTATCCACATTTGACCTCATACAACATTCAATTCAAGGTATATTTTTCCAATACAATATGATACAATCACATGATTGCTAGTGCTATCATATGTGTTGTGAGGAATCATCCCAGATAGCAAATGCGTTACGGCCCTAATGCAGGCCATGCCTATCACGTAATGTGGCTCAGTTACCACTTGGAATTATGGTCCAGAAGTGGACCAGATCTAGCAATTACTATTTATAATTCATCACATCACGGGTGAGCTCACCATTGATCAAAATAATTGAGTAAAACACTTTCTAGAAATCAAAATAATCTGACGATGGGTCGTTTGTGCACGTCTCACCATGTTTGTTGTTTTGCGTCAACCAAAGAAAATAAGAGGAGACAAGATGAGTTTGGTCTGTTTGCAGTATGCATGTTGAAGGGGGTGTATCGTCTACCATCGTTCACATCCCATCATCCACTTCCGGAAGTTTATTCGAAAAATGAGTAAACCCTCCCTCACCTAATTACATTATAACATCTTTGGTCCGACAGAAATTTACGTGAAACCCAGAATGCATTGTATGTCAACAAACATGGCTTCACACATAGCTGGAATTAGCTTAGCTCATCATAATCAGTACAAAAAAGTATTTTACACACAATCACACAATGTGTCCATTACAGTCTATGCAAGAATCAGAATGCATGATTTGTCACCAGTACTTGAAAACATGTGAATAAAACTGTAAATAAATAAATAAATAATTACCACACAAAACATTCTGATAGTGATTTACTGATACAAGTAGCGCGTGCCGGCAGTCAACCAACTCTGAGCCATTCAGTGTTGTTGTTTATTTATGTAGCTAGTGGGCTAAGCTGTAGCATTAGCAATGTCTTTCAAAAGGAGACAACTCACAAATGCGGAAATTCTGGACATTCTGAGTATTGTCACGAGTGGGTGTAAAGAGAGACCAAGGAGCAGCACAGCGATAGTTCGACATTGTTTATTTTAAATACAAACTCAAATGTCACGAACTGTGTAAACAAAAAACACGAAGCAATGACAACAAATGTTAACACACTTACGGTACTGTGACTGTTGAAAATAATGACTCACACACAGGTGGATGTGTGGGGTGCCTAAATACAATCCCCAATCAGAGACAACCCTGTACAGCTGTCTCTGATTGAGGATCATTGCTTCCCCTAGTTAGGGTGTGAGGGCTCGGCTGTGGTCCTACCACTCCCCTTATTGGGAGTAAGGTCTAACCACAGCCAAACCCTCACAAGTATGAAAGTCAGGAATCAGATTCTGACAGACAGTGACAATGAGGAGCTGCCTCCCAACCTTGTAGCCATGGAGAACCCTGAATCTGAGAACCTCTTGCCCACTGACTAAGTCCCAGGTCACTTTGAAGATGCTGGTGGTGATGGAGGCAGAACGACAGTGGTTGAAGTACAAGAGGTCTGTGGTAGGCGGAAGGCCACCAGCCATTTCACCCCTCCTCGACCTGCTGTTTGCTTTGATGAGTCCCAGTCTGGAGTGCAAAGCCCCTTGCCATTTCCCTCTGAGGGAGAGTGCTTCAAGCTGTTTCTGACAGAGGAGCTTGTTGGAGACATAGTAGAGGAGACCAATCGCTATGTCTTGGAGCTACAGGAGAAGAGAGAGCCAGGAGTGAGGGGGAAACTCGCTAAATGGGTGACAACCACAATTAGTGAAATGTATACCTTCCTGGTGACAGTCCTTCTCATGGGAATAGTAAAGAAGAACTCCCTGAGAGAATATTGGAGCACAGATCCTATGTTTGCAACTCCCTTCTTTGCCACCCTCTTTTTCCAAGACCGCTTCCTAGTTCTGCTGCGAAGCCTGCATTTCGTCAACAATGCTACTGTAGTAAAGTGGCATGACAAACGAGACATCCATGTCCTCTCCACTGTCCATACAGCAACCATGTCGGCCACAGGGAAGGTGGACCACCTGACGGGAGAGAGAAAGATCAGACCAGACTGTGTGCTTGACTCTAACCTCAAAATGGGGGCAGTGGATAAGGTGGCCATGATAAACAGCTTTGTGGATTGCACTTGGAAAACTACTAAGTGGTATTTGAATATATTTTTCCATCTGATCGACACTGCCGCCCTCAATGGCCACATAGTTCACCGCCAACTAACAGGTGAGATGATTACTGATCAAGGTATTTTTTGTAATTGGACGTACAGTTCACATACAAACCACATATAGTGACAATATCTCACCCACATACCCACTGCCTCAACATCCTCTCCCTTCCCTCATCCTCCCCACTCCCTCTCCCCCATAGAGGAGTAATTACCCACCAAAAGTACAGGGAATACCTCATGAGAGAGCTGCTGGAGTAGCACCACACCCCTCGGCGCCCATACACTGAGGGCCGCCCTCCTGTAGACAATCCCCTATGCCTCACTGCACGGCATTTTCCCTGTGAAGTCCCTCAAACTGCTGTTCAATGGTATTTGCACACAGAGGCAGAGCAAAGTCTGCCTGTCTGTCACCAGGAGAAGGAAGCAGAGGAGGTTGACAAAGTATGTGTTTAGCTTGTGACACACCTTTATGTGTTTCACCTTGCTTTGGGGAGTATCATATGCTCAAGCACTATTGAGCACATCTGCAGCAATTACTGACTGACTGACTTGACAGGTGACTTGACCGGTGATCTGCTATGATACTATGTCTTTAGAGGTGGGGGGTGGAAATGCATTTGTTGTTCAATCACTGCATGAATGTGAAATATGGGTTATGCATATTCATCAATTGTCAGTCTTTTCTTGCAGTTTTTTTCCTCTGGTAAAACAAGTTTTTGTTGTTGTTGTTCAACCACCACCAATACTTCAAAAATATTGATGACTATTATATATAGGCCTATGTGTTTTCTTGCTGTGTTTTCATCCAGTAAAACTGTTAAGGAGCGTACGGTAGCATACAAAAGCTGTCCTCAACCTTCAGCTCGAAAGATGTCCTGTTCTGTTCCAGTTATGATATTGGCAAATAATGTTCAATACTGTTTGTGTGTGTGGTTTCTGAAAGTACAGAATAAAGAGGAATTATTAGTAATTAGAATACAATATCAGGATATAGCAATAAAACAATATTACAAAGAAGTGACATAACAACACTGCTATAAAAATAATATATTGCATTGACAAAATCACAAATATGAGTTATATAACAGTAAGAAACAGTAACTGTTGAGCTCCACATGGCGGCATGGCAGGGCAGGGCAGAACAAAGCTATGCTAAACAGGCCAGGGTAGCTTCAAAAGACAACACAAGCTAATCTTTGCACAGGGCAGCGCAGATAATTTTTTTATTTAACCTTTATTTAACTAGGCAAGTCAGTTAAGAACAAATTCTTATTTACAATGATGGCCTAGGAACAGTGGGTTAACTGGCTTGTTCAGGGGCAGAACTACAGATTTTTACCTTGTCAGCTCTGGGCTCAACGCGCTACCTGCCGCCCCAGGATTAACTGTCCTGTTGCATAACAATCACATTTTGGAACAGTGAGCGCATTCTGACATCACGTGCATAAAAAAACTTATGCTGGGGCGGCCGTTAGAGATATTTGGAACTCACATGTGAAAAGGTTCAAACGCATTATGATGTCATGCCTACAACACATTGAGATGTCATGCCTATCCCTAAAGTGCCATGCATCAATAAAGAGTCCTACTGATCCTACACATCTAACAAGACTACAGGAGTACACAGGCGTAGATCTCTAGACATATACTAGACATTTAATCTATAGATCTAGACCAACTAGATTATTAATCTAGACTCTAGACCAACTAGACAACAATCTAAATGATAGATCTAGACAAACTAGCCACCTAGTCTATAGGTATATACTAAGTAGATTACTAATCTAGACTCTTCACCAACTAGACAACTAACTAGAGACTGATAGACTAGAACTGATAGATCTAGATTTTAGACCAACAATACATATTGTCTATAGATGTAGACCAACTAGATCATTAATCTGGTAAAAGACCAAGTCCATATTATGGCAAATACAGCTCAAATAAGGAAAGAGAAACAACAGTCCATCATTACTTTAAGACATGAAGGTCAGTCAATACGGAACATTTCAATAACTTTTTAAGTTTCTTCAAGTACAGTCGCACAAACCATTGGCTGGTTTGTGCGACTGACTGGCTGCAGGGGATAAATTCATTAGTTACCAGCCTCAGAAATTGCAGCCCAAATAAATGCTTCACAGAGTTCAAGTAACAGACACATCTCAACATCAACTGTTCAGAGGAGACTGTGTGAATCAGGCCTTCATGGTCGAATAAGAAGAAGGGACTTGCTTGGGCCAAGAAACACGAGCAACGAACATTACTGGTGGAAATTTGTCCTTTGGTCTGGAGTCCAAATTAGAGATTTTTGGTTCCAACCGCGGTGTCTTTGTGAGACACGATGTGGGTGAATGCCAAGAGTGTGTAAAGCTGTCATCAAGGCAAAGGGTGGCTATTTGAATAATCTCAAATATAAAATATATTTTGATTTGTTTAACACTATTTTGGTTACTACATGATTCCATATGTGTTATTTCATAGTGTTGATGTCTTCACTATTATTCTACAATGTAGAAAATAGTAAAAAAATAAAGAAAAACTCTTGAATGAGTAGGTGTTCTAAAACGTTTGACTGGTAGTGTAGATCTAGAACAAATAGATACATCTAGACCAGCTAGACATTTAACAAGACTACAGGAAGTACGAGACTGCATTGTACTTGACATTTAGACCCTGGGGCTCACTGAAATGCTTGCAAATAAATCTGGGGACCCGATATATCAGATAACCTTTTTAGAGTTGAATATTCATTGTCGACACTCAATGCTTGAGCTCTATAATCACTCTGTACCTGCTGTACTGTCTGTTTCCTTTGAAGGGAAGAACAGTGAGGTTACACTATCACCTCCAACCACACCATTGCTGGGTATTTTCTGCTACTTGAAGATAGAAATTAACATGAATCTCATACACAGTTACCAGAAGAAAAAAATACTCTTCAATACAATTCAACTATTTGGTTTGGTTTGCGAAAACACACAAATAACAAACAGGTAATTTTTTTTATAGAATTACAGAAAATTAATGGAAAAATGCAACATTTTCTCTAAGCCTCATGACAAAATGTGTAGATTAGCAGTAAATTAGCTATACAACTGCCCATTTGTATCTCTGGCCCAACGCAATATGTGTAGAATTGCAGGAAGTTAGCTCTTTTCCCGCAAAGAAATCACCCCATTTTGATGCTGAGGAAACTGGGGTAATTATTGAAGTAGGCGTGCTGAAATATCATGATTAGTTCTAGTTCTCTAAAATTCCTTCGTTCATGCAGTTACAGCAGCACTGGCCTCAAAAGCCTGTGAAAGTAACGTGACTCAGGATAAGACCCAGATGCAGACACAGGAGGCAGACATTATTACAAAACAGGGAGCGTCAATCAGGGACTGAACGGCAGGCAGGCTCAGGGTCAGGACAGGCAGAATGTCAGAACCGGGAGGAATAGAAAACAGAAACTAGAGATTCTAGAAAATGGGAAAATACGCTGGTAAGACTTGGCAAGAAAAGACGAACTGGCAACAGACAAACAGAAAATGCAGGTATAAATGCACAGGAGATAATGGGGAAAATGGGAGACACCTGGTGGGGGGTAGAGACAAGCACAAGACCGGTGAAACAGATCAGTGTGTGACAGTAAGAAGTGTTGGACTTGCCCAGGTGGCCATCTGTTTCTACTCTCTTATTCTCTTTATGCAATTGTAATGCCTAACAAGCTAGTGTCGGACCAGCCTTTTTTCTGTACTTTTTTTTCTGGCCTTTGATGGGCAGGATATTCATTCCATTTTTGGATTATAGTGATAACCCATATATATAATTCCAAGGAAAAATAGCTAGGCTTCAGTGTTCAGTGTTCGCCACTCTTACCATTTCATTCCTCCACCAACACCATAAACAGAGGGTTTGCTCTGCTACAATTAAAACCACAATCCTTTATTTATAAATGCTCTGAAAGAGTGGGCCACCAACAGAAATATTGACAATGGAGCCATTGAATCCAATTACATTTTCTAAAGCAAATTGTATTTTGTTTTTCGCTAATGATAAGTGATAAGGTAAAACAGTTTTACTAATCTCAGAAAATAATCTCTCTATCTCTCGCTCTGTATGTACAGTATTTCTCTTTCGCTTTATCTCCTTCTCTCAGCTCTCTCTCTCAGTGGGCTCAGAAGCCAAGGCAGTGTTTAGTGGTTCTGGCTCTGTCTCAGCTGAAGGTTGAAGCTGGAGTGCCGCCGGCGGTGTAGTAGATCAGGGGTGCCGGAGGGCAGCAGCCAATTGTCAAAATGTTACCCCAAATGCTGCCCTAGGCAATCGCCGAATCTTGCCTAATGGGCGGGCCTGCCCTGGGTGGAGGTGGTGGTTACTCTTTCTGGTTGGTCAGTCTAACCTGTCCAGACACCCTGGCTATGTGGGGTGGGAGCTCAGGTTAGCTGCTGTAAGGGGATTAGTGAGCAGCAGACATCAGAGAGAGGGTGAAGAGCGGTGAGGTCGGTGTGGGGCTGCTCCAGCATGTGACTGGCTGTGGACCAACTCAACCCAACCCAGACCAACCAGGATAGGGGAGGCCAAATAAGAGGTGCTTATATTTGTGTGTAACCTGTACAAGTGTGTGGTGTGAAATGTAAATGTTGTTTTTTTGTGCATATCCCACTCCCCCTGAGAGTGGGGTCATGGCCTAGGATCAGTTATTATTGACGGCCTCCCTGGAGCAATTAGGATTAAGTGCCTTGCTCAAGGGCAGATCAACATATTTTTCACATAGTCAGTCTGGGGATTTCGAACTAGCAACCTTTTGGTTACTGGCCAGGTGCTCTAACCTCTAGGCTACCTGCCACCCATAGTGCCACTGCTGCCACCACATGACTGAGCTAACCCGCATGGTGCTGGAGCTGAGGCAGGAGCGGCGGGAGCTGGCGGAAAAGTACGAGGGGATGTCCCGCGACATGCAGGATACCATGGACACCATGGAGGAGCTGCAGGACACCAAGTTCTCCCCTCAACGCCAAGGAAAGGCAGGCACAGAAGCTCAACAGTCAGCTCTAAGGAAGAAAAGAGCGGGGTGTAGTTCAGTAGGGAGAAAATTATCTGAAAGAGTGAAACAAGGAGGTACTACCTGGATGTTTCCAAGAGAGTGATTCTTTTTTTTTACATTTGAGAAATGTTTTGCGGCGGTGTGCCTTACTAAACGCAACCCATGAGAGACTTACTGATTCTGTCACAGGCTGTTAATTGAAAACTAAAGGACACTTGAGAAAACAGAGACTATGGGGTGGGTTTAGAGAGGATAGAGATTTTATTTTTATTTAACCTTTATTTAACTATGCAAGTCAGTTAAGAACACATTCTTATTTACAATTTCGGCCTACCAAAAGGCTTAAGGCCTCCTGCGGTGACGGGGGATTAAAAATAAATAAATAAAATATAGGACAAAACAAACATTACGACAAGAGAGACACTACTACACTAAATGAAGAGACCTAAGGCAACCACATAGCAAGGCAGTAACAAATTACAACACTGCATGGTAGCAACGCAACATGAAAACAACATGGCAGCAGCACCACATGGTAGCAGCACAAAACATGGTACAAACATTATTGGGTACAGACAACAGCACAATGGGCAAGAAGGTGGAGACAACAATACATAATGCGAAGCAGCCACAACTATCAGTAAGAGGGTCCATGATTGAGTCACTGAAAGAAGAGATGGAGATAAAACTGCCCAGTTTGAGCGTTTGTTGCAGCTCGTTCCAGTCGCTAGCTGCCACGAACTGAAAAGACGAGCGACCAATGGATGTGTGTGCTTTGGGAATCTTTAACAGAATGTGACTGGCAGAACGGGTGTTGTATGTGGAGAATGAGGGCTGCAGTAGGTATCTCAGATAGGGGGAAGTTAGGCCTAAGAGGGTTTTATAAATAAGCTTCAACCAGTGGGTCGCGATGGGTATACAGAGATGACCAGTTTACAGAGGAGTATAGAGTGCAGTGATGTGTCCTATAAGGAGCATTGGTGGCAAATCTGATGGCCGAATGGTAGAGATGTATCACTCTGTCTGGAGATACGGGACTGGCAAGGCGTGTTTGTGGAACTGTGTTTTCGTGGCGCATACAGTGCATTCGGAAAGTATTCAGACCCCTTGACTTTTTCCACATTTTGTTATGTTACAGCCTTATTCTAAAATGTATTAAATATTTGTTTTACCTCATCAATCTACACACAATACCCCATAATGACTAAGCAATAACTGGTTTTTAGAATTTTTGCAAATGTATAAAAATAAATAAATCTGATATCCCATTTACATAAGTATTCAGACCCTTTACTCAGTACTTTGTTGAAGCACCTTTGTCACGATTTGAAGAGACGGGACGAGAAGCAGAGCGTTGGTGGAGAGACATTCCTTTTTATTTAACTTGTTCTTACTAATAAGTACCAAAAATAAACAAGGAGAGTAGCCAAACCGTGAACTGACGTGAAACATACACATACAAGAACCCACACCCAGGTGACAAACACAGGAACTTAAATAGAATCCCCAATTAGAGACAATACGAGACAGCTGTCTCTAATTGGGGATGGAAATCAAACCACCACCAAATACACCCTGTGAGGGCTGCCAAGCTCTAACCGCGGCCCTTCAACTCCCCACAAGAGGGAGCCAGAGACAATGCCACAGTCAGAACCTGACAACCTTTGGCAGTGAGTTTGACGCTACAAGCTTGGCACACCTGTATTTGGGGAGTTTCTCCCATTCTTCTCTGCAGGTCCTTTCAAGCTCTGTCAGGTTGGACGTGGAGCGTCGCTGCACAGCAATTTCCAGGTCTCTCCAGAGATGTTCGATCGGGTTCAAGTGCGGGCTTTGGCTGGGCCAGTCAAGGACATTCAGAGACTTGTTGGCTGTGTGATTAGGGTAGTTGTCCTGTTGGAAGGTGAACCTCCGCCCCAGTTTGAGGTCCTGAGCGCTCTGGAGTAGCAGGATTCTTAAGGATATCTCTGTACTTTGCTCTGTTCATCATTCCCTCGATCCTGACTAGTCTCCCAGTCCGTGCCACTCAAAAACATCCCCACAGCACGATGCTGCCACCACCGTGCTTCACCGTAGAGATGGTTTCAGGTTTCCTCCAGATGTGACACTTGGCATTCAGGCCAAAGAGTTCAATCTTGGTTTCGTCAGACTAGAGAATCTTGTTTCTCATGGTCTGATACTTTAGGTGTCTTTTGGCAAACTCCAAGCGGGCTGTCATGTGCCTTTTACTGAGGAGTGGCTTCCTTCTGGCCACTCTACCATAAAAGCCTGATTGGTGGAGTGCTGCAGAGATGGTTGCCCTTCTGGAAGGTTCTTCCATCTCCACAGAGGAACTCTGGAGCTCCGTCAGAGTGACCATTGGGTTCCCCGGATTGCTCTGTTCGGCTGGGGGGCCAGCTCTAGGAAGAGTATTGGTGGTTAAAAACTTATTCAATTTAAGTATGATGGAAGCCTCTATGTTCTTGGGGACCCTTCCACAGATCTGTGCCTCGACACAATCCTTACGGACAATTCCTTACTGGCTCAAATAGTCGACCAATCAGCCTGTTACCAACCCTTAGTAAACTTCTGGAAAAAATGGTGTTTGACCAGATACAATGCTATTTCATAGTAAACAAATTGACAACAGACTTTCAGCACACTTATAGGGATGGACACTCAACATGCACAGCACTTACACAAATGACTGATGATTGGCTGAGAGAAATTGATGAGAAAATGATTATGGGGGCTGTTTTGTTAGACTTCAGTGCAGCTTTTGACATTATCGATCATAGTCTGCTGTTGGAAAAACGTATGTGTTATGGCTTTACACCCCCTGTTATAATGTGGATAAAGTGTTTCTTGTCTAACAGAACACAGAGGGTGTTATTTAATGGAAGCCTCTCAAACATAATCCAGGTAGAATCAGGAATTCCCCAGGGTAGTTGTTAAGGCCCCTTACTTTTTTCAATCTTTACTAACGACATGCCACTGGATTTGAGTAAAGCCAGTGTGTTTATGTATGCGGATGACTCAACACTATACATGTCAGCTACTACAGCGACTGAAATTATTGCAACACTTAACAAAGAGCTGCAGTTAGTTTCGGAATGGGTAGCAAGGAATAAATTAGTCCTAAATATTTCCAAAACTAAAAGCATTGTATTTGGGACAAATCATTCACTAAACCATAAACCTCAACTACATCACGTAATGAATAATGTGGAAATTGAGCAAGTTGAGGTGTAAACTGCTTGGAGTAACCCTTGATTGTAAACTGTCATGGTCAAAACATATTGATACAACAGTAGCTAAGATGGGGAAAAGTCTGTCCATAATAAAGCACTGCTTTATCTTCTTAACAGCACTATCAACAAGGCAGGTCCTACAGGCTCAAGTTTTGTCGCACCTGGACTACTGTTCAGTCGTGTGGTCAGGTGCCACAATGAGGGACTAGGAAAATTGTAATTGGCTCAGAATAGGGTAGCACGGCTGGCCCTTAGATGTACACAGAGAGTAAACATTAATAATATGCATGTCAATCTCTCCTGGCTCAAAGTAGAAGAGAGATTGACTTCATCACTACTTGTATTTGCGAGAGATATTGACGTGTTGAAAGCACCGAGCTGTCTGTTTAAACGACTAGCACACAGCTCAGACACCCATGCATACCCCACAAGACATGCCACCAGAGGTCTCTTCAGAGTCCAGAACAGACTATGGGAGGTGCACAATGCTACACAGAGCCATGACTACATGAAACTGTATTCCACATCAAGTAACTGATGCAAGCAGTAGAATCAGATTTAAAAAACAGATAAAAAATACACGTTATGTAAAATACACGTTAATTACTTAAAATTCATACAATGTGATTTTCTGGATTTTTGTTTTAGATTTCGTCACTCACAGTTGAAGAGAACCTATGATAAAAATTACAGACTTCTACATGCTTTGTAAGTGGGAAAACCTGCAAAATCGGCAGTGTATCAAATACTTGTTCTCCCCACTGTATGTGGTAGTGGTGGAGTAGGGGACTGAGGGCACACAATTGGTTGTGAAATCTGTGACTGTATCGTAATGTTTTTAAAATTGTATAAACTGCCTTCATTTTGCTGGACCCCAGGAAGAGTGGCTGATGCTTTGGCAGCAGCTAATGGGGATCCATAATAAATACAAATACAAATCCTTCGAACATGGCTTGGTTTAGACCTTATATAGACAGGTGTGTGCCTTTCCAAATCATGTCCAATCAATTTAATTTACCACAGCTGGACTCCAATCAAGTTTTAGAAACATCTCAAGGATAATCAATGGGAACAGGATGCAACTGAGCTCAATTTCGAGTCTCATATTAAATGGTCTGAAAACTTAAGTAAATAAGGGACTTCTGTTTTTATTTTTAATACCTTTGCAAACATTTCTAAAAACTAAAAAAAACTACAACTAAAAAAGTTTTATTTAATCAATTTTAGAATCAGGCTGTAACGTAACAAAATGTGTAAAAGGTCCACCGAATGCACTGTAGGTGGTGGACATGTATGAATTTTATGAGTTGATCCAGAAGTGTGTGTGGTCGATCTCATTAGGACATGTCCAGGTAGTAAGAGTGAGGTGGCTGGCTGGCATGGTTTAGCTATAGGATGAGCTGGGTCAGCGCACAGAGAGAAAAATGTCCATTAGGTTCACACTCACATAATTGACTTATTGGTATTCTATTTTGCAGTTTGTGATTTTGAGAGATGAGTCAATCAATGAGAATTCAGTCATATCTGAGCCTATGCAAGTTTAACAGAGTAGGCTTTAGTTCAGCGGGCTAACAGTCTTGTGGCATGAATGAGATCCTGGGTTTGAACCCAGTCGGTCACACGAGCACTTGAAAGAAAGTCACCAAAGTTCTTCAGGGCAGTTCTACAAAAATAACTATAATACCTATTGTGATTTGGGCTTTCTCAGGTTAACGGAGAACACTTCACATCATCCAATGGAGGACATTTTTGTTGATTGGATGCACAGTAAATCATACATTTTGTCTCAGTTGAAAGGTCCTAGCCTGTCCATCTACAGTATTGGTTGAATTACAGTAGCATTTGTTCCTTATCATTACCTTTTTCTCTCTGTCTTGTCCTACACCCCTCTTTCCCTCTCTCTCTCTCTCTCTCTCTCCCTCTCTCTCTCTCTCTCTCTCTCTCTCTCTCTCTCTCTCTCTCTCTCTCTCTCTCTCTCTCTCTCTCTCTCTCTCTCTCTCTCTCTCTCTCTCGCTCTCTGTCTCGCTCTCTGTCTCGCGTCTCTGTCTCGCTCTCTCTCTGTCTCTCTTTCTCTCTCTCTCCCTCCCCATTCCCCAGCATAGATAGCCTACTGATTAAATTAAAGTATATATTCCAGCGTTCCGTTGGCTGTTTGTTCCACAGCAGAGAAGCAGTAATGTCTCGTCTTTTGTCTGGTGAAAACGTGTCATGGGAACCGCTACTTCTCTAACATATAGAAACAGGGCACGATTCCTTCACCACCCTGGCATTAGTCTTCCTCAGTGGTTTCACACTGAAATAACTCGTAAGTAACTGCCTAAGGCTATTTCAGCAACTTGGCGACTCCCATGTGATTTATCAGTGTGTGTTTAGTGGGATTGTGGTTGTGGGGTGTGCAAAAGGGACTTTCAGTGGTTGGAATGAACCACACACAAACCATTAAAGAACATTTCTCACATTACTCAGGGCTCCCGAGTGGCGCAGTGGTCTAAGGCACTGCAACTCAGACCCTGGTTCGATCCTGGGCTGTATCACAACCAGCCGGGTTAGGGGAGGGCGGGGTTAGGGGAGGGCGGGGTAGACCGTCATTGTAAATAAGAATTTGTTCTTAACTGACTTGCCTAGTTAAATAAAGGATAAATATTAATCTTAATATTGTTTTCTCTGTACGTTTTAAACATGTCTTTTCCAAAAGTGATACTCTATGCTTTTATTGATGTGTATGTATGTATGTATGTATGTATGTATGTATGTATGTATGTATGTATGTATGTATGTATGTATGTATGTATGTATGTATGTATGTATGTATGTATGTATGTATGTATGTATGTATGTATGTATGTATGTATGTATGTATGTATGTATGTATGTATGTATGTATGTAATAAGGAAAACCCAGGCCCCTAAGATAGAGCAACAGCTGGTTCAACAGCTGGTTCAATTAATCTGGTTTAATAGAGTTGCAACAAGGGAACAACAATCCACATCAGAGCGGAAAGATTATTTGACTTGCAGACAGAATCACACAGCTTATACTTCAATCTATTCCACCACGGCCATAAATCTGCTCCTTTTATTCTCTGTACCCAAAGCACTAGACAACCAGTTCTTAATGCCTTTAGCCGTACCCTTATCCTACTCCTCCTCTGTTCCTCTGGTGATGTAGAGGTAAACCCAGGTCCTGTAGCCCCCAGTACTACACCTATTTCCCAGGCCTTCTCATTTGTTGACTTCTGTAACCATAAAGGCCTTGGTTTCTTGCATGTTAATATCAGAAGCCTCCTCCCTAAGTTTGATTTATTCACTGCTTTAGCACACTCCGCCAACCCGGATGTCCTAGCTGTGTCTGAATCCTGGCTCAGGATGGCCACCAAAAATTCTGAAATTTCCATCCCCAACTACAATATTTCCCATCAAGATAGAACTGCCAAAGGTGGCGGAGTTGCAATCTACTGCAGAGATAACTTGCAGAGTTCTGTCATACTGTCCAGGTCTGTGCCCAAACAGTTTGAGCTTCTACTCTTAGTCTCTCATTGTTGCCGCCTGTTACAGACCCCCCTCAGCCCCCAGCTGTGCCCTGGACTCCATATGTGAATTGATTGCCCCCCATCTATCTTCAGAATTTGTACTGTTAGGTGACTTAAACTGGGATATGCTTAACACCCCGGCTGTCCTTCAATCTAAGATAGATGCCCTCAATCTTACACAAATTATCAAGGAACCTACCAGGTACAACCCTAAATCCGTAAACATGGGTACCGTCATAGATATCATCCTGACTAACTTGCCCTCCAAATACACCTCCTCTGTTTTCAATCAGGATCTCAGCAATCACTGCCTCATTGCCTGCGTTCGTAATGGGTCCGCGGTCAAACGACCACCCTTTATCACTCTGGCAGTCTCTATGGGGGTGCCACTGGATTAAATTCTTGGGCCAACCCTTTTCTCTATATACATCAACAATGTCGCTCTCGCTGCTGGTGACTCTCTGATCCATCTCTACGCAGACGACACCATTCTGTATACATCTGGCCCCTCTTTGGACACTGTGTTAACTAACCTTCAAATGCCATACAACACTCCTTCCGTGGCCTCCAACTGCTCTTAAATGCTAGTAAAACTAAATGCATGCTTTTCAATCGAACGCTGCCCGCACCCGCCCTCCGGACTATCATTACTACTCTCGACGGGTTTGACTTAGAATACGTGGACACCTACAAATACCTAGGCGTCTGGTTAGACTGTAAACTCAACTTCCAGACTCACATTAACCATCTCCAATCCAAAATTAAATCTTGAATCTGCTTCCTATTTCGCAACAAAGCCTCCTTCACTCATGCTGCCAAACATGCCCTTGTAAAACTGACTATCCTACCGATCCTTGACTTCGGCGATGTCATTTACAAAATAGCCTCCAACACTCTACTCAGCAAATTGGATGTAATCTATCACAGTGCCATACGTTTTGTTACCAAAGCCCCATATACTACCCACCACTGCGACCTGTATTCTCTCGTTGGCTTGCCCTCATTACATATTCGTCGCCAAACCCACTGGCTCCAGGTCATCTATAAGTCTTTACTAGGTAAATCCCCGCCTTATCTCAACTCGTTGGTCACCATAGCAACACCCACCCGTAGCATGCGCTCCAGTAGGTATATTTCACTGGTCACCCCCAAAGCCAACACCTCCTTTGGCCGCCATTCCTTCCAGTTCTCTGCTGCCAATGACTGGAACGAATTGCAAAAATCCTTAAAGCTAAAGGTTCCTATCTCCCTCACTAACGATAAGCAGCTGTCAGAGCTGCTTATCGATCACTGCACCTGTATACAGCCCATCTGTAAATAGCCCACTCTTCTACCTCATCCCCATATTTATTATTTTCGCTCATTTTGCACTCCAGTATCTCTATTTGCACATCTGTCACTCCAGTGTTAATTCAAATTTGTAACTTATTTCGCCACTATGGCCTATTTATTGTCCTACCTCCCTTAACCTTACTGCATTTTGCACTACATTTGCATCTGTATATAGATTCTGTTATTGACTGTATGTTTGTTTATTCTCATGTGTAACTCTGTTTTGTTTTTTGTCGCACTGCTTTGCTTTGTCTTGGCCAGGTCGCACTTGTAAATGAGAACTTGTTCTCAACTGGCCTACCTGGTTAAATAAAGGTGAAATGAAAACAAATATTAAAAAAATACAGTATATACTGTACTTCAGGGATCATGTACTAGATTCAACAATGGGCCGATTTCTTCTTGAGCGGAAGGTCGGGGGGCCTCTTGGCCCTCTACTCTTTTCTATTTTTACTAGAGACCTGCCACAGGCATTAAACAAGGCCTGTTTGTCCAATTTATGCTGATGATTCAACCCTACAGCTAGTGAAGTCACTGCAACCCTAAACAAAGAGTTGCAGTCAGTTTAATAATTGGTGGCCAGTAATAAACTGGTCCTGAACATCTCTAAAACTGCAAGCATTTTATTTGGTACAAATCATTCCCTAAATTCTAGACCTCAGCTGAATCGGGTAATGAATTGTATGGCTGTTGAGCAAGTTGAAGAGACTAAATTACTTGGTGTTACCTTAGATTGTAAACTGTCATGGTCAAAACATGTAGATTCAATGGTTGTAAAGATGGAGAGAGTTCTGTCCGTGATAAAGACACCACATGCCACAAAGTGAGTCCAGTAGGCTCTAGTTTTATCTTACTGTATTTTGATTGTCCAGTCATATCATCAACTGTATTTTGATTATTGTCCAGTCATATGGTTAACCCTTGCAAGGCTGCCGGCCCAGACGGCATCCCTAGCTGCGTCCTCAGAGCATGCTCAGACCAGCTAGTGTGTTTACGGGCATATTCAAACTCTTCCTATCCCAGTCTGCTGTCCCCACATTCTTCAAGATGGCTACCATTGTTCCTGTGCCCAGGAAAGCAAATGTAACTGAACTAAATGACTATCGCCCCGTAGCACTCACCTCTGTCATCATGAAGTGATTTGAGAGACTAGTCAAGGATCATATCACCTCTACCTTACCTGCCACCCTAGACACACTTCAATTTGCTTACCCCACCAATAGATCTAGAGACCATCAATCTACACACTGCCCTATCCAATCTGGACAAGAGAAATACCTATGCAAGAATGCTGTTTATTGACTATAGCTCAGCATTCAACACCATAGTACCATCCAAGCTCATCATTAAGCTTGAGGCCCTGGGTCTGAACCCCACCCTGTGCAACTGGGTCCTGGGCTTCCTGACGGGCCGCTCCCCCAGGTGGTGAAGGTATGAAACAACACCTCCACTTTGCTGATCCTCAACACTGGGGACCCACAAGGGTGCGTGCTCAGCCCCCTCCTGTACTCCCTGTTCACCCATTACTGCATGGCCAAGCACACCTCCAACACAATAGTCAAGCTTGCAGACAACACAACAGTAGTACTCTTGATTACCAACAATGATGAGACAGCCTACTGGGAGGAGGTGAGGGCTCTGGGAGAGTGGTGCCAGAAAATAACCTCTCACTCAATGTCAACAAAACAAAGGAGATGATCGTGGACTTCATAAAACAGCAGAGGGTGCACCCCCCCGATCCACATCGACAGGACCCCAGTGGAGAAGGTGGAAAGCTTCAAGTTCCTTGGCGTACACATCACTGACAAACTGAAATGGTCCACCCACACAGACAGTGTGGTGAAGATGGCGCAACAGAGCCTCTTCAACCTCAGGAGGCTAAAGAAATTTGACTTGCACCTAAAACCCTCACAATTATTTACAGATGCACAATCGAGAGCATCTTGTCGGGCTGTATCACTACCTGGTACGCCAACTGCACCCCCCGCAACCGCAAGGCTCTCCAGAGGGTGGTGCGGTCTGCCCAACACATTACAAAGTACCCACCCTACAGGACACCTACAGCACCAAATGTCACAGGAAGGCCAAAAAGATCATCAAGGACATCAACCACCTGAGCCACTGCCTGTTCACCCCACTGTCATCCAGAAGGGGAGGTCAGTACAGGTGCATTAAAGCTGGGACAGAGAGACTGTTAAACAGCCATCACTAGCACATTAGAAGCTGCTACCTATAGACATAGACTAGAAATCACTGGCACTTTAAGAAATGGAACACGAGTCACTTAAATAATGTTTACATATCTTGCATTACTCATCTCATATGTGTATATATACTGTATTCTATAATATTCTACGGTATCTTAGTCACTTTAACAATGTTTACATAGCTTGCATTACTCATCTCATAGGTATATACTGTGGCGACCCTGTACTGTGTAAAGTTCCAGATCGTCCTGCTGATTGGTGCGCTCAGGGTGGTCAGTTAATCGTGGGGGGTGGCACCTGAGGGTTACCTGGGTAACAGTATATAGGGGAAGTTTAGGTGGGTTTTTAGTCAGTCTTTGTCTTTTCTTGTAGCATATTCCAACCTGTGTTCCTGTGTGTTAGCAGTAAGTGTTAGCATGTTCTCCCAGTTTCTGTTCCGTGTGTGTATGCTTGAGTGAGTGCGTGTAGTTAGGGCGTGGGCAGTAGCCTATAGCTGCCTGAGTTTAGTTTAGTCTGAATAAATCGGTGGAAATAACATCTGTGCCTCCGGCTCCTTCTGTACGTCGGACTGAGACGTTACAATACTGTATTCAATACTATTCTACTGTATCTCAGTCCATGCCTCTCTGACATCCATATACAGCGGGTGAAATAAGTATTGAACACGTCACCATTTTTCTCAGTAAATATATTTCCAAAGGTGCTATTGACATGAAATTTTCACCAGACAAATAAGTTCAGAAATTAAGTTATGTGTAATAATATGAAATGACACAGGGAAAAAGTATTGAACACATGAAGAAAGGGAGGTGCAAAAAGGCATGGAAAGCCAAGACAACAGCTGAAAACTATCAGTTATTAAAAAGCAATCCAGCCCCCTGTCTGTGCAAATTAATATCAGCTGGTTCAGTCCCAACTGATGACCTACAAAAAGGTCTCATTGCCAAGGTGTCACACAAGACACATCTCATGATGGGTAAAAGCAAAGAGCTGTCTCAAGACCTTCGCAACCTAATTGTTGCAAAACATAATGATGGCATTGGTTATAGGCGCATTTCTAAGCTTCTGAATGTTCCAGTGAGCACTGTTGGGGCCATAATACGGAAGTGGAAAGACAATCATTTCACCATAAATTTTCCTCGAAAAAATGTCATGTCAATAGCACCTTTGGAAATATATTTACTGAGAAATATGGTGACGTGTTCAATACTTATTTCACCCGCTGTACATGGTAGGTCTACTATAGGAACTTTTGTGGTATGAATGGTTACTTTCTGGTACTTACTTAAAATATTTCAACACAACTGGTAACTTCCTGGCTTCCTTAATTTTGCCAAGTGATGCTTGATCTATTGAATCACAGAGGAACAGGGATTTAGTGCTGTAATTCCTAGGTTATTATTGTGTAATGACCATTTTACACATTTTGATGTAAATCATAGGTTCAGCACTGTAGAATAAAAGGTACATTTAAGGTTGTTGTTACTCTGTTGGTGTCTTTTTCTTCCCTGTCCTGCCTTAAAACAAAGCCGATCAAACACTGTACATAATGACAAACACTACTGTACTACTAACACATTATTGGCCTAGATGTAACTTCAGACGTCGTTGAATATCATTGCTAGAATGAACAGAAGAAAAGTTTAAGAAAAGTTGATGTCAAACGTTTCCAATTTGACCGAAAAATATACATGCATCGCCATCTCCTGATGAAAATAAAATAAAATATGAAAGGCAAAGTGCGTGACGGGGAAAAATCCTAGTGGAAAGGATTCAAGTGAACTGGATATAAAAAGGTGTTAATTTCATGCAAATAGTTAATTGTAACCGGACACCTGTAGCTAACCGCTTTGAGAGCTGAGAGGTGGAGAGGACAGATAACTGAGTGGCAGTCGCTGTCCTGTCTTCTGGGTGAGTACACTTCCTTCTGGGATGCTGGGCAAGAGGAGTGAATTTAAACTACAGAGATACTGATGAGGTACGATTGAATGATGATCATATATTCTTTTATCATATTCTCCTATTCATTACATTTTTGCAAACATTTTAAGGAATGTGTCTTTTTGTTGTGACAAGTGGTTATTTTGTCCCCTCTGTGTATGTTAAAGCTGTCTGTATGATCTGTATGTAAAAGATATAAACCAATAGGATGTAGTCGTTGGAAGTATTAAATAAGGCAAATTACAATTGAATCTTTGTCGTTTTTCAATTAGACTCTTGTTATTATATATTATGATTATATACGTATATAATCATATTAATCCAAAAGCTGATCAGATTTTAAATGAAACCTGTTAAAGAGAAATTTCACAAATGTTTTACTTTATATTCATAATCTCCAGAACCACCCCAACATCAACATGTGACAATTGCGTGTTTCTATGTTTACAGTAAAAAAGACAGAAGAAGATAAGATGTGCATTGTGATTTTAACCAACTACCATTGCCTACTAACTGCCTACAAATGTTCTACAAATTGGTTGATGATGTCATTGGAAATCATTACAGTATCATCCTCTATCTTTTTTTACTACAAAACATCCTCCAAAAAATTTTGAAATGTTGACATTGGGGAGGTGCTGGAGATGATGAATATGAAGTTGAACATTTTTTTAAATTGACATTGCTGTAAGGTGTTTACAATCTGTATCTGATGCAGCACTATCATTGCACGTACTCCCTAGTAAACATGGGCATCCTACTGGTCCTGGTTGTTCTGCACTTACTGGCTGTACCATCATTCTCTGTAAGTGACACTTACTTGATTGTATTATTTTGGGGTGTAAAAACAATTACAGGTAAAAAAAAGTCCTGAGGATAATACATCAGTATTATACAACATATATTTCCAATGTGGTCCTCAATGGAAGACAAATGAGACAAAAACAAACAGGACATTTGATAATCTAATAATACCACATACACAACATCCACATAAAACAGCAAAAATAATACAACATAACTCAATAGCCTACAATACAATTCAAGTGTACACACAGACAAATAGTATTATTTTGTTTACAAAAACAGCTGGAATGTGGGGATTTTCTATCGTTAAAATACTGGTATGTAATAAGGGTTTGTGTAATGATATGGAATGGTTTGTGGTGATAGGATGTTTTCCACTTGCTATTCTGGTGTAGAGTACTGTGTGTACTAGTACACAGTGATGTTTCAGTGCTTGATGTGCTGACTGCTGTTGTGTTCCAGCTAACAGAGCCCAGCAATGACTACTGGGGGGAGTACGGGGCTTATGGGGTGTGCAGTCGTCCCTGTGGCACTGGAGTAGCCATGAGGATCAGGAAATGCATCACTGCAAGGTAAAAGAGAGAGAGAGCATGAGAGAGAGCGCGAGAGAGAGAGAGCGAGAGAGAGAGCGAGAGAGAGAGAGCCCGAGCGAGAGAGAGAGAGATCATGCGCAGACTTGCTCACACATGTTTTTACAAAAGTTAGATAAAACTTGGACCACCAAGGATTATTATTCCCAAGTCATACAGCAAATGCTCTGGCAAACAAACAGAAACCTGAAAACACCATCCAACCTGAAACTGAGTGAGTAATGTTTAGTCTAAAGATATTTTTTACTTTCAAAAGCCAAGAAGAAAAATACATTACAATGATATATTTTACTTTATAAGGACTGAATGCTAAGGCTACCAAGCTTGCTAGGACAAAGAGATACAACTTCAATTAGCACTGACGTGTGACGAGAGAGGTGTAAAAGCCCTTTAGCCCCAAACAAAGGGAGAATCCTTAGACGCACCCTCCTGCTGTTCAGTGGTAATTAAAATACAGAACCCTCTGTATGTATCGAGTGATAAGACACGAAAAGAGTACAAAATGAAGCTCCTTTTGGAAAATCAAGAGACACTTTTTGCTGACTGTTATAAAAATGGGTACATAAGCAACCTTATCTTCCACACAGACCATCCCCTGGCATGGCACAGTGCTAGAAAGATACCCCCACCCAGAGTGGGTCAGACCAGACCTCTCCATTATATAAACGCCACAGACAAGCAACCCCAAGCGGAAAGCCAACCTCCCAGGACAGAGTGCTACTCCCTCATTGAAATTAAGGATAAATTCCCCCAGCTAGAGGTAAGGCAGGTGGAGCTGGAACAACAGGTGATTACACTCCAGTCAGCACAGACCCAGACAACAGTCCAGCACAACAACACCTCCTTAACTAGACCTGGAGAGCTGGAGGTGGAGAGAGACATATCTGCAATCTGGACTGTAGTGAGACAACATCAACAGGAGCAAGAGCAGGAGAATAACAGACCACTAGAGGAGAGGATCAGACTGCTGGAGGAGAAGATGAGAACGATGATGGGTGACAGAGAACAACCCATTAGAGAGCTGGCCACCCCCCACAAAGAAGCCAGCAGAACAGCACACCCCAGATCCTGACCAAAGTCTCGACACCACAGTAGAACAGTACACCCTAGACCCTGACCATAGCCTCGACATCACAGCCGGAAAAACAAATGAAGAGCCCCAAGCCCAGGGTATCCCAACCCCTCTGAGCACCCCCCCTGTCAGCTCCCCTGATAGCTGTCTTGACAACGCCCACACATCCAATGAGGACACACAAAAGCCAGAGATTGTGCTCCTCATTGACTCAAATGTCAAACTTTTTCCCAAACACAAACTAGCTAAACTCTGGTGCCCAAACACTAGGCATGCCCTGGAGCTATTGTCAGAGGACAGACTAGGGTCCCCCAGCCACATCATCATTCACACGGGTACAAAAGCTTCTTCCACTTTCCCCAACGCACAAGTGGTTATCTCCACCCTGCTACCAAGTAAAGACATTCACCCTGCCACCATACAGAGGGTGAATGCAAGCATTTCGCGAGACTGTGCCTTAAAACCTAATGTCTACCTGGCCAACCACTCCACCCTGGACTTGAACAGCCTTCCCGACTATGTCCACCTCTACAAGGCAGCAATCCCAACTTTTGCCAGGAACCTGAAGGACATCACCCTCAACTGTAGGCCCAGACCTCACATAGGAGCAACAGAGCAACGGACACCCCGCCTAGACCAGCGAGACACCCTCCCAGACCTGCAAGACCACCTCCTGATGGACCTGCACCGAGAGAACCCACTCCAAGAAGACCTACACCCAGACCACAGCATCAACAGCCACACCCCAACCAGATAAGACCACCTCAAGCAAACCCTGGCCACACCCTATATAGGCCCCCCCATATCAGACCTATGCCCCTTCTGCCCACCCCATGCCCCCCGCCACTGTGGCAAGGACCTCAACATGACAGCAGTACATATGCCCAGGCCGTGCGCAAAGGAACAGGCCCAACCCCCACTATTACACCCGCCCAAGCTACATCCTGCGACCTAAGAGGTATGTATCAGATGCTCAACATGCTCTGCTCACACCTAATGTGATGGTCCGGCCCTAAACCACACAAAAACAACACTAGACACTATGGCACACAAAGCTTTTACTATCTCATCCTGGAATATACAAGGTCTGAGGTCATCTGCCTTTGGCCTAAAGAGCAGAAACCCAGACTTCATCAAAGAAATTGGAAATATAGACATTGTCATCCTACAAGAAACATGGTATAAAGGTGACGGATCCACTGGTTGCCCTCTAGGTTACAGAGAGCTCGTAGTCCCATCCACCAAACTACCAGGTGTGAAACAGGGAAGAGACTCAGGGGGTATGCTAATTTGGTATAGAGCAGACCTAACCCACTATTAAATTAGTCAAAACAGCAACATTTTACATCTGGCTAGAAATTAATAAGGAAATTATCCGAACAGAGAAAAATGTCCTCATGTGTACTACCTATATCCCCCCAATAGAATCCCCATACTTTAACGATGGCAGCTTCTACATCCTTGAGGGGGAGATCAACCATTTCCAGGCCCAGTGACATGTAGTAGTCTGTGGCAACATAAATGCCAGAACTGGACAAGAACCTGACACCCTCAGCACACATGGGGACAAACACCTACCTGGAGGTGACAGCATTCCCTCCCCCATATGCCCCCCTAGACACAACTACGACAACATAATCAACAAAAACGGGTCACAACTCCTGCAGCTCTGTCGCACGCTGGGTACATACATAGTCAATGGTTGGCTTCGAGGGTTCTCCTACGGTAGGTACACATATAGCTCATGTCTTGGCAGTAGTACTGTAGACTATTTATCACTGACCTCAACCCAGAGTCTCTTAGAGCGTTCACAGCAAAACCACACTCTATTTGAACAGAGCTATGCTCAATCATGAGGCATTAAACCAAAGGAACTTAATCATATTAAGAAATGCTATAGATGGAAGGAAAGTAGTGTTGAAATATACCAAAAACCAATTAGGCAACAAATTCAATCCTTTCTAGACAATTTCCTGGACAAAACGTTTCAGTGTAATAGAGAAGGTGTAACTTGGCAGTAGAAAACCTAAACAGTATATTTGACCTCTCAGCTTCCCTATCAAATCAAAAAATTTAAAAAACTGAAAACCGAAGAAAATTAACAACAATGACAAATGGTTTGATGAAGACTGCAAAAACCTAAGAAAGAAATTGAGAAACCTATCCAACCAAAAACAAAAACCTGAGCCTACGCCTTCACTATGGTGAAACACTAAAACAATATAGAAATACACTACGGAAAAAGAAGGAACAGCACGTCAGAAACCAGCTCAATGTAACTGAAGAATCAATAGACTAACCACTTCTGGGAAAATTGGAAAACACTAAACAAACAACACGAAGCGCTATCTATCCAAAACGGAGATGTATGGGTAAACCACTTCTCCAATCTTTTTGGCCCTATAACAAAGAACAAAGAGCAAATAAATATACATGATCAAATGCAAATCCTATAATCAACTATTAAAGACTACCAGAACCCACTGGATTCTCCAATTACATTGAATGAACTACAGGACAAAATACAAACCCTCCAACCCAAAAAGGCCTGTGGTGTTGATGGTATCCTCAATGAAATTATAAAATATACAGACCACAAATTCCAATTGGTTATACTTAAACATCATCCTTAGCTCTGGCATCTTCCCCAATATTTGGAACCAAGGACTGATCACCCCAATAACTACCGTGGGATATGCGTCAACAGCAACCTTGGGAAAACCCTCTGCATTATCATTAACAGCAGACTAGTTCACTTCCTCAGTGAAAACAATGTACTGAGCAAATGTCAAATTGGATTTTTACCAAATTACCCTTATGACAGACCACGTATTCACCCTGCACACCCTAATTTTGGGTGGGGTGGCAGGTAGCCTAGCGGTTAGAACGTTGGGCCAGTAACCGAAAGGTCGCTGGTTCAAATACCTTAGCCGGCAAGGTGGAAAACCTGTCAATGGGTCCTTGAGTAAGGCACTTAACCCTTATTTGCTCTAGGGGCTGACACTGTAGGTAGGCCATCATTGTAAATAAGAATTTGTTCTTAACTGACATGCCTAGTTAAATACAAAAAAGTATTTTTTTTTAAGTAGACAGAAGATTGCAGATTTGCCCATCACCCCGGACATGGATAAAGGGTGAATTTGTTCTTAATTGACTTGCCTAGTTAAATAAAGGTAAAAGACAAACAAACTAACTTTGTTGATTTAAAAAAAGCAGTTGACTCAATATGTCATGAGGGTCTGCTACACAAATTGATGGAAAGTGGTGTTGGGGGAAAAACATACAAGATTATAAAATCCAAGTGTGCGGATAAAATTGGCAAAAAACACACAAATGTCTTTCCACAGGGCCATGGGGTGAGACACGGATGCAGTTTAAGCACCACCATCTTCAACATATATATCAACGAATTGGTGGGGGCACTAGAACAGTCACACATTGGAAAGAATTAACAAAACAACTGAGCAAAATAGAATGCTATTTGGCCCTAAACAGAGAATACCTGACCACTGTGACTGAAATTATGGAAAGCTTTGACTATGTACAGACTCAGTGACTATGTAGGCAGACCTGGCTCTCAAGAGAAAACAGACTGTGCACACTGCCCACAAAATGAGGTGGAAACTGAGCAGCACTTCCTAACTTCCTGCCAAATGTGTGACCATATTAGAGACACATATTTTCCTCAGATTACACAGATCCACAAAGAATTTGAAAACAAACCCAATTTTGATAAACTCCCATATCTACTGGGTGAAATACCACAGTTTGCCATCACAGGAGCAAGATTTGTGACCTGTTGCCACAAGAAAAGGGCAGCCAGTGAAGAACAAAGACCATTGTAAATACAACCCATATTTATGTTTATTTATTTTCCCATTTGTACTATAATTATTTGCACATTGTTACAACACTATATACACTACTGTTCAAAAGTTTGGGGTCACTTAAAAAGAAAGTTATTTGCTCCTGCCCATTTTGAGCCTGTAATCGAACCCACAAATGCTGATGCTCTAGATACTCAACTAGTCTAAAGCAGGCCAGTTTTATTGCTTCTTTAATCAGCACAACAGTTTTCAGCTGTGCTAACATAATTGCAAAAGGGTTTTCTAATGATCAATTAGCCTTTTTAAAAAATTAGCCTTTTAAAATGATAAACTTGGATTAGCTAACACAACGTGATGGTTGCTGATAATGGGCCTCAGTACGCCTATGTAGATATTCCATAAAAAATCAGCCGTTTCCAGCTACAATAGTCATTTACAACATTAACAATGTCTACACTGTATTTCTGATCAATTTGATGTTATCAAAAACAAGGACATTTCTAAGTGACCCCAAACTTTTGAACGGTAGTATAAATACATAATATGACATTTGAAATATCTTTATTATTTTGGAACTTCTGAGTGTAATGTTTACTGTTAATTTTATTGTTTACTATCTACTTCACTTGCTTTGGCAATGTTAACATATGTTTCCCTTGCCAATAAAGCCCTTAAACTGAAAGAGAGAGAGAGAGAGAGAGAGAGAGAGAGAGAGAGAGAGAGAGAGAGAGAGAGAGAGAGAGAGAGAGAGAGAGAGAGAGCGTTAGCGTTTATGATGATTGTGTGTCTTTCTGACTCTACTTTTCTTTGACTTGCAGGACAGACGGAGGAAACAACTGCGTCGGATCTTCAAAATCTTACCGCACCTGTAATATGCAGGTACACGCGGACACACACACACACACACACACACAATCTCTCTCTCTCTCTCTGTCTCCCATGTAAACACTAACAGGCTGACATTGTCTGTAATTGCTCTATGCAGGCATGTCCATCGGGATCCAGGGATTTCCGTGAGGAGCAGTGTGCCCAGTTTAATAGAATGGACTTCCAGAGCAAACGCTACATCTGGCTGCCTTACCATGGAGGTGAAATAGGGATTATATACATACTGTATTGCCATACTTTTTTTTTATCGCATAAGTACTTGGGGAATTTTCTAAACTCTTAGTCCAAAACTACAAACTGGTAACACTTGTAACGCAGCAAGTCTCATATTCAAAACCTTTAATTGTGCATTCATTTTGTAGTACTGTACCATATTACATTCAAAGGGCAATTTTGAAACATGTAGCTTGCGTTTTTTGCTATTGGATTAACTGGTTGTTAAACAACAAAATTGAGAGGATATCATTATGTTGTGTTTTGGTGATTAAATCAATCTCTCATGGTATTTCACAGTAATCTTATATTTTGGATCAATGGTTGTGTGGTGAGATATGTCTCCAAACAAAATGAAAGCACAAGAATATAAGACTTGCTGCGTTACAAGTGTTACCAATTTGGAGTTTTGTAACAAAAGTTTTGAAAATGTAACAAATGAGAAGACAATCAAATCAAAAGTAATGTGAGCATTGCATTGTGATAAGCAACTACTTTATGAACATACCGTATATTTCAATGTCAAACCTGTATTTCTAGATGTTTGGTGAAAAAGTGACTATGATTTTGTGTGTTGTACTTAGTCAATTGAAAAGGTGCTTAGAGTTTTGAAACAACTGCCTTTTTGATGATCTATTTTGAGTTTTGTACTAAGCATTGTGAAAATGTACCACATACTTGTGAAAATTGCATCAAAGCTTTTGAAAAAAACGAATATTGATGCAAATAATAGTTTAACATTTACCTATGGATTATTATCCACATAACCCATACAAAGAAATACTAATGTACTGTATTTACATTTACCTGTTGTTGTTTACCTGTGAAGCGTCCAACCCATGTGAGCTGAACTGCCTCCCCCATGGAAAGAACTTCTTCTACAGACACAGGTCTTCCGTGGTGGATGGCACACCATGCTATGTGGGCCGCAGTGACATCTGTATCGACGGCATCTGCAGGGTTAGTACTTAGTACTTACCCACTGGGCACACTCTGGTTTAATCAATGTTGTTTCCACATCATTTCAATCAAATTACATTGAACCAACATGGAATAGACGTTGAATTGACATCTGTGCCCAGTGGGTAGGTACTTACTTCAACTTGCTTGTTGAATTGGAAAATACATTTGAAATGTTAGCTTTCTGATGAAGGCAACACACCAAAATGCATGGGGCTGTTTTAGTGGGTATAGTGCCAGCACCTTAAGCACAAATGCAATACGTGTCTTTGTGGAATCTAACCCCGGTCCCACTGCTCCTATGTGTGTTTCTCTCTATCTATCCCCTTTCTCTCAAATATATACTTTTTTGTTTTTTTATTTAACCTTTATTTTATAAGGGAGTAATACTGAGACCTAGGTCTCTTTTACATATGAGCCCTGAATTATATAATTTACAGAAAATACACACATCAACATGAATACAAAATGCAAGCAGAAACAAAAACACGATCATAAAAAACAAACACATTCATCAGTAAAAAGGTCCTCAATCAGCTTTCTGAACTGACCTAGAGGTATGGAAACACACCATTTTACCCCCTAGAGTCGATGTCCGCGCCCCACGGAAATCAAATTAGCATTGTAATAAATAATCCCCATAAAAACCCATCAATTTCAGCTAGAGATATCAATTTTTTAAAAAAATTTTACACAACATCAGCTGATGTCGCACTTACGCATCTGCGGTGAAAGGTGACAGAGCTAGAGTGGCGTTTGTCAGACCACGAAGCATCCCGAAAACCGGTCTTCTCACAAAATCGTCTGTAGCGTCCGAAAGGTTTGGCAAACTATTACACCCCTCTATGGAAATATTAGACTCTCACGAACACAATGGTGTTCTCCGTTTTGCTCTATGACCCCCACAAGCATCTTGGGACTCGTCTGAATTCGGTACAGCCGATCTGCCAACTTCTGTCTGTAGCGCCCAAACAGTTTGGGCTACACACTAATATAACCCCTCTTTAGAAAGGTGAGTCTCTCACGAACATGTTAGTTGTTTTGCTCTAGGAGCCCACAGGACTCACAAGACTCGTCTGAAAGTCACCCGGTACCAGTACATTTACCTGTACAGTTCATTTAACCATGCAAAATAGTCACTTACCTGTTCATTTAACCAGACTGTATATTAAGTAAACTATTATTACCCTCACTTATATCATACGCACAATTAGCTATTTAAGTATTTCTCTGCCATCGACCTTATTTATCTATATCAACTTGCAATACTTTTATATATTTTTTTTCACCTAACACCAATTCAGCCATATTCAGCCATCCACCCATACTATGCAATGTCTTTTTATAGCTTTTTTTTATAGCTTTTTGCACTCCAGACTTCTTGTATTTTGATACTTTTTCATACTGCCGCTCTATGTATCATGTATCTGTCTTTTGTGTATTTTCGTTCTGGCATTTTGCACCTGCCATGTGTTTTTTCGTAGCTGCTTGACGAAGAAATTTCCCCTCGGGGATCAATAAAGTACCTATATATCTACATTCAGCCTGGTCTAGGCCAATTAAAGAAAGCCTCTTAGCTGATAATTATTTAAGGATTCTAATATTTTAGCTAGGCAAGAAAGTTTAGAAATAGGGCAATAATTATTTAGGTCACAAGAGTCACCACCTTTGTGAAGGGGGAGTACTGTCACGTGTCACGTTGTGGAAACATGGGACGATATATGGAGCGTTCGTGGAGTGTCATCCTTTTTATTAGAGTGAGATGTTCTCACGAAGCACTTCAAATAACAAAGGAGAGTAAATGAATAAACTAAACACTAATACAAAACAAAAGCAAAGTGACTTACGGTCTGGCGCAACATGCAGATAGACACGTACAAACAATGATCCACATGCAGGTGGATGGGAGAGAAGGCTAAATACCATTCCCAATCAGAGACAACGCTAGACAGCTGTCTCTGATTGGGGATCATTCACCTTCCCTCCCTGATGTAAGGACTGGGTTGTGGTTCCCCCTGATGGACATAAAGGTTACCACAATCCAGCCCTTACAGTACCCCCCCCCAAGGCGCGGGCTCCCGACCGCGATACCTCCCCCCAATCAAGAACCACAAAGTCCAACATATAAAAAAAAAAACAAAGAGGGGGGAACTTGCGGAATACTGGGGAGGTTGTTGTTGGTGGGGGCTCCGGCTCCGGCCTCGGGTGTGGCGTCTGTATTGCCGGCAGCTTCCTCCTTGCCTCCCCTTTGTATGCCCGATCCTGTGGAGCGGACTGCTCCGGCACGGGAGCGAAGCAGACCACCGGCCCCGGACTGGGCACCGGTGGAGCGGACTGCTCCGGCATGGGAGCAAAGCAGACGACCGGCCCCGGACTGGGCACCGGTGGAGCGGACTGCTCCGGCACTGGAGCGAAGCAGACGACCGGCCCCGGACTGGGCACCGGTGGAGCGGACTGCTCTGGCACTGAGGCGGAGCAGACGGCTGGACCCGGAATGGGCACCGGTGGAGCGGACTGCTCTGGCACTGGGGCGGAGCAGACGGCTAGACCCGGAATGGGTACCGGTGGAGCGGACTGCTCTGGCACTGAGGCGGAGCAGACGGCTGGACCCGGAATGGGTACCGGTGGAGCGGACTGCTCTGGCACTAAGGCGGAGCAGACGGCTGGACCCGGATTAGGCACCGGTACGGCGGACTGCTCTGGCACTGGAGCGGAGCTGACGGCTGGACCCGGAATGGGTACCGGTGGAGCGGACTGCTCTGGCACTGAGGCGGAGCAGACGGCTGGACCCGGAATGGGTACCGGTGGAGCGGACTGCTTTGGCACTGGGGCGGAGCAGACGGCTAGACCCGGAATGGGTACCGGTGGAGCGGACTGCTCTGGCCCTTGAGCGGAGCAGACGACGGGAGGTTCCGGGCTGCTGACCTTCGCTGGAGGTTCAGGGTTGCTGACCTTCGCTGGAGGTTCAGGGTTGCGGACCTTCGCTGGAGGTTCAGGGGTGCTGACCTTCGCTGGAGGTTCAGGGGTGCTGACCTTCGCTGGAGGTTCAGGGGTGCTGACCTTCGCTGGAGGTTCAGGGGTGCTGACCTTCGCTGGAGGTTCAGGGGTGCTGACCTTCGCTGGAGGTTCAGGGGTGCTGACCTTCGCTGGAGGTTCAGGGCTGCTGACCTTCGCTGGAGGTTCAGGGTTGCGGACCTTCGCTGGAGGTTCCGGGCTGCGGACCTTCGCTGGAGGTTCCGGGCTGCGGACCTTCGCTGGAGGTTCTGGGCTGCGGACCTTCGCTGGAGGTTCCGGGCTGCGGACCTTCGCTGGAGGTTCAGGGCTGCTGACCTTCGCTGGAGGTTCAGGGGTGCTGACCTTCGCTGGAGGTTCAGGGCTGCTGACCTTCACTGGAGGTTCAGGGGTGCTGACCTTCGCTGGAGATTCAGGGGTGCTGACCTTCGCTGGAGATTCAGGGGTGCTGACCTTCGCTGGAGGTTCAGAGGTGCTGACCTTCGCTGGAGGTTCAAGGGTGCTGACCTTCGCTGGAGGTTCAGGGCTGCTGACCTTCGCTGGAGGTACCCCTCTGTCCTATAGCCTCAGCAATAGTGCCCGTCGGCGATAGAAATCCTTCTCCTCCTCTATCTCCCGTAGGAATGGGTCCTTCTGCGGCTCCACCGGAAGCGCAACCCAGGCTCTCCCCCACCTCGTCTGCTCCTCCTCCGGGTATTTATGAAACCCCTCTGGCTTCTCCTGATCCTGAAAGGTGGGCAGACGAAGTGGTGTGCGATCCCCCTCCTTCAGCCTCTCCGGGCTCTGGCGGCGCACCGATGGTGTGGTGGGCCGGCGCTGGACGTAACGGACTGAGGAGGCGCACCGGTGGAGCGGACTGCTCTGGCATGGGGGTGGAGTAGACGATCGGACCCAGACTGGGCACCGGAGGAGCGGATTGCTCTGGAAGGGAGGTGGAGTAGACAACCGGACCCGGAATGGGAACCGGTGGAGCGGACTGCTCCGGCCTGGGAGTGGAGTAGACGACCGGACCTGGACTGGACCACTCCGCCATCTCCCTCTCGACCTCTATCTCCACCAATTCCTCCAGAACCTCTCCAAAATGCTCCTCCAGATACTCCTCCTCCACCTTGCTCTGAGCCCCCCATCTGTACTTCGGCCTCTTCATGCTCCATATGGGGAGTGGTACTGGCTCGTCTTCTTCACGGCCAGACCACCCCCATAGCCCCTCCCCAAAATTTTCTTGGGGTTATTTGCGGGCGTTTCTCCTCTCTCTCCGTCTCTCCCCAGTTACGCTGCTTGGTCTGGTAGTGGTGGGTCGTTCTGTCATGGTTTGGGTGTGGGAATGACCAAGGCGCAGCGCAGGGATTATAGTTCGACATCTTTATTTTATTATACTATGTAAATGAATGAATAAATACTCTGTATAAACAAAACAACGACTGACAAACTAAAAGAACACAAACAAACACTAAGCACAAAACGTCACGTTCACCAAACAAACACGAAATGATCAGACGCAACGAATGCACACTTACTATCACCGTGACTGCGAAATACATCGACAACGACCCACACCAGAGTGAAGGACGGACTTAACATATATAGGATCCCTAATTAGAGACAATGCGGTGCAGCTGCCTCTAATTAGGGATCCAACCCAAAACCCACACAGAAACAGAAAAGAAAGACACTGTCAGACTCTGACCATAGCTACATAGAGAAGCAAATAGGCTTCTCTATAGGCTTCTATAGAGAATAGGTTTCTCTATGGCCAGAGCCTGACAAGTACATGGGCCGCATACATTTGACAGGTCAATGAAGATGTCAGTACAATGTTGCTTTTTATCCACAGTTAACCACATAATTTAGAACTAGGGAGGAAGCAGAAATAGTGCTATGACCTGGTCTAAAACCCAACTGATGTAAATTTAGAACAGGGGCGCAATTTCTACACAATCTAATTTAAAATAGATTAAATTACATTTTCTCCTCATCAATCTACACACAATACCCCTTAATGACAGAGCAAAAAGAGGTTTTTAGACATTTATAAAAAGAAAAAAGAAAAAAGTATTCAGACACTTTGTTATGAGACTCGAAACTGAGCTCAGGTGCATCCTATTTCCATTGATCATCCTTGAGATGTTTGTAAACTTTATTGGAGTCCACCTGTTATAAATTCAATTGATTGGACAGGATTTGGAAAGGCACACACCTGTCTATATAAGGTCCCACAGTTGACAGTGCATGTCAGAGCAAAATCCAAGCCATGAGGTCGAAGGAATACTCCGTAGAGCTCCAAGACAGGATTGTGTTGAGGCACAGATCTGCGGAAGGATACCAAAACATTTCTGCAGCATTAAAGGTCCCCAAAAACACACTGGACTCCATCATTCTTAAATGGAACCACCAAGACTCTTTCTAGAGCTGGCCGCCCGGCCAAACTGAGCAACCGGCGGAGAAGGGCCTTGGTCAGGGAGGTGACCAAGAACCCGATGGTCACTCTGACAGAGCTCCAGAGTTCCTCTGTGTAGATGGGAGAACCTTTCAGAAGGACAACCATCACCGTAGCACTCCACCAATCCAGCCTTCATGGTAGAGTGGCCAGACAGAAGCCACTCCTCAGTAAAAGGCACATGATAGTCCTCTTGGAGATTGCCAAAAGGCACCTAAAGGACTCTCAGACCATGAGAAACAAGAATCTCTGGTCTGATGAAACCAAGATGCCAAGACTGGAGGAAACCTGGCACCATCCCTACGGTGAAGCATGGTGGTGGCAGCATCATGCTGTTGGGATGGTTTTCAGCAGCAGGGACTGGGAGACTAGTAAGGATTGAGGGAAAGATGAACGGAGAAAAGTAGAGATATCCTTGATGAAAACCTGCTCCAGAGTGCTCAGGACCTCAGATTGGGGCGAAGGTTCCCCTTCCAACAGGACAATGACCCTCAGCACACAGCCAATAAAATGCAGGAGTGGCTTCGGGACAAGTCTCTGAATGTCCTTGATTGGCCTAGCCAGAGCACGGACTTGAACCCTATCTAACATCTCTGGAGAGACCTGAAAATAGCTGTGCAGCGACGCTCTCAGTAGAGCTTGAGAGGATCTGCAGAGAAGAATGGTAGAAACTCTCCAAATACAAGTGTGTCAAGTTTGTAGTGTCATACCCAAGAAGAGTCGAGGCTGTAATTGCTGTCAAAGGTGCTAAAACAAAGTATTGAATAAAGGGTCTGAGTACTTATGTACGTAAATGTGATATTTAAGTTTTTTATTTTTAATGTAACAAAATGGTGAAAAAGCCAAGGGGTCTTAATACTTTCCCAAATGCACTGTAATTCATATCGTAGGTCTAATAGTACTGTAGAGCTCTTTTTACTTGCACACAGTATAGCTGGGTCACCCCGTCCTGCCCCTAGGTGTCCACGGCCCTGTAGCTCCCAAACCCAACACACCCCACTAAGCTTTAGGTTCTTAGTGAAAGATTCATTATTGGTTTCGGGTGTGTTAGTCCAAGACCAGAGTGACAACAGTACAGCAGACCTCCAGGGCCGGTACTGAGCAGCCCAGCAGCTAGGGACTGCCTAAATAGGTATCTCCCCTGACGTGGGCATGTTTTCAATACAGACTCCTCTTGTCGTACTATATTCCAAATAAGGCATCCAGACCTTATGAAGGTTGCACAGTATACCATTAATCTTGGAATAAAACAAATCTAGTGATACTGTACATAACCTGACATTTCTTCCATACATTGTGGGAGGATAATCAACCTTCCAATTAATGGCAATGCATTTCTTAGCCGCTAGGTTACACAGTTTCTTCCGATAACAGTCTCCAGTATCAACATTTCCAAGCAAACAAAAACAGGGAGAAGGGAGAATCTGTAGACATGCTGAGAAAAAAGAACAGACTCTTTGCCAGAATTCAGCCAGGGAGAAGGGAGAATCTGTAGACATGCTGAAATAAAAGAACGGAGTCTTTGACAGAACTTAGCCAGCCTTCACAAGACCATAACACATGCAAATATGTGACCGACCGGCTCGATTTGGTCTTATGTAGCAACATTTTAAATTGTGTTTTTTACATTAGATAAAGGTAGATACTCAGAGCTAGAAAATGGTATATCATAAACTACAGTTGAGGAACAATGGGAAAGTTATTCTGCTTTGAAAGTTGATAAACTTGTATCCTCACTTTTGAGAAAATGGCCTTTGAATGTTTTGGTACCTACCGGAGATATCTTCTTTGTCTACACCCATTCAGCATCGTTCACACCTTAAGCTTTAGCCCCACCCATCTCTTTAAGGGTTGATCCGAGCGTTCTGTTCTAACAACGGCAGTCAAGCACGCGAGCTAACTGGCTAACGTTGGCTAGCTACTTCCAGACACAGTAAACATTTTTGCCAATGTTTACTGACACTGGCCATATTCAACGGGTGTTGAGTATTCATAAATTTGTCAGTTATTCTGCGCTCTGGCACACTCAAATGAGAGTGCTCTGAAATCGGAATAGATAGCTACAGCGAATTTACCAGCTACATCTATCTACTCCTTCACTCATGCTGCCAAACATGCCCTTGTAAAACTGGCCATCCTACCGATCCTTGACTTCGGCGATGTCATTTACACAATAGCCTCCAACACTCTACTCAGAAAATTGGATGTAGTCTATCACAGTGCCATCCGTTTTGTTACCAAAGCCCCATATACTACCCACCACTGCGACTTGTACGCTCTCGTTGGCTGGCCCTCACCACACACTCGTCGACAAACCCATTGGCTCCAGGTCATCTATAAGTCTTTGCTAGGTAAATCCCCGCCTTATCTCAGCTCGCTGGTCACCATAGCAACACACACCCGTAGCATGCGCTCCAGCAGGTATATTTCACTGGTCATCCCCCAAGCCAACACCTCCTTTGGCCGCCATTCCTTCCATTGGCCGCCATTCCTTCCAGTTCTCTGCTGCCAATGACTAGAACAAATTACAAAAATCACTGAAGCTGGAGACTACCATCTTCCTCAATAACTTTAAGCATCAGTTGTCAGAGCAGCTTACCGATCACTGCACCTGTACATAGCCCTTCTGTAAATAGCCCACCCTACTACCTCATCCCCATATTTATTATTTTTGCACATTTGCACTCCAGTATCTCTACTTGCACCTCATCATCTGCACATCTACCAGCCCAGTGTTAATGCTAATTTGTCATTTATTTAGCCACTATGGCCTATTTATTGTCCTACCTTCCTAACCTTACTACATTTGCACACTCTGTACATATATTTTCTCCTTTCTATTGTGTTATTGACTGTACATTTGTTTATTCCCATGTGTAACTCTGTGTTGTTGTTTTTGTCGCACTGCTTTGCTTTGTCTTGGCCAGGTCGCAGTTGTAAATGAGAACTTATTCTCAACTGGCCTACCTGGTTAAATATACATTTAATATAAATAAATAAATTCATAAATATGACATTCTATTGAAATGGTTACTTATACTGTATAGTGGAGTATTTTGTTAAAACATGTAGCTAGCTAGCTAGGTAAACAATGAACCATATATACACACTGGGGGCTAAAAGTTTGGAATATTACTCATTCAAGGGTTTTTCTTTATTTGCACTATTTTTTACATTGTAGAATAAAAGTGAAGACATCAAAACTATGACATAACACATATGGAATCATATAGTAATCAAAAAAGTGTTAAATAAATCAAAATATATTTTATATTTGAGATTTATCAAATAGTCACCTTTGCTTTGCACGCTCTTGGCATTCTCTCAACCAGCTCTCAAACAGCTTTGCACAGTCTGGAAGGAGTTCCCACATATGCTGAGCACTTGTTGGCTGCTTTTCCTTCACTGCAGTCCGACTCATCCCAAACTATCTAAATTTGGTTGAGGTTAGAACCAAAAATCTCAAATTTGGACTCCGGTCTAATGTCCATGTTTCTTGGACCAATCAAGCCTCTTATTATTATTGGTGTCCTTTAGTAGTGGTTTCTTTGCAAAATATTCTACCACGAAGACCTGATTCACACAGTCTCTCTGAACAGTTGATGTTGAGATGTGTCTGTTACTTGAACTCTGTGAAGCATTTATTTGGGCTGCAATCTGAGGCTGGTAACTCTAATGAACATATCCTCTGCAGCAGAGAAATTTCTGGGTCTTCCATTCCTGTGGCGGTCCTCATGAAGCTGGTTGAGAGAAGGCCATGAGTGTGCAAAGCTGTTATCAATGCAAAGGGTGGCTACTTTGAAGAACCTCAAATATAAAATATATTTTGATTTGAAACACTTTTTGGGGCTTATTTTGAAGATGTAATCCGGAGACAGGTCTTTTCTCCATCTCTTTAGGTATCATACTCTAATTCCACTGATTTCAAAACTCAGTCCTCCAGAAAGTGGAGAGCAACACTTACAGTTGGGAGAACAAGTATTTGATACACTGCCGATTGTGCAGGTTTTCCCACTTACAAAGCATGTAGAAGTCTGTAATTTTTATTATAGGTACTCTTCAACTGTGAGTGACGGAATCTAAAACAAAAATTGCATTTTATTGCATGACATAAGTATTTGATACATCAGAAAAGCAGAACTTAATATTTGGTACAGAAACCTTTGTTTGTAATTACAGAGATCATACGTTTCCTGTAGTTCTTGACCAGGTTTGCACACACTGCAGCAGGGATTTTGGCCCACTCCTCCATACAGACCTTCTCCAGATCCTTCAGGTTTCGGGGCTGTCGCTGGGCAATACGGACTTTCAGCTCCCTCCAAAGATTTTCTATTGGGTTCAGGTCTGGAGACTGGCTAGGCCACTCCAGGACCTTGAGATGCTTCTTACGGAGCCACTCCTTAGTTGCCCTGTCTGTGTGTTTCGGGTCGTTGTCATGCTGGAAGACCCAGCCACGACCCATCTTCAATGCTCTTACTGAGGGAAGGAGGTTGTTGGCCAAGATCTCGCGATACATGGCCCCATCCATCCTCCCCTCAATACGGTGCAGTCGTCCTGTCCCCTTTGCAGAAAAGCATACCCAAAGAATGATGTTTCCACCTCCATGCTTCACGGTTGGGATTGTGTTCTTGGGGTTGTACTCATCCTTCTTCTTCCTCCAAACATGGCGAGTGGAGTTTAGACCAAAAAGCTCTATTTTTGTCTCATCAGACCACATGACCTTCTCCCATTCCTCCTCTGGATCATCCAGATGGTCATTGGCAAACTTCAGACGGGCCTGGACATGCGCTGGCTTGAGCAGGGGGACCTTGCGTGCGCTGCAGGATTTTAATCCATGACGGCGTAGTGTGTTACTAATGGTTTTCTTTGAGACTGTGGTCCCAGCTCTCTTCAGGTCATTGACCAGGTCCTGCCGTGTAGTTCTGGGCTGATCCCTCACCTTCCTCATGATCATTGATGCCCCACGAGGTGAGATCTTGCATGGTGCCCCAGACCGAGGGAGATTGACCGTCATCTTGAACTTCTTCCATTTTCTAATAATTGCGCTAACAGTTGTTGCCTTCTCACCAAGCTGCTTGCCTATTGTCCTGTAGCCCATCCCAGCCTTGTGCAGGTCTACAATTTTATCCCTGATGTCCTTACACAGCTCTCTGGTCTTGGCCATTGTGGAGAGGTTGGAGTCTGTTTGATTGAGTGTGTGGACAGGTGTCTTTTATACAGGTAACGAGTTCAAACAGGTGCAGTTAATACAGGTAATGAGTGGAGAACAGGAGGGCTTCTTAAAGAAAAACTAATAGGTCTGTGAGAGCCGGAATTCATACTGGTTGGTAGGTGATCAAATACTTATGTTATGCAATAAAATGCAAATTAATTATTAAAAAATCATACAATGTGATTTTCTGGATTTTTGTTTTAGATTCCGTCTCTCACAGTTGAAGTGCACCTATGATAAAAATTACAGACCTCTACATGCTTTGTAAGTAGGAAAACCTGCAAAATTGGCAGTGTATCAAATACTTGTTCTCCCCACTGTATATCAATATATATATTGTCACGGTGCATGGGTAGGGAACAAGGCGCAGAGCGAGAGGTACGTGCAGACATATTTATTTATAATACACTCAAACTAACAAAACAAGAAACGCAAGGGAATACCGTGAACTGGTGACTAGCAGCAAGCAAGCACACACATGAATCCACAATGCAGGTGGAAGACAATGGAACATAAATAGAATGCCCAATTAGAGACAACTCAAGACAGCTTCCTCTAATTGGGGATTGACCAAAACCAAACCAAACTCCCTGTATTATTGTCAGGTCCTGACTGTGGCCCTACTACTCCCACTAGAGGGAGTCAGAGACCTGGCCTCAGTCAGGCCCTGACATATATATATATAAAAGCCATGTTAGACAGGATTACCTACATATACTGACCAGCTCAAATAGACAGAAGCATGCTACATGGCAGACCAATCTGAACTCATCTCTTGCATGTCCAGCCCACTCACTTAGCCCAAGCCCCCTACGAGATCTAAAGTTAGAGGGAGTATTCAGTTCCTTCCCATAACAGCTAACAGGCAAAGGGTCATCTGCAGCTATTTGTTGATTGAGCTGTGACTTTGCCGAGGTCCCTGGCCAACCACGTGAGAGCAGAGCAGACTGATCATTTGACAGAACTACCTCAAGTCGCTGGATGCAGGGTCTGTGGTGGGAACTGGGAGAGTAGTAGTGGCATAGCTCAGTCCACTCAGATGAAGCTCCTGCCAAAGGAGTGGAGCTGCTGCAGCGGACCGTAGTGACTGCTAATGCTCCATTCTGGGTGTGCACAGGAGGCGTTGGTGTGGCTCCTGTTGCAGCGTGTCCCAGGCCTATCCTGGGTATGAGAATAGGGAGGGTAACCAAAACGAAGTTGTGGGGGGGAATATGACTGTCATCTGTTCAGGGATGCTGTTTGACAATGCAATCATCCAATATTTTCTCTCTCTAGACAGTGAGCAATGGAGAAATCATGGGCATGGACCGCGATGTGGTGCCCGCCCCTCCCGCTCCCGCTGCCAACCTCCGCTACCGCGAGTCCCTCACGTACGCCTACACATACAGCGCATGGTCCGAGTGCTCGGCCCCCTGCAACAATGGCACCCAGCAACGCAGTGTGCAGTGCATGGTGCAGGACTTGATGGCACCCCATGTAGTGGACGACTCTTACTGCGTCTCCCAGCAACTACCCAGGCCGGAAAGCCAGCAGGACTGCAACCAACAGGGATGTGCCGAGTACAGCGTGTCCAGCTTCAGTGTGGTAGGTACCTGGGGGGGACCAGTATGGCCAGTATTATTACTAGCATGATTATAAGATTAGAGGCTGGTTGTGGAAGTGACAAACAGAACATTTGAATCATTTTAGATTAATGGCTAGAAAACACTCTGTCCTGCTGTGCTAAGATGTAAGGATCACACAGGCAAACAAAACAACGGTGTCCGTGGCAACCAGGGCTATCACTCAATGGAAGCATTACGATCTACGGAGTCCACAGATCAATTTATAAGTGAAAATGTCAGTTGAACCTGTACCAGAGCCATGCAAACTATTATGTGTTATAGCTTGGAAAATAAATAAATGTGACTCTGGATGACAACATAATGATGTTTGTTTCCAACATTAGGGCTGTTTTCCTAAAGAAGTTAAATCAGCTTCGTGTTTTGTTCTCTTGCCACGATACTAACGAGTATCGCAATACTGCTATTGTCCCGCATCGCCTACCGGTTAGAGCATTGGACCAATAAATGAAAGGTCGCTGGTTCGCAATAGCGGTTTGTGGGTAAAATCACTGGGGAAGCCAAGCCAAGCAAGTAAAAAAGCCATATAGATAGATAGATGGACGGACGGACGGACGGACAAACGGACAGACGGACAGATACTTGCCAAAACGAAATACACAAAAGATAGATACTTGATACAAGATACATGAAAAAGTAAAAAAAAATACAGGAGGTCTGGAGTGCAAAAAGCTATAGAAATGAGTGAATGACTGAATATGTATACTATACATTGTATAGTATTAGGTGAAATAATTATACAATTATTGTAGGTTTATATAAATAAAAAATAAATAGCTAAATGTGCGTATGATATAAATTAGGGTAATAATAATAGTTAATTACCTTACAGTCCCTAGTACAGGGTTTAATTTCAGATAAATGCACGTATTGTACATTTGATATACTATATGCAATGAAAAAAGATACTACTGACAGGATACTAATGTACAGTCCTGGGTGAATGACTATGTAAGTTCAGTCCAAGAATTACTTACAATATTGCATGTGATATGATATAGCAACTATATATGAATATGTATATACAGTCCTGAATGAATAAGCGCTGAATGAATAAGTCCTGAGTGAATGAGTGATTATTGACCAGAGAGTTACTCATGAATGGATGCCTAATTGTTCAACTAGACCCTAACACCCTAACAGCTCCAGGTCTATGTTGCCGACGGCACGGCACCCAGGTCAGGCATTAAATAGTCTAATAGCCGCCGGCAGGAAGGACCTCCTGTAGCGCTCTCTGGCACACCGTGGTGGGATCAGTCTGTGACTGAAGGTAACCATGGCATGCAGAGGGTGGGTGACATTATCCATGATGGCCAGCAGTTTGGCCAGGATCCTTCTCTCCGCCACCTCCTCTAGAGTGTCAAGGTTAATCCACAGAATGTTGTGATAATTGCATTGTTTTCTCTTTAAAACATTTGTCATACACCACCGTGATATACAATAAGGCCAAGACAACAAAAAGACAACCGTAGCATAGTGGTGGAATAAATTCAACTCCACATACGTTTGCTTCATCACAAAACCAGAAGGGCAAAATCTGTCCTGTGAAGTTTACAAAGGAAATATTGCATGTAACAAGCAGTTACATGGCCTACAGCATGGTGAAGCAAGTTCATGTTTTTGACATTTTACTAATAAACTTCTGTTTTAGAACCATGGAGTTGCCGCAAGTCAGCACAAAGGCAACAGGAGCACTGCCTCCGCTATTCCAACACAATTTCAATTTAAACATTTAAAAATCATAAAATCAACTAGGTTATATACAGTGTATGCTGAGTGTAATACAGTGAAAACAAGCTTAAAGATGCCAAAAGCTATTTAGTCCAATCAAGAAACCATACGGGAAACAATAGAACACTATGAAAATATCGGAGAAACGAGGCCTTGTATTCATAGCTGACTTTGAAAAGTCTTTTGAGTACAACTGGAATTTATATGTAAATGCCTGGAATGTTTCAATTTTGGAGAATCTCTCATACAATGGGTTAAAGTTATGTATAGCAACCCTAGGTGTAAAATAGTAAATAATGTCTACTTCTCAGAAAGTATTAAACTGTCAAGAGGAGTAAAACAAGGCTGTCCACTATCGGCATATTTATCTATTATCGCTATCGAAATGTTAGCTATTAAAATCAGATCCAACAATAATATCAAGGTGCTAGAAATCCAGGGTTTAAAGACAAAGGTATCATTGTACTTATACTTAAATGCGAACTGGTTCTCTCACCCCATGTTCAAGAATGAATTATCTGCTCCGAAGAGACAGAATCATTAGATAATTTATTTTGGTACTGTCCATATGTAGCTTGTTTTTGGTTGCAGGTTCAGGAATGGATGAAGAATTGCAACATTTACCTGGAGCTAACTCTGCAAATGGCACTGCTTGGTGATTTAAAAAGTAATAGTCAATCGATCAATAATATAATAATACTATTAGCAACAATGTTTACAATCTATCTGCAATATTTAAGCTGATCTTCGCCTTAAAAAAAATGGTCCAATCAATGTTCCTAAATATCATGTGGCTGTCAATGGTACTGATTTATCTCTCTCTCTCTCTCTCTCTCTCTCTCTCTCTCTTTCTGTGTGTGTGTGTGTGTGTGTGTGTGTGTGTGTGTGTGTGTGTGTGTGTGTGTGTGTGTGTGTGTGTGTGTGTGTGTACGCACGCAACTCGTAGACTAGTTGAAAGCCGATATCATCCTCCTCTCTTTCATGTTGGCAAATCGGTCTATGGGACTGTCATACAGTACACTTTTAGTTTTTGTTGTCGTAGGCTAGCTAAAATGCTTGCTAGCCTAACTTCCTCACTTGGGCAACAATGAATCAGCCAAGTTAGCTAGCTAGCTAGTTAACATGAGCCTACTAGGCTCCATCTAGGCTACATATTGAACTTCAATCGTCTCAGGCCAGTGGCACAATATATAAAGTTATGGTTAGATAAGAATCGTCGTCATAATCATTGGCCTGTACAGAGAACACAAGCACAAGCAGACCAGAAACAGGAACGTGTTTCTGACAATGACGTTTTGCTTTTTGATGTGATTTGACTGGTGTGAAACCAAATCCAAACTGGCCTCTTTTAGGGTATGGTTTGCTGCGTCAGGACAACCCACAGTTGAGCTCAGCTCAACACTGATTGGCTAATTATTTTATAATGTTTTTATCAAGGGAGGCCAAATGCTTGCTGGCATTAATCAATCAAATGCATCGGATACATGGGCTACACATACTGAGACAGAGGGGGCGCTGTTTCCCTTGTTCGGATGATTTCTCCGGTGAGATTCAGCCACTTGCGAATTTAAGGAACATTTTGAAAACACAGAGAGACAAAAGCTACATTTTTAATGGTCAAATATTTGGTGAAGCCTGGCTTTCCTTGGCAACCACGAATATACGCTACTGCTGGTTTGAATCCCTGAAGAAAGGCACTTAACCCTAATTGCTCCTGTAAGTTGCTCTGGATAAGAACGTCTGCTAAATGATTAAAATGTAAGATTGATCCATTGATCTTGTTTTGATGCTAAGTTTCCCCTGTTATACATTTTCTATTCTCAGTGTTCGGTGAGCTGTGGGCACGGCCAGCAGACCAGGGAGGTGGTTTGCGTGGGGGCGGAAGGGGAGCACCTTGGGGACCAAGCCTGCAGTGATCTGGCACGCCCACCTATAGTCCAGGCCTGCCGCAAGCCAGCCTGCCACCCCCACATCAGCTGGCACGTCCATGACTTCGGACTGGTAAGACAGAGAGATAAATGTATATTTTTTTTATATTGTTGCTTTGGCAATACATACAAGTAATTTTGTCATGTCAATAAAGCATTTTGAATTGGAGAGAGACCTTCGATATCATACTTTACCAAAAAGGAGGCTGGTGGGAGGAGCTATAAGAGGAAGGGCTCATTGTAATGACTAGAATGGAATAAATGTAACAGCATCAAAGGTGGTTTCCATATGTTTGATGTGTTTGATACCGTTCCATTAATTCCATTCCGGCCATTACAATGAGCCCATCCTCCTATAGCTCCTCCCACCAGCCTCCTTATGTAGCATCTCTGTAATGAAGATGCAGGGATTAAGGAAGCAGGTACAGTCGGTGAGTTTAATATGAATGAACATGGAGTGAATAAACATAAAAACAGGAAACAATACCAACTAATGGGTGATACAAAGGAGTGCTAGATAAAGGGGAAGTAATCAGGGACTGATGAAGTCCAGGTGTGACTCATGATGGGGCGCAGGTGTGCGTAATGATGGTTGCCAGGTGTGCGTAATGATGGGTTGCCAGATCCGGTAGTTAGTAGACCAGCGATGTTGAGCACCGAAGTGAAGGAGTGGCAGTAGATGTTACAGTACCCCCACATCCCCGACGTGTGGCTCCAGCCGCAGGACCACGCCAGCCAGTGGGACGGCCTCGAGGGCGAGGAGCAGGCCGGTCCAGTCGGCGGAGGTGGAAATCTCGGATGATGTTGGGATCTAGAATGTCGTCCACCGGAATCCAACACCGCTCCTCTGGACCGTACCCCTCCCAGTCCACCATGTACTGGAGCCGACCCCCACGACGTCGGGAGTCCAGGTGGGATCTAACAGCATAGGCAGGGCTTTTCTCGATGTCCAGGGGAGGTGGAGGGGTGTCGTGGTGGACAGCATAAAATAGAGAACCAGGAACCACCGGCCTGAGGAGGGAAAAGAGGGTGAGATCCGGTAGTTAGTGGGAAGCTGTAATTGGTATGTTAGCTCATTGATCCTCTGGGGAACTTTGAATGGCCCCACAAACCTGGGGCTCAGTTTCCGCCAGGGCAGGCGGAGCGGGAGGTTCCTGGTGGAGAGCCAGAACCACTCCCCCTGCCAGTCCTGACTCCTCGGGAACCTCCGCAGTGGTAACCATTGTCTGAGACGATGTCCTCCGGAAGGCCATAGTGCCAGAAGACCTGCTTGAACAATGCCTCAGTGACCTGGAGAGCAGGAGGGAGACCAGATAGAGGGATAAAACGGAAGGATTTGGAGAATCTGCCCACAAGATAGATAGATAGATAGATAGATAGATAGATAGATAGATAGATAGATAGATAGATAGATAGATAGATAGATAGATAGATAGATAGATAGATAGATAGATAGATAGATAGATAGATAGATAGGTACTTTATTGATCCCCGGGGGGGAAATTTAATTGTCAAGCAGCTACAACAAAACACAGGGCAGGTGCAAAATGCCACAACGAAAGTACACAAAAGACAGATACACGGTACATGATACATAGAGCGGCAGTATGAAAAAGTATAGAAATACAAGATATCTGGAGTGCAAAAAAATAAAAGCTATAAAAAAGACATAGCATAGTATGGGTGGTTGGCTGAATATGTACACTATACATTGGTGGATGTTGGATGGTTAACTATACTATACAGGTCGATGGCAGAGAAATACTTCAGTAGCTAAAAATGCGTATGATATGAGCGAGGGTAATAATAGTTTACTTAATAGACAGACTGGCTAAATTAACAGGTAAGTGAACATTTTGCATGGTTAAATTAGCTTACAGTTAAGTATACAGTTATATTTACAGATAAGTGAATACTTGCATGGTTACACAAACTGTACAGGTAAATGACAGGAAGAGATACTTTAATAGCTAAATGTGTGTATGATATCATTTGGGGTAATAATAGTAATTCCCTTAAAATACAGTCCTTAGTGCACAGGGTTTAATTACAGACAACTGCACGTATTGCACATTCGATATACTAAAAGCAATGAGAAAAGGTGCAAATGACAGGATACTAATATGCATTCCTGAGTGAATGCCTACGTAAGTTAGATCCAAGAATTACTAGCAATATTGCACGTGATATGATATAACAACTGTACATGAGTATGTATATACAGACCTGTATGAATAAATAGGTCCTGAGTGAATGAGTGCTGACGGACCAGAGTTACTCACGGATGGATGCATAATTGTTAAACTAGGTCCTAGCACCCCAACAGTTCCAGATCTATGTTGCCGACGGCACGGCACCCCGGTGAGGCATTATATAGTCTAATAGCCGCCGGCAGGAAGGACCTCCTGTAGCGCTCTCTGGCACACCGTGGTGGGATCAGTCTGTGACTGAAAGTGCTCCTCTGCGTCATAACCATAGCGTGCAGAGGGTGGGTGACGTTGTCCATGATGGCAAGCAGTTTGGCCAGGATCCGTCTCTCCGCCACCTCCTCTAGAGTGTCAAGGCTCATCCCCAGGACAGAGCTAGCCTTCCTGATCAGCTTATTTACCCGAGAAGCATCACCAGCTTTGATGTTTGCTCCCCAGCACACCACTGCAAAAAAGATGGCACTGGCCACCACAGACTGGTAGAAGGTATGCAGTAGTTTACTGCACACGTTGAAGGACCTCAGCCTCCTCAGAAAGTAGAGTCGGCTCTGGCCCTTTTTGTACAGGGCCCCGGTGTTACCAGCCCATTCCAGCCTGTTGTCCATATGGACTCCCAGGAACTTGTATGACCCAACCATTTCCACATCCATCACCTGTATAGGGACTGCAGTCAGTTGTGCCTTGGTTCTCCTGAAGTCCACCACCATCTCCTTTGTTTTGCTGATGTTGAGCTGAAGGTGGTTCTGCTCATACCACAACACAAAGTCACTGATTGTGCTCCTGTACTCCTCCTCCTGCCCACCCCTGATGCACCCTACAATAGCAGAGTCATCCGAGAACTTCTGTAGGTGGCATGTTTCAGAGTTATATCTGAAGTCTGAGGTGTAGAGGGTGAACAGGAAGGGGGACAGGACCGTTCCCTGGGGGGCCCCTGTGTTGCTAACTGCCCGTTCTGACACAAAGCTCTGTAGTCGCACAAATTGTGGCCTACCGGTCAGGTAGTCCGTGACCCAGGAGACTAAGGGTGCTTCCACTTTCATCCTCCTCATCTTCTCACCCAGTAGCAGGGGCTGAATGGTATTGAAGGCACTGGAGAAGTCAAAAAACATAACCCTCACAGTGCAACCTGCGTTGTCCAGGTGAGAGTAGGCCCTCTGCAGAAGGTAGATGATTGCATCATCCACCCCGATGTTGCGCTGGTATGCAAACTGCAGGGGGTCCATTGATGAACACACCAGGGGTCTGAGGTGAGCGAGGACTAACCTTTCCAGGGTCTTCATGATGTGGGATGTTAGCGCTGCGGGTCTGAAGTCATTCAGGACAGTGGGGTGTGCCTTCTTGGGCACTGGGACGAGGCAGGATGTTTTCCACAGCACAGGGACCCTTTCTAGGCTCAGGCTAAGGTTAAAAAGACGCTGGAGTATTCCACACAGTTGGTCAGCACAGACCCTAAGCACCCTTGGGCTGATGCCATCAGGGCCCGCCGCTTTCCACTGATGTAGTCTCTCCAGCTCTCTCTTCACTTGGTTGGTGGTGAAAGCCAGCCCAGGTGGGAAGGTGGGGGGAAGGGGGGTGTTGAGGATCAGTCCAGGGGGAGCAAGGGCGGAGGTGGGGTCACTGATTGTCTCAGCAGAGGTGTTGTGAGCAAAGTGGGGGTGGGACAGCCGTGAGGGTGTGTGGTCTGGGGAGCTGGAGGGGAGGTGGACAGGGCCAGTATCAAACCTGTTAAAAAATTGGTTCAGCTCATTGGCTCTGTCCTGTGTCCCCTCCGTCTGCCCACTGTTTGACTTTTTGAAGCCAGTGATATTTCTCATACCCTTCCACACCTCTCTCACCTGGCTCTGCCTCAGCTTGTCCTCCATCTTCTCCTTATACACTCTCTTCCCCTCAGCAATCCGCAACTTCAGCTCCCTCTGGACGCATTTCAATTTGTCCTTGTCCTTGTCCCTCTCCTTGAAGGCCCTCTTCTTCTCATTCAGCAGGGCCTTCAACAACCATAACAGTGGTGAAACCATCACACAGGGGAAGATTAGTAACAATATGTATAGACAGATGGGACCAAGGTCGCTGAGGCTTTGGAAGGGGAAGGAGTTTCCCTGCTGGGGCAGAGGACAGGTGGCGCTCTCCACTCCTCTAATGCCAACTTCACTGCCAGGAGCTCTCGATCACAACGTCATAGTTCCTTTCTGCAGGAGACAGTTCTGGGTGTTTAAGCAACGGGGCGAAGGTGAAATGTCCTTTCAGTAAGCGGAAGGGCTCATTGGCTGCAGGATTCCTCACCAAACTATGGGGACCACCTTTGAGGAGAGAGGTGAGAGGAGAGGCGATGGAACTGAAGTTTCTAATGAAGCGGCGGTAGAAGTTGGCAAACCCCAAAAAACGTAGTCCCTTTATGGTGGTTGGGACTGGCCATGACCTGACTGCATCTACCTTCCTCTCCTCCATAACCACTCCCTGTGGGCTTATCCGATATCCCAAGAAGGAGACCGTGGCCTGATGAAACTGGCACTTCTCCGCTTTGACGTACAGGTTCTCCAGGAGACGTTTTAGGACTACCCGGACATGGGTGATGTGCTCCTCCAAGGTGGCCGTGTAGATCAGGATGTCATCAATATACACGACCACCTGACACCCAAGCATCTCCCGAAACAATTGTTCACAAATGCCTGGAACATTGACAGAGCATTGGCTAATCCATAAGGCAATCACCAAGTACTCGTAGTGCCCAGACATCGTTCTGAAGGCCCTTCTTCCATTCATCCCACTCCTGGATGCGGATCAAATTGTAGGCACTTCTCAGGTCAATCTTGGTAAAAAGAAACGGGCCCCACGGAGCTGTTCAATTGCGGCCAGCACCAACTGGAGGGGGTAGTGGTACTTGGTGGTGATGGCATTGAGACCTCTGTAGTCAATACATGGACAAAGACCCCCCTCCTTATTGGCCACAAAGAAGAAACTTTCAGATGCAGGGGAGGTGGATGGGCAGATAAAACCCTGTGTGAGAGCCTCCTGGATGTATTTTTTTAGATGCGGCTACGCCCCCCCCGCCCTCCTGTGGATGATCAAAGACTCCTCTGAACAGAGCTGTAAACCTCACATAGGAACCCAGCTCCTCCTCTCTCTCCCAGAAGGCCGTAGCCCACTCCAACACTCTCCCGGTCATCAGGGAAATAACCGTGGAAACGTTGGACCTCTCGGTGGTAAGGGCTCCCATTTTATGAGAAAAGAGCACTGGAGGAGGAAGCCACAGCATTTGGATGGAGTCCCGTCATATTTGTCCGGAAGGGACAAACGGACATCCCTGACCTGGGCAGACTGCTGAATGGACTGGGGTGCTGGCTTGCTGGATCGACTCATGGTTGAAGATCCTCTGCTCATTGGGGGTGATGTCCTTTGAGGAATATCTAGACGTTGAAGAATGCAGAGGACCTCATCCATAGCCGTCCCCAGTTGTGCCAGCTGGTCTTGGTGTTGGCGAAGTAGGTCCCCCTGTTCGCCGACCATCTGGGAAATGTCTCGGTTGGCTGCTGCTTCCATTCTGTGAAGTAGTATTCTGTAACGGAAACGCAGGGAGTCAGGAAGCAGGTGCAGTCGGTGAGTTTAGTAGGAAGAAACATGGAGTGAATACAAAACCATGAAAACAGGAAACAATACTACCTAATGGGTGATGCAACGGAGTGCTAGATAAAGGGTAAGTAATCAGGGAGTGATGAAGTTCAGGTGTGCCTCATGACGGGGTGCAGGTGTGCGTAATGATAGTGCCAGGACCGGTGGTTAGTAGACTGGCGACGTTGAGCGCCGGAGCGGGGGGTGCGGGAGTAGGCATGACAATCTCTTTTCTATTATCTTTCCCTACTTCTGTGTAACTCTACTATATCTATCATGCTCTCTCTGTCCTCTCTTTCTCTGCTCTATCTCTCCCTATAGTGCTCTAGGAATTGTGGTGGAGGGGTACGCGAGAGGAGGGTAGTGTGTATGGACATAGACCAGAACCCACATGGGGAGGACAGGTGCGCCCCACACCCCAAACCCGCTACTGTGGAGAACTGTAACACCCAGGCCTGCCATGAAGCCCAGAGTGAGTCCAATTCCAGTGTGTTTGCGTGTGTGTGTGTGTGTGTCTATATACTGTATATACACAGTACCAGTCAAAAGTTTGGACACAGCTGCTCATTCAAGGGTTTTTCTTTATTTTTACTATTTAGACATCAATACTATGATATAACATATATGGAATGATCTAGTAACAAAAAAAGTGTTAAACAAATCAAAATATATTTTATATTGAGATTCTTCAAAGTAAGCACCTTTGCATTCTCTCAACCAGCTTCATGAGGTAGTCACCTGGAATGCATTTCATTTAACAGATGTGCCTTGTTAAAAATGTATTTGTGGAATTTCTTTCCTTCCAATCAGTTGTGTTGTCACAAGGTAGGGGTGGTATAAAGAAGATAGCCCTATTTGGTAAACAACTGCTCAAATAAGCAAAGAGAAATGACAGTCCATCATTGCCTTAAGGCATGAACCATCAAGCGCTATGAAGAAACTGGCTCTCATGAGGACTGCCACAGGAAAGGAATTTCATTGGAGTTAACTGCACCTCAGATTGCAGCCCGAATAAATGCTTCACAGAGTTCAAGTAACAGACACATCTCAACATCAACTGTTCAGAGGAGACTGCGTGAATCATAATTCTAAAATGTAAAAATAAATCCTTTAATGAGTAGGTGTGAGTAGGCATGTCAACTTTTGACTGGTACTATACTATACTACATATACATTATGTTATGTTACAGCCTTATTCCAAAATGTATTAAATTGTATTTTTTCCTCATCAATCTACACACAATACCTCATAATGACAAAGCAAAAACAGCTTTTTTTAAATGTTTGTATGTGTGTATATATATATATATGCACACATACATACAGTCGTATGCAAAAGTTTGGGCACCCCTGACAATTTCCATGATTTCCATTTATAAATAATTGGGTGTTTGGATCAGCAATTTCATTTTGATCTATCAAATAACTGATGGACACAGTAATATTTCAGTAGTGAAATGAGGTTTATTGGATTAACAGAAAATGTGCAATATGCATCAAAACGAAATTAGACAGGTGCATAAATTTGGGCACCCAACAGAAAAATCACATCAATATTTAGTAGAGCCTCCTTTGGCTAAAATAACAGCCTCTAGACGCTTCCTATAGCCTCTAATGAGTGTCTGGATTCTGGATGAAGGTATTTTGGACCATTCCTCCTTACAAAACATCTCCAGTTAGGTTTGATGGTTGCCGAGCATGCACAGCCCGCTTCAAATCATCCCACAGATTCTCAATGATATTCAGGTCTGGGGACTTTGTACTTGTTCCTCTGCATAAATGCCCGGGTAGATTTTGAGCAGTGTTTTGGGTCGTTGTCTTGTTGAAATATACAGCCCGGCGTAACTTTAACTTTGTGACTGATTCTTCAACATTATTCCCAAGAATCTGCTGATATTGAGTGGAATCCATGCGACCCTCAACTTTAACAAGATTCCCAGTACCGGCACTGGCCACACAGCCCCACAGCATGATGGAACCCCCACCAAATTTTACTGTGGGTAGCAAGTGTTTTTCTTGGAACGCTGTGTTCTTTTGCCGCCATGCATAACGCCCCTTGTTATGACCAAATAACTCAATCTTTGTTTCATCAGTCCACAGCACCTTATTCCAAAATGAAGCTGGCTTGTCCAAATGTGCGTTTGTGGCGTGTGTGCAGAAAAGGCTTCTTCCGCATCACTCTCCCGTACAGCAACTCCTTGTGCAAAGTGCGCTGAATTGTTGAACGATGCACAGTGACACCATCTGCAGCAAGATGATGTTGTACGTCTTTGGAGGTGGTCTGTTTTTGACCGTTCTCACCATCCTTCGCCTTTGCCTCTCCGATATTTTACTTGGCCTGCCACTTCTGGCCTTAACAAGAACTGTGCCTGTGGTCTTCCATTTCCTCACTATGTTCCTCACAGTGGACACTGACAGCTTACATCTCTGCGATAGCTTTTTGTAGCCTTCCCCTAAACCATAATGTTGAACAATCTTTGTTTTCAGGTCATTTGAGAGTTGTTTTGAGGCCCCCATGTTGCCACTCTTCAGAGGAGAGTCAAAGAGAACAACAACTTGCAATTGGCCACCTTAAATACCTTTTCTCATGATTGGATGCACTTGTCTATGAAGTTCAAGGCTTAATGAGCTCACCAAACCAATTGTGTGTTCCAATTAATTAGTGCTAAGTAGTTACAGGTATTCAAATCAACAGAATGACAAGGGTGCCCAAATTTTAGCATAGCCTATTTTTCACATCTGATTTAATTTCAAACAACCTAATATTGCTACACTAAAAATGTTTGTCTGGACAATACCCCAGTACTCAGCTTTTATTAGAAAATGAATGGCATGCCACTGATCATTTTCTGTGACGAGTAAATTATTATGCAGCCTCAGAGGGGTGCCCAAACTTTTGCATACAACTTGTTTTTTATTTTTTTTACGTAAATATCACATTTACATAAGTATTCAGACCATTTACTCTGTGCTTTGTTGAAGCACCTTTTGGAAGCGATTACAGCCTCAAGTCTTCTTGGGTATGACGCTACAAGCTTGGCACACCTGTATTTAAGGAATTTCTCCCATTCTTCTCTGCAGATCCTCTCAAGCTCTGTCAGGTTGGATGTGGAGCATTGCTGCACACTTATTTTCAGGTCTCTCCAGAGATGTTCAATTGGGTTGAAGTCCGAGCTCTGGCTGGGCAACTCAAGGACATTCAGAGACTTGTCCCGAGGCCCCTCCTGCGTTGTCTTGGCTGTATACTTAGGGTCTTTGTCCTTTTGGAAGGTGAAACTTCGCCCCAGTCTGAGGTCCTGAGTTCTCTGGAGCAGGTTTTCATCAAGCATCTCTCTGTACTTTTCTCCATTCATCTTTCCCTCAATCCTGACTAGACTCTCAGTCCCTGCTGATGAAAAAATTCCCCACAGCATGATGCTGCCACCACCATGCTTCACAGTAGGGATGGTGCCAGGTTTCCTCCAGACGTGGTGCTTGGCATTCAGGCCAAAGAGTTCAATCTTGGTTTCATCAGACCAGTGTCACGACTTGACCTGTTAGGTGAGGGTCCCCCCCCCCACTGGTTTATGACCCTCATAAATACCTAGACTCTTTGTAACCACTCTACCAAAATGTACGTTTGGAAAGCCTTTGTTACCACAGAGAAAGACTTCGTAACATCGAAAGGTTGGAGAGGTTCTGTAATCCAACTAGTTGAAAGTGTCCATTGGTACTTAAAGAATATGATGTCAGATCAGTTGTTGTTTTGGGATATTGTTACTGATGATAGGACAGCATAATTGTATCTTTGAAAGTCTACACATCAGATTTACATGTAAATGTTGCAAAACTTATATGATTAAATATGAAACTATTTGTGAGAAGATGAAATGTGATTTTAGCCTTCTAAATGAGAGAATTGTTTGCATAGTAAACTTATGCACCGTCAGTAGCCACGCCCAAGGGAACACAGGCATTGGGGAGAAGGATGAAACACGCCCCTTCTCTTCCCCAGTATAAAAGCCCCGTGACACAATTCATAGGCAAACCACGCAAACCACTGTGTAAGCTGAGGTTGCAAATGATTGAACTACAACTCTACATAACGAAATTTACATGAGACCAGCTAACGTGGAGGTGATGATCCCCACGTTGAAATTGTGAATTTCTACTATACCAGCCAGAATACAGCGCGAGCTGAGTATGGCAAAATGGTATCAAATCTGAACTATCGATCACTACGTAAAAGAAGTGATTAAATCCTAGTCGTCGCGGTTATCAGTCAGCTGAGAACATACGTGGCCCAGGACGCGGACACAGATCAACTTTAAGAACTACAGGGTACTTCAACGTATCCGCTCTAATTCACACAAAGACCAGAAAGACTCTACAAAGGAGAATGGCGATCTCTGCTGGGCAAACCAGAGTCTTACATCATCTATCTAAGCCCAGCTCAATTGTAAATATTTAAATTGCATTTCCTTTTCTGAATGGGCGGTTATTAGAGTTTTGTATTTACGTGAGCATAGCTTCTCAAGCTCTGATAGAGACCCATTCCTTTGTCTCTTTCATTCCCCCAACCCCTTCCTTTGTGTAACCATCCGTCATATCGGGTTAGTTCACTAGGGACTTTTCATGGCATGATTAGTAATCGATGTATAATCTATCCTGTGTATGTATTTTTTTTATATAAATTAGCAAAAAAATCTAAACCTGTTTTCGCTTTGTCATTCTGGGGTATTGTGTGTAGATTGCTGAGGAAAATGTTTCATTTAATTAGTTTTTGAATAAGGCTGTAACGTGACAAAATGTGGAAAAGTCAAGGGGTCTGAATACCTTCCGAAGGCACTGTATATATGTGTGTTCATGGGTGGGGGGTGGAGGGCTTCTATTCATGTATCATTATCCCTCTCTGTTTAGGTGTACCAAGTGTCCATGACCCAAGAGGACATGACAGCACTCTGAGAGGATATGTGCCTTATGATCCTTCAGGTACGTGTGTGTGTGCGTATGCACGTGTGTGTTGGGGATGTTTTTGTCTCCATGCATGCATGGACATGTGTATCAATTTGTGTGCGTGATTATAATCATATATGTGTGTAGATTGACTTGGGATAATTAAGGTAGAGAAAAATGAGCTTTCCTTTCACGTCTCGGCCCTCACCCAAACAAATCAGTTTACTTTGAGTCTATCTATCCTTATGCTGAAAAATATATATAACTACATATAGACAAGACAGGATTCACATCTGAAAATATACGGTCTAGCTAAACATAACTATCCCACTCGATACGATAGCAGAAATTAACATGTAACGTATCCATGTACGTGTTTATTTTGTGTATATTTGTATAGGTACATTAAGTATATAGGCTATTTGCATACATTAAGTAATCATCTAGCCATATGTTTTTGTCTGTGTTTGCTCTCTTTAGCCACTAACATAGTGTATGACCCCTATTCCACCGCTGTGGTTGGTCCTCACTGCGCCCAGTCATACTATGGCTGCTGCCCTGACGGCCACACATCCGCTGGTGGGCATAGAGGAGAGGGCTGTCCTGCAGATGACTGCGTACGTACCCGGTAAGACCTAGGTGGCGTCTGTTCAGTGGGGTGCAACTTCACTTAACTTTAAGATAGAGATAACATTGTGTAGAACAGATAGGGCATACAGAGGTTGATTATGACACAACTTTATGTTACTTGGACAGTCCAACTAGTGACATACACATTCATGGATGCTGTCTGAGTCTACTTCTGTCTCGCCTGTCTTTGTGCCTTTCCATAACAGCTATTGTTTTGTTGCCTAGCCTATATCTTACCTGTGTGCGTCTGGTTGTCAGGTATGGCTGCTGTCTGGATGGGGTGACTCCTGCTCAGGGTCATGGAAGGGCAGGATGTCCTGATTACCACCCACTCGCGGTAAGAGCTGCCCACTACCTATTATGCCAAGACCACTCTTTTTCTTTCACAATCAAAAGCAGTCTATCCATCCCTTTAGATTAGAAAACTTTTCATTTTCTTTCCACCTATTTATGTTCTCTCTCACTCTATCTCTCTTTCTCTTTCGCTCAGTCTGGCCATATGTGCTCCCTGACACATGACGCTGGACCCTGTGCCAGTTGGACATCCCGCTTCTACTACAACTCAGCCACTGGCAGTTGCACCCAGTTCTGGTTCGGTGGATGCCAGGGCAATGCAAACAACTTTGTTTCCAGGGACCATTGCCAAAGGAGGTGTGGCGGAGCTGTCGTGACACAGAGAGTGGCATCCCCACCCGCACGGACCGTGAGGGTGAGAACAAGGGCGAGGGCATACCGTGTCCGGTCTTAAGAGACACAGGAGGAATGTGTTTCAGTGATACACACACACAGCGTATCCTTACAGAGGAAAGGAAAAATATGTTGCAATACGATGAACCTGAGAAGAAATGTCTAAAAAAAATCGGACCTGCACCATTTCTCGGTTCTTTCTGTCATTGTTGATATTAATATCAATAAACTAAACAAATATGTTGAATCATGGTGTCCTTCTTCTTGTATCATACTTCATCATATATTTCTATTTCCTTTTTACGGTGGTGGAAAAAGTACCCAATTGTCATAATTAAGTAAAAGTAAAGATACCTTAATAGAAAATTACTCAAGTACAATAAGTGTGTGAATTTGACCATTTTCTTCTCCTGCTAAGCATTCAAAATTTACATTTGGGTGTCAATGAAAATGTAGGGAGTAAAAAGTACATTTTTATTTAACCTTTATTTACCAAGATGGCCTAACAGTGCAGGCGTGTTTTTTTTTGTCCTGTCCCGGGTAAATAGTCAGTTTATTTCTCTTTTTCCGTATATATTTCTTAATCTCTTGTACTTTCCTGCAACCCGCCTCACCCAATGTGGAACGGATCTACTATTTCTTTATTTCATATAACTGGACCTTGGACAGAAGCTAGCCTGCTAACTAGCTACTAGCCATTGCTAGCCACTGCTAGCGGTCTTCACCACTGCCCTTGGCCTGCACCAGCCAGCTTTAGTTCCTACAATATCGGCCAGTCTGCACAGCGCACTACCTACCCAGTGCATATCGGAATTGCTTTCTCTACCACATCACCGGATTTCTGCCGAAATCACTGGACCATTATACCGGATCATCGAAGCTAGCTAGCTGCAACCGAGTGGCTGTTGTTGGCTAACACCACTGTCCCGAAGCATGCAACAGTTAGCCTCGAGCTAAGCTCATCTCCCTGCTAGCCAACCTGTACTAGCTAATTCCTGGGCTACAGTACCTCTTTGTCAACCGGCCTGAACCTTCAATTGTCGACACGGAGCCCCGCCGATCCATCACGTCTGGTCTGCCGACATAATCGTCCGACGTGGTTTCAACAGGCTTTTCCGTTGCGATATCGCCGAAGACCCATCTGCTAGCCCCGGCCCGCTAGCTTTCTGAATGCTGTACTTCCCTTACATGGTACCTCATTCTGTTTATATGTTAAGCCTCAGCCTCGAACTCAGGTCCTGTGTGTAGCACAACATTCTCTCTAACTGACCCTCTTTGCCCATTCATCGCCATTACCCGTTGTTGTCTTAGCTCTCTTGATTAACACCTGTGATTGCTTTATACCTCTATGCCTTGTTTGTTGCTGTTTAGGTTAGTTCTTATTGTTCTACTTCACTGTAGAGCCCCAAGTCCCGCTCAACATGCCTCAGATAGCTCCTTTGTCCCACACCCCACACACGCGGAGACCTCACCTGGCTTAACTGGGGCCTCCAGAGATGCAACCTCTTTCATTGTTACCCAACGCCTAGGTTTACCTCCACTGAACTTACATCCTACCATATCCTTGTCTGTACATTATGCCAAGAATCTATTCTACCACGCCCATAAATCTGCTCCTTTTATTCTCTGTACCCAAAGCGCTAGACGACCAGTTCTTAAAGCCTTTAGCCGTTCCCTTATCCTACTCCTCCTCTGTTCCTCTGGTGATGTAGAGGTAAACCCAGGCCCTGTAGCCCCCAGTACTACACCTATTCCCCAGGCACCCTCATTTGTTGACTTCTGTAACCGTAAAAGCCCTGGTTTCATGCATGTTAACATCAGAAGCCTCCACCCTAAGTTTGATTTATTCACTGCTTTATCACACTCCGCCAACCCTGATGTCCTAGCCGTGTCTGAATCCTGGCTTATGAAGGCCACCAAAAATTCCGAAATGGTCATCCCCAACTACAACATTTTCCGTCAAGATAGAACTGACAAAGGAGGCGGAGTTGCAATCTACTGCAGAGATAGCCTGCAGAGGACAGCCATAGTAGTGCAGCGCCCCTGGAGCAAATTAGAGTCAAGTGCATTGCTCAAGGACACATCAACAGGTTTTCACCTTGTCAGCTCAGGGATTCGATCTAGCTATGGGGGTTGATTCCTGCCAGAATGAATCCTCCCGAAGCTACTGATACCTCTCACCAAGTCACCTAACGTCTTCCTAGCGACATAAAATACCGCCATGAATTAACATGGACTGTCAATGGAGGCAAGTTTTTTTCTAAGGCATCAAACTGTCGACGCGTTCACGTCACGTATATGTAATGTTCACATGGTGTTCAGGTGGTGTTCACGTCGCGTAACGTGTCAGTTTGCGTGTACGTTTATTATGAATGATCTTACCATGAACGCCTTAAAAACATCTACGTGTTATGTGTCACGTGTTAGTTTAAGTGTCTGTTTAGGAGATCGGCTTACAAACGTCTGCATTTACATGATTTTGTAAAACATATTTTTCATTGCCAGAGTAATCTAATCAATTTCATTTGTTGATTTAGCTAAAATAGGGCTATCACCTTAACACAACTATTACTGTGAAGATATGCCTATTTCTCACATCAATACAGACACAAGGGCTTTTTTGTTGGAGGTAGCCCTAACCAGAAACAAGAGGTAGCCAAGGTCTCTAGTTGGGCCTTCAAAACAACTCGGAAATCTGCTATCTCTGACTTCCGAGCTGAGATTATTCTTTTTTTGAACTGTCATCCAACTCGAAATTACAATTCAGAAACTCTGGTATCTTTATCTGACCTGAAATTCACTGATTGTTGTTTCCCCACTTCCCAGTTTAACGGATTAACAGACAAAATACAATCACTGTCACCATGCAATCCTTACGCTATACATTTCTGTGGAGATGTCTTATGGTTAAAAGCAGGGTTCGAATTGAGGGGGTATGTGAGGATATATGCCTAACCATTGTTATAGAGACGGGCAAAAAGCATATGCTACCACATGTTTGCTTAGCCATAGGAAAAGCAACTGCCCAGATTATATAAAGCGAACCAGGCTATAACATTGAGGCTAAATTAGGCTAAATGTATCAATGTTAACTATCAAAGTCAGCTAATATCCACTCCATTAATATGCAAATATATTTGATTCATACACTGGCTTGTCTGGCTGGCATTTTTTCATTTTAAACAGGCCTACTCTTATCTAAACTGAAATAATATATTAGTCCTATTTTATGATTTAAATTCTTTTTTTATCATAGCTCATTAGTAAACACTTGTGGTTGAATATATATCTATTGTATGTCTTATGGTACAACAATTAATCATGTTTAACTAACCAATACCATCAAGGGATATGTTACAATTTACAATAATGAACACCTTACGAAACAGCTATGAACCAATCTGGCAATATTTTTTTGTTACATGTTTGTCAATTTACTTTCTGATTTATTTGTACACTCACATGGCAATCAGACTGAAATACTGAATTATTGTGTGTGGAATAGAGAGTAGTTGGATGGGAGGTTCTGCCTGTCACTTGTTTTCAACAGGTAGTCAGTCTTGGAAGGTGGACTCGATGAGGGAAACTGCAAAGTCCAGGTGCTGTAGCCCTCTTTGTTCGGAGTGTCTGCAGTGCTAGTGTTTTTAGCTAATCTGAGCATCTCACATTATGTGCCCAGTATGATAGTTTTCTAGCTGTTTCTTAGCAGATAATGACATGACAATAACAGTAGCTGGTGTAATGAAAAGTTGGAGGTTTGTTGGTAATCGAGGACATCAGGGGGATCCATGTCTGGGGGTTGGGCAGAACCCCTAGGTCCTGGAGAACAGGAGCAGATTAAAAGGAACAGGATAGGAGACAGACGTAAACTAGAAAACACACAGTTATGATTATCAGTTATGTAAAAATACAGTTATTGAATGATTTAATTTAAATGTTTGATTAGACAAGCAATAATGTTAATGGCAGACAGAAATTAAAGGATACATGCCACATTTTTTATATCCGTGGGGTTGATGAGTTAAAGAATGGTCCATGGAAAAGATAGAGATGAGTTGCGAGAGAAACTCCAGGGTGGTGTCATGACCACTGGAGTCATACACCTTAACAGTACTTACCTGCTGACAGCATGGCGACGCCGCCCACCTCGAGGCAGAAAATGCAAATAGTTATCATCTGAGATTTTTATATTCACCTAAACGGATGTTGACCTCAACTAGGAGTGAAAGAGCACCAATCTTTCCCGGGTCTCGCCTTCCTTTCGTCCTTCTTTCAAGCCAAGTCTTTCGCCCGGATGTCGAAGCACTTGGTCCCCTTGATACTCCTCCGGTGGCTCTCCTTTTCTCCTGCGACCTGTCCATGTTCAGCCTCACCTTGATTGATAATAGAACTAAATGCAAATATATTTCATATTATTACAAATAGATCTCATATCTCTTGGAATGTCAAAAAATAAATGAACTGTGGACAATAATTTTCACCTGGTCAAAAACCTCCACATCCTTCTCAGTCCGTGCCTGGTGGTCCTTGAAGGCTTTCTGATCTGGTTCGACAACTTCCACCACATCAGGTGGAGTGTCAGTGACCTCAAAGTACTTTATACAAAAATATCATTAGAATAACACTAAGTCAATCACACATTTTTTATACTACAGTAAATGCAATAATTTTATATACAACCGTAAACTGCTGCGGCTCTCCTCCGTACAGCAGGCGATAGGGTGAGTACTCTGGAGGTCTGGGCGCTGCTGTTGTGTGCAAAGGTAATTACCTTCAGATTGTCCTTCCACCGTTCCTGGTACCCGTCAAGGGACTTGCTTATTTATACTACTCAAAGCGCAAAAATATAGATACTTTTTATTATTGTCTGTTACTCCCTCCAAAATGTATGTTAAATCTTAATTTGGCTAAATCGTAATCTGAAAATATAAAAAAAACATGTATGCAATAACATTATTTAAAAAATCATTAATATCTCAAGATACTTTTAAAAATAAAATGGGAATATTATTCAAGAAAGGACCAAGAATTATAACCAGCAATATTACCACAATATATGTTTTAGATGGGAACATTATTTAATAAATGATTAAGTCATTAAAACCATCACTTTTATTATCACAAGAAACGTAACAACATGGGAGCATTATTTATTATCACAAACGTTTTAGTATAAAATGGAAATCTACAATAGTGTAATATTATTCACGTTAGATAGATAGATAGATAGATAGATAGATAGATAGACAGATAGATAGATAGATAGATAGATAGATAGATAGATAGATAGATAGATAGATAGATAGATAGATAGATAGATAGATAGATAGATAGATGGATAGATGGATAGATAGATAGATAGATAGATAGATAGATAGATAGATAGATACAACAAAACACAGGGCAGGTGCAAAATGCCACAACGAAAGTACACAAAAGACAGATACACGGTACATGATACATAGAGCGGCAGTATGAAAAAGTATAGAAATACAAGATATCTGGAGTGCAAAAAAAAGCTATAAAAAGACATTGCATAGTATGGGTGGTTGGCTGAATATGTACACTATACATTGGTGGATGTTGGATGGTTAACTATACTATACAGGTCGATGGCAGAGAAATACTTCAGTAATTAAAAATGCGTATGATATGAGCGAGGGTAATAATAGTTTACTTAATAGACAGACTGGCTAAATGAACAGTGAATACTTGCATGGTTACACAAACTGTACAGGTAAATGACAGGAAGGGATACTTTAATAGCTAAATGTGTGTATGACATAATTTGGGGTAATAATAGTAATTCCCTTAAAATACAGTCCTTAGTGCGCAGGGTTTAATTACAGACAACTGCACGTATTGCACATTCGATATTCTAAAAGCAATGAGAAAAGGTGCAACTGACAGGATACTAATATGCATTCCTGAGTGAATGCCTATGTAAGTTAGGTCCAAGAATTACTAGCAATATTGCACGTGATATGATATAACAACTGTACATGAGTATGTATATACAGACCTGCATGAATAAATAGGTCCTGAGTGAAGGAGTGCTGACGGACCAGAGTTACTCACGGATGGATGCATAATTGTTAAACTAGGTCCTAGCACCCCAACAGTTCCAGATCTATGTTGCCGACTGCACGGCACCCCGGTGAGGCATTATATAGTCTAATAGCCGCCAGCAGAAAGGACCTCCTGTAGTGGGATGTTAGCGCTACAGGTCTGAAGTCATTCAGGACAGTGGGGTGTGCCTTCTTGGGCACTGGGATGAGGCAGAATGTTTTCCACAGCACCGGGACCCTTTCCAGGTTCAGGCTAAGGTTGAAGAGACGCTGGAGTATTCCACACAGTTGGTCAGCACAGACCCTAAGCACCCTTGGGCTGATGCCATCAGGGTCCGCCACTTTCCACTGATGTAGTCTCTCTAGCTCTCTCTTCACTTGGTTGGTGGTGAAAGCCAGCCCAGGTGGGGAGGTGGGGGAAGGGGGGTATTGAGGATCAGTCCAGAGGGAGCAGGGGCGGAGGTGGGGTCGCTGATTGTCTCAACAGATGTGTTGTGAGCAAAGTGGGGGTGGGACAGCCGTGAGGGTGTGTGGCCTGGGGAGCTGGAAGGGAGGTGGACAGGGCTAGTATCGAAACTGTTAAAAAATTGGTTCAGCTCATTGGCTCTGTCCTGGGTCCCCTCCGTCTGACCACTGTTTGACTTTTTGAAGTCAGTGATATTTCTCATACCCTTCCACACCTCTCTCACCTGGCTCTGCCTCAGCCTGTCCTCCATCTTGTCCTTGTACCCTCTCTTCCCCTCAGCAATCCGCAACTTCAGCTCCCTCTGGACGCATTTCAATTTGTCCTTGTCCCCCTCCTTGAAGGCCCTCTTCTTCTCATTCAGCAGGGCCTTCAGGTTGCTGGTGACCCAGGGTTTATTATTTGGAAAACAGCGTACCTTCCTGGTGGGTAGTGTTGTCTACACAAAAGTTGATATAGTCTGTTATGCAGTCAGTAAGTCCATCGATGTCCTCCCCATGAGCCTCACAGAACACATGTTGTCATACTTATGTTCTACTGAAATGTAACATGTTTGTAGGAATGGGTGATATGTACTACCACTTATTTAGATTTTTTCCGGTTATGTGAACAGATTCTGTCTGCAGCGAAGACAACACAAAGTTTGACATTTTTCAAAGTATGACAGGGCCGTTTCTCAACAGAGACTTCAGCCGCTATGGGGCCTTCAGATTCCACTCCGTTGTGACGGTCTCCGGCGCAACGTAACGGAGTGCATACATTTAATGTTAATGGGGCTTTGGTGTCATGTCAGTCAGACGTTAAATGGTAGGCGACAGTCACACGGTGGTACGGTTGTCTAGGCTTAATTCTGGCACTTATCACCCCCCATACTAGCAACCTTTTGGTTACTGGCCCAATGTTCTAACCACTAGGCTACTTGCCACCCCTATTATTAACATTATTTTCTTTAAGAATGTAGTGAAGTAAAACTAAAAGTTGTCAAAAAGATAAATAGTAAAGTAAAGTAAAGTACAGATATCACAAAAACGCTTTAAGGAGTGCTTTACACCACTGCCTTTTTACACTGAGACTGACCCCAGTTTATCACTGTAGTTAGTAATAGGTGCTTTTACTTTGAAGTAGACATTAGCCTTGTCTACCGGAAGAGAATCTACCTCCACTTCCTTTGTCGTACTTTCTTTCCTTAACAGCTGCATTGCATGAGGGATAGCAAAGCAATATAACAGCGAATTAAACACGGAATCTGCTAGTTTAGCTACAAAAGCCTTTTCGGACACCCGCACAAACATGGTAAGAGTGATAGTTTTTTCTTCGTACAATGCAAGTTAAACTTGAATATTCAATCATTTGGCTTTTGCTAAGCTAGCTTACTGTGGCTAGCACTAGCCCGAACCACAGGGCTCTGGTAGGAGCTCGCGACTTTACTAGCTACTACTAGATGCACATTTTCCTAAATGGTATAATCTAAATGTAGCTACTAATGTTAGCATCATGGATGTGGATGACTATCATAGTACAAGAGCAGCAACTCTTATCGGGACAGTAGTAAGGAAAGCTGATTTGTTAATAATGAGACCAAATTCCGTCAATGCTCAATACTCATTGGATGAATCGTAACTTTGTGTCGGTGAGTATAATAAAATACCAGGAGTGTTAATGTGTGAAATAACAATATTTACCTTAGGTAATGTATGTGTCGAAGACATTGTCATGGTCAGATTGTTTGGTCGTTAGTTACAGTATTATCTATAAAACATATCGCCTAGTCAGACCACTATTGCTGTTCCAGCTGGCTGATGTGCATTAGATAGATAAATAGATAGATAGGTACTTTATTGATCCCCGAGGGGAAATTTCTTTGTCAAGCAGCTACGAAAAAAACACAGGGCAGGTGCAAATGCCAGAACGAAAATACACAAAGGACAGATACATGATACATAGAGCGGCAGTATGAATAAGTATCAAAATACAAGAAGTCTGGAGTACAAAAAAGCTATAAAAAGACATTGCATAGTATGGGAGGATGGCTGAATATGTACACTATACATTGATGGATGGTGCATGGTTAACTATACTGTACAGGTCGATAGCAGAGAAATACTTAATTAGCTAAAAGTGCGTATGGTGTAAATGAGGGTAATAATAGTTTACTTAATATACAGACTGGTTAAATGAACAGGTAAGTGAATATTTTGCATGGTTAAATTAACTGTACATGTAAATACAGTTACATTTACAGGTAAGTGAATATTTGCATGGTTACATTAAATGACAGGAAGAGATACTTAAGTAGCTAAATGTGTGTATGATATCATTTAGGGTAATAATAGTAATTCCCTTAATACTGTCCTTAGTGCGCAGGGTTTAATTACAGATAAATGCATGTATTGCACATTCGATATACTAAAAGCTATGGAAAAAGATACAACTGACAGGATACTAATATGCATTCCTGAGTGAATGACTACGTAAGTTAAGTCCAAGAATTACTTACAATATTGCATGTGATGATATAACAACTGTACATTAATATGTATATACAGACCTGAATGAGTGATTATAAGTTACTCACGGATGTATGCATTATTGTTAAACTAGGTCCTAAAACCCCAACTGTTCCAGGTCTATGTTGCCGACGGCACCCAGGTGAGGCATTAAATAGTCTAATAGCCGCTGGCAGGAAGGACCTCCTGTAGCGCTCTCTGGCACACCATGGTGGGATCAGTCTGTGACTGAAGGTGCTCCTCTGCGTCATAACCATGGCATGCAGAGGGTGGGTGACATTGTCCATGATGGCCAGCAGTTTGGCCAGGATCCGTCTCTCCGCCACCTCCTCTAGAGTGTCATGGCTAATCCCCACAACAGAGCTAGCCTTCCTGATCACCTTATTTACCCGAGAAACATAACCAGCCTTTATGTTGGCGCCCCATCACACCAAAGATGGCACTGGCCACCACAGACTGGTAGAAGGTATGCAGTAGTTTAGTCGGCTCTGGCCCTTGTACAGAGCCTCAGTGTTACCAGCCTGTTGTCCATATGGACTCCCAGGCACTTGTATGACCCAACCATTTCCACATCCATCACCTGTATAGGGACTGCAGTCAGTTGGGCCTTGGTTCTCCTGAAGTCCACCACCACACCTTTGTTTTGCAGATGTTGAGCTGAAGCTGTTTCTGCTCACACCACAACACAAAGTCATTGATTGCGCTCCTGTTCTCCTCCTCCCCACCCCTGATGCACCCTACAATTGCGGAGTCATCCGAGAACTTCTGTAGGTGGCATGTTTCAGAGTTATATCTGAAGTCCGAGGTGTAGAGGGTGAACAGGAAGGGGGACAGGATTGTTCCCTGGGGGGCCCCTGTGTTGCTCACTGCCCGTTCTGACACACAGCTCTGTAGTCGCACAAATTGTGGCCTACTGGTCAGGTAGTCCGGTTGCATCATCCACCCCGATGTTGTGCTGATATGCGAACTGCAGGGTGTTCAGTGATGAACATACCAGGGGTCTGAGGTGATCGAGTACTAACCTTTCCAGGGTCTTTATGATGTGGGATGTTAGCGCTACAGGTCTGAAGTCATTCAGGACAGTGGGGTGCACCTTGGGCACTGGGACGAGGCAGGATGTTTTCTACAGCACAGGGACCCTTTCTAGGCTCAGGCTAAGGTTGAAGGGTCGCTGGAGTATTCCACACAGTTGGTCGGCACAGACCCTAAGCACCTTTGGGCTGATGCCATCAGGGCCTGCCACTTTCCACTGATGTAGTCTCTCCAGCTCTCTCTTCACTTGGCTGGTGGTGAAAGCCAGCCCAGGTGAGGGGAAGGGGGATGTTAAGGATCAGTCCAGAGGGAGCAGGGGCGGAGGTGGGGTCGCTGATTGTCTCAACAGAGGTGCTGTGAGCAAAGTGGGGGTGGGACAGCTGTGAGGGTGTGTGGCCTGGGGAGCTGGAGGGGAGGTGGACAGGGCCAGTATCAAACTTTTTTAAAAATTGGTTCAGCTCATTGGTTCTGTCCTGGTTCCCCTTGTCTGCCCACTGTTTGACTTTTTGAAGCCAGTGATATTTCTCATACCCTTCCACACCTCTCTCACCTGGCTCTGCCTCAGCTTGTCCTCCATCTTCTCCTTGTACCCTCTCTTCCCCTCAGCAATCCGCAACTTCAGCTCTCTCTGGACGCATTTCAATTTGTCCTTGTCCCCCTCCTTGAAGGCCCTCTTCTTCTCATTTCATGCACCATCCGCCAATGTATAGTGTACATATTCAGCCAACCACCCATACTATGCAATGTCTTTTTATAGCTTTTTTAGCACTCCAGACTTCTATACTTTTTCATACTGACGCTCTATGTATCGTGTATATGTCTTTTGTGTATTTTCGTTCTGGCATTTTGCACCTATTTTGTTGTAGCTGCTTGACAAAGAAATTTCACCCCGGGGATCAATAAAGTACCTACCGACCGACCGAAGGCTGACCAGTGTACTGCATGCTAGGCTTTGGCGGGCCCTTCTCTCATTCTGGGATTTACAGTATTACCGGTTTAGTACACAAGGGGGCGCGAAGACAATTGTGCATCTGTTACCAAATGTCACCAAGTAATAGCGAATTTCCATGGAGGCTGCTATCTAAATAATACACGATTTGCAAAGACAGTCAATCCAGCTCATAAAGTTATACATATAGGTATATCATTTTTGGTGGATTTTGACATTTTACAAGTGAACGTGAACAAGAGACATGGTGCAAATGAACAGTTTTGATGCATGCTTGTCTGCTCTGAAGCAGCATGTGTACACACTCTGTCTGGAGTCGCTAGGGAAAAGGGCCTGCCTGCTCTGCTCAGAAGATGGGGGAAGAGTACGGAGGAGGAGAATATAAACAAGGAAGTCAAAAGATAGCACTCTTGCTGCGTTTTGTAAACCCAGATCTAAAATGCTTCTTATTGTAATTTCTGCTCGGCATCAGACTAATTTTGTGCTTCAGTTGCACTTCACTCGGATGAGAATTCACTAACATTCTATCAGCTGACAGTGCTCTGAATGATGTGTAGCTTTTTTCTATGGTACTTTTATCTGTTTAGCAGGCCTAAAATTAAAGAAACTTTAAGCAAAACATTAGCAAATGTAGCTGGCTACATTTAATTATATGAGAAACATTAGAAATGATGGCCATGCATAGTTTTAGCAAAAAATACCTTGCTTTTTTTAATTGTAAGTTAATTTATTTGTGTGGCTGCCAGCCAAATATTTGCACTTCTGTTATCATCTGATGAAAATTACGCTATTTTCTGTGAAGAAAATTATAGTTGCACATCCCTGAAAAAACAGACTTTCGATACACAGCTGGACTCACCGGCTCCCTCTTTCACCCATTGTGCTATTTAAAAACGGTGTAATTTTATAGAACACTTGTGGATTTATATTAAGAAATGAAGTGGGAACCGCATCACAGTCATCAACATTGTTGCATGTGCTGCATTGACCAGACTGAATGCGAGGGTCTCATGGTTGATTAAGAACAAATGCACTCGAGTGACGGGGCAGGGCTAGGTCTGTGCAAACGCGGCATGGAGAGGAGGAGAGAAATTACTCATAGTGGAGTAAACTATAAAAATGGATGTTACATAACAAACCAAATATTCAAATACCGTTAAAGAAGTTAAGTAAAAACCCAAACCAGTCTGTGCATTAATACTGCTGTATATAGTTTTGACTGGATTTTCCCTTTAAAGGACCATCCCAGAGTAAGTTGTCTCCACCATGTCGACGTAATTTCCTGTCCTAGGTACGCAGGAATGTTTGTTCCATAGTGCAGTTAGCAGAAAACAATGATTTCAAGCACCACCCTCCTTTTAAAGCTTCCAGTCTTATTCTGACTCATTCAACATGACAGAGTGATCTCCAGCCTTGTCCTCGTCAACACTCTCACCTGTGTTAACGAGACAATCACTGACAGGATAGCAGCTGGTCCTTTTGTGGCAGGGCTGAAATGCAGTGGAAATGTTTTGGGGGGATTAAGTTCATTTTCATGGCAAAGAGGGACTGCAATTAATTGCAATTCATCTGATCACTCTTCCTGATATTCTGGAGTATATGCAAATTGCCATCAACACTGAGGCAGCAAACTTTGTGGAGACCAATACTTCTGTCATTCTCAACTTTTTGCCATGACTGTACTATTTCAAATATTCTCTCTTATAGATTAAAAGGTGGGTGTTCACCACAGTGTTGCATGTCATGACACTCAACTGTCTCGATCAATGAGAGAAGAATTTAAATAGACAAGATGGCGGCGTACACATTGTTGGATTACTTCATGGAGCAAAACATTTTATTCAATAACTGGGTGTTTTCTAAATTGAAACAAACCCCCTGCAACTAGAGATGGAAGTTTAGAAGACATGCTTTGTAATTGAAGAAGTAGTAAAGATTGGTTGAAAATTCTCTGCTACGCTTAACATTACCGACCTAATAACGCCTATCAGCCAGCTGGAACAGTAATAATGGTCTGAACAGGATTTATTTTTAATAGATAGTATAGTCCTAATGTATGTGATAGGGCTGTCCCGACGAAAAAAATTCTAATCTTGGTCGACCGAAAGTCGTCTGTTCTTTCGACCAATCGATTGCTAAATTTGAAACATTGAAACGTGTGTTATTCCATATAGACACATGCATTGAGCTTGTCTGATGCTTTAAGCTTATGGTTTGCCTCGAGCCTGCCAGAGATCTAGATAACCAGAAGGGGGGGGGGGGAAACGTAACCTGACCCAACTATTCTCTTTCCGCTCTTGCTGGCTTTTGCAGATTCTGCAATTAACTCTCCTGAAGTTGCCAGTAATAGGCTACCTGAGGAGTTGGAAACTTTTCTCATGTGGAATGCCAATGTATCTTACTATTTCTACTGATCTGCGTGCCAGTTATAGTTTTCATATGCACATTTCTGTGAAGGTTTAATTTAATTTATAATAACGTCTTCATATCTCAATAATTTCATGTGGTTAATCAAAATTCTATCTAAATGAATGATACAAACCTAAAAGGTAAGTTATATTTCCATTTCCAACTATGTAAAAATAGCCTACATAAAGCCAACAAATAACAAGCAGCCTGCAGGTAGAAAATATCCTGATAAATATCCTATAAATCACATTGGCGACACATGGCCTGTCTGCAACAAACTTGAAACATTGTATTACCTAATGGGTCCAGGCCAAGGCTTGTGCTACCAAACTTGTAACATTGTATAAAATATTTTGGGCCCTCAGTTTTTTGACACCAGTGAGCTCGGGACAGGCACAGCTGTAGGCTATTTGCTCAAGGGATAAGAAGCAGTGCTTGACTTGGGCAGAAGCTCACCGGAGCTGAGTACCGGCACCTCATTTTCTACTGCTTGAGTTCCTCTTATATAATATTTGCTCAAACGTATTGTGGAGCTCCTGTACCTAATTATAAACTGTACCAGCACCCAAAATGAGTACCGGAACCTATTTCAGTCAAGCACTGATAAGAAGCCTGCTATCGAAAGGGAGAGAGCTGGAAAGATTTTTCAAATGCATTGAGGAACTATTGTAATTCTCAATGGATGTAAAAACAGACTTTGCTTGCTGTTTGAGGTGAAGAAAACATTACTTTGAGAAGCTCCACATGTTAAGCTAGTCAGAAACTATCAGATCCCCAAATGGGCACATATGCCTATAGGCCTACTTCTATGCGTGTGCAGCCTTACTCAACATTGAAAAAACTCAACTTGATTCTCACAAGTGTAACAGGTTGTGCACTCTGCAAACAATGTGTCTGTCCACTCAGACAATGAGAACAGGAAGACTGGAATAATAATACTAATCACATTGTAGATTACTTGATATACACAAACAATCAAAAGCAAACAATTCACACAACTAATTTATGAAATACTGAATGTGCACAATTTGCGGGAGAGCGCATTCTGGAGAGCGAAGTGCATCTGGGCACATGGTCAAGCCGTCTGCATTGGTCATGTAGCATTTACGGTGGTATGGCCTCAGCAGAAGTCAGGGCATTTGGAATTATTGCGCTTTGTGGAGCAGTGCAGAGCTGTTGTCAAGGAAGTGAGTTTGTGTTTATACAGGATGTACCACGCCCCCCCCTCCCCCCCCCCCCCCCCCCCCACCTACCGTCAACCGATCATGTCAATGCAGGACAGAGCTCGACTCGATTTGGCCTCTGCATTCCTCTGGAGGCTCTGCACTTGTCAGACCCTCCATATGAAGCCTCAACCACATTTTCAAATCAAGTGTAAATTGTGAAATAATCCATAGGTCTCCAATGGATTAGTTCACTAAGATGATTGCAAATAAGTGTTACTGCTCGACTCGATTCCCACGGGAGACCAGTACAAAAAAAGTATGAACATATATGCACTAACTAACTATAATTCGCTCTGGATAAGTGTCTGCAAAATGACTAAACTGTAAACTGACTAAAACCATCTTGATGACCAAACAATCGACCCGCCCTAGACTGTGACAACTGTTCTTGTTTCTCTGCTTTGCAGTCACACACAATTCTGCTTGTCCAGCCAACAAAGAGACCAGAGGGGAGAACGTATGCCGACTACGAGTCAGTCAACGAATGCATGGAGGGTAAGACTCAATCTACAGACAGAGTGCAACAGAGTTAATACTTTCGGGAATGCCTCGAGAAGCAGACTCCACAGACCAGACTGTGGATGGGAGAAGTGAAAAACTGTCCTTAGTTCTCAATCTAAAGGCACAACCTAGATTTTAGCCAATGTCTTATGTAGTTGACCATGTCTTTACTACAACCTTGTGAAAATGAGACTTTAATTTATCAAAAACTACGTTCTAGCAAAGGAATGCCTTTGATTTGACAACATGCGCAGTTCTGCGTGACAACCGTTAGACCAGATGACGTGTTTCTGCGCTTAGCTAGCTAACATCGCCATTACGCTACAGTGTGCCCTATTGAACACGACCCTAGTGTAAAAAATAAAGTGCACTGTGCTAAAAAACGGTTAAAAGCAGCAGGTGGCCGTCAAATCAACTTTGACTAGAACATCTACATCAGGGTTCCCCCAACAGGCGTAAGTTTAAAATAATGCTTTTAATAGTTGGCGTGGAGTTTTGTCCTTGACTTAAGTATTTTCACATGTTGTAGTTCTATGTCTCACCCTGTGTCCCTCCTAATCCAGGTGTGTGTAAAATGTATGAGGAACACCTGAAGAGGATGAACCCCAACAGTCCCTCCATCACCTATGACATCAGCCAGCTGTTTGACTTCATTGACGACTTAGCGGACCTCAGCTGTCTAGTGTAAGTAGTACTGTACAACCTCACCATTAAAGGGGTAGTGCAACATTTTATTTTTCTACTTACCCAGAGTCAGATGTTTGTATTCATTAGTCCATGCCGTAGCAAAACATTTTGCAACGTGAAAGGAATACAAGCCTTAATCAGGTAATCCATCACCTTTTCGTTCCTCGTGAATACGACCCTGTTCTATCCTGTCATTTCACAGCTCTGGGGAGCTGTCAAAAGTGGCTGGGGGCTAGGTATTCAATTTTGGATTGGGACTAAGAATTGCCTTCTGTTTTCAACCCAGTAATAATGAGGTCTAGTAGGCTATTTTACCCCAATGATTAATCTCATGAGGGTCGTATTCAAAATGTTTTGCAATAGAAAACTAGTGTTTCATATTGGACAATCATTAGTCCAAAGAGTTTCAAACAGTTGCATTTTGCAATGACAATAAGAGTTTCAATTGGACAAATTGTGGTTCCGTTTGGACAAAACGGAACCACCCCGTTTGGTTCCGTTTGGCTTCTAGTGAATACACCCCAGGTACAGTTGAAGTTGGAAGTTTACATACACCTTAGCCAAATACATTTAAACTCAGTTTTTCATAATTCCTGACATTTAATCCTAGTAAGAATTCCCTGTTTTAGGTCAGTTAGGATCACCACTCTTTTTTAAGAATGTGAAATGTCAGAATAATAGTAGATGAATAAATGCTTTTATTTCAGTTTTTATTTATTTCGATACATTCCCAGTGGGTCAGAAGTTTACATACACTCAATTAGTATTTGGTAGCATTTTATTTAAATTGTTTAACTTAAATCAAACATTTCGGGTAGCCTTCCACAAGCTTCCCACAATAAGTTGGGTGAATTTTGGCCCATTCCTCCTGACAAAACTGGTGTAACTGAGTCAGGTATGTAGGACTTCTTGCTCGCACACACTTTTTCAGTTCTGCCCACAAATGTTCTATAGGATTGAGGTCAGGGCTTTGGGATGGCCACTCCAATACCTTGACTTTGTTGTCCTTTAGCCATTTTGCCACATTTTGTGCACCAGTCCCTCCAGCAGCAAAGTTCCCCCACAACATGATGCTGCCACCTCCGTGCTTCACGGTTAGGTTGGTGTTCTTCGGCTTGCAAGCATCCCTTTTTCCTCCAAACATAACAATGGTCATTAAGGCCAAACAGTTCTATTTTTGTTTCATCAGACCAGGGGACATTTCTCCAAAAAGTACGATCTTTGTCACCATGTGCAGTTGCAAACCGTAGTCTGGCTTTTTTTATGGCAGTTTTGGAGCCGTGGCTTCTTTCTTGCTGAGCGGCCTTTCAGGTTATGTCGATATAGGACTTGTTTTACTGTGGATATAGATACTTTCGTACCTGTTTCCTCCAGCATCTTCACAAGGTGCTCTGCTGTTGTTCTGGGATTGATTTTAACTTTTCGCACCAAAGGACGTTCATCTCTAGGAGACAGAACGCTTCTCCTTCCTGAGCGGTATGACGGCTGCGTGGTCCCATGGTGTTTATACTTGCGTGCCGTTTGTACAGATGAATGTGGTACCTTCAGGCGTCTGGAAATTGCTCCCAAGGATGAACCAGACTTGTGGAGGTCTACAATTTTTTTTCTCTGGTCTTGGCTGATTTCTTTAGATTTTCCTATGATGTCGAGCAAAGAGGCACTGAGTTTGAAGGTAGGCCTTGAAATACATCCACAGGTACACCTCATTCTCAAATGATGTCAATTTGCCTGTCAGAAGCTTCTAAAGCCATGACATTATTTTCTGGAATTTTCCAAGCTGTTTAAAGGAACTGTCAACTTAGTGTATGTGAACTTCTGATCCACTGGAATTGTGATATAGTGAAATAATCTGTCTGTAAACAATTGTTGGAAGAATTACTTGTCATGCACAAAGTAGATATGTTTGTTAACATGAAATCTGTGGAGTGGTTGAAAAATGAGTTTTAATGACTTCCACCTAAGTGTATGTAAACTTCCGACTTCAACTGTATTTCCTCCAAGTGTTTTAAATTTATTTTCTTGCATTTGGTGTCTAATGAATACGAACCTCCTCCTCTATCCAGGTACAGGGCGGACACTCAGACGTACCAGCCGTACAACAAAGACTGGATCAAGGAGAAGATCTACGTGCTGCTGCGGCGTCAAGCCCAACAAGCTGGGAAGTAAACGCAGGAAGGGAAGGAGCCGAGAGGTTGTCCCCTTTGCACAGATCTAGGATCAGTTTGCTCCACCCTGTAGTAAAAGCCGCTAGGAAGTAAAAATCCCAAACTGATTCGGGACCGGTACATGGGGGCAACTTCATCCTGCACCAGGGGTGGGCCTCGGCTTTTTGGTAGAGGCTGTATAGAGAGGGGGACAGTGGCCCTTTTCGAATACACAGAGTGCATTCTCCCTCACTTGAGATAATCACAGATTTAGATAGATAGATAGGTAGGTACTTTATTGATCCCCGGGGGGGGAAATTTCTTAAGTAGAAGTGATTGGCTAGATGAGAGCAAGGTTATCAACCTATTGCTCTCACCAATTCAATTGAATCCGATCAGTTATCACTTCAAGGAAGGGAGGAAAGTATTTAGGAAGTATTCGAACAGCGACAGTGATCTATGGGGTGGGGAGACAAGCCTATGATTTGTTTGGGTCTATTCTTTCTGGGAGTGGCTAGTTGATTGAAGGACTAACTTATTGGTAAAGATGGGTTTATTGAACAAAAGAAACTAGACAAACAAGGATACAGGAACCAAAAAGAGTTATTGTTTGTCTTTCAATAATGTTACTTTCTGTTCAACAAAGACTATTTGCTTTGTTTTTATAAAAGTAAGGGAGAGTTGAATTGAAAGACGCCACTGATGGTGTCTGTTAAGGGTGTGACTTGTTCATTTTATAACTTCTGACGAATATAATTGTCCTGAAATGCTGATTATTAATTTGGGGTGAATTTTGTCTGATTTATTTTCCATATTTGCACCTCTTACTACCAATTTTTATTTGAGAACTGTAAAATCCTGTTTTTGTAAACTTTATATTTTGTATGTCTGACATCTGATTTCATGTTTTCTCCAGTAATGTTTATTTTCTCTGAAATACAGGAAATAAACTGTTTTCTGATTTTATTTTGAGTGTCTTTTACTGAAAGCATATCAATACACTACGGTAGGAGTGCATCTATGAAGGGACCCAAGATGGCTGAATGCACACGGGGGGTAGTTAGCAATTATCCAAGCAATATGATGAAAATGAATGGTTAATAACGTTAGTATGTGAAACATAACATTGATGGAGTTATATGATTACAGCTGGTTAATCTGCCTAGTTTTGGAATGCAAGAATACCTCGTAAGGAGAGAGACTGGTCTAACTGATCAGAAACGTCGGATGCTACAAGATGTTAAATATATCTAGACAGTTTGCAGACTAGCTAGCTAACATGCTAGGTACAGTTGAAGTCAGACGTTTACATGCACCTTAGCCAAATACATTTAAACTCATTTTTTTTCACAATTCCTGACATTTAATCCTAGTAAAAACTCCCTGTTTTAGGTCAGTTAGGATCACCACTTTTTTATTTTAAGAATTTGAAATGTCAGAATAATAGTACAGATTATTTCAATTTATTTCTTTAATCACATTCCCAGTGGGTCAGAAGTTTACATACACTCAATTACTATTTGGTAGCATTGCCTTTAAATTGTTTAACTTGGGTCAAAATGTTACTCAGTCAGGTTTCTATGCCTCCTTGCTCAGACACTCTTTTTTTAGTTCTGTCCCCAAATGCTCTATAGGATTGAGGTCAGGGCATTGTGATGGCCACTCCAATACCTTGACTTTGTTGTCCTTAAGCCATTTTGCCACAACTTTGCAAGTATGCTTAGGGTCATTGTCCATTTAGAAGACCCATTTGCGACCAAGCTTTAACTTCCTGACTGATCTTGAGATGTTGCTTCAATATAGCCACATAATTTTCCTTCCTCATGATGCCATCTATTTTGTGAAGTGCACCAGTCCCTCCTGCCACCCCCGTACTTCACGGTTAGGATGGTGTTCTTTGGCTTGCAAGCCTCCCCCTTTTTCCTCCAAACATAATGATGGTCATTATGGCCAAACAGTTCTATTTTTGTTTCATCAGACCAGAGGACATTTCTCGAAAAAGTACGATCTTTGTCCCCATGTGCAGTTGCAAACCGTAGTCTGTTTTTTTTATGGCGGTTTTGGAGCAGTGGCTTCTTCCTTGCTGAGCAGCCTTTCAGGTTATGTCGATATAGGACTCATTTTACTGTGGATATAGATACATTTGTACCTTTTTTCCTCCAGCATCTTCACAAGGTCCTTTGCTGCTGTTCTGGGATTGATTTGCACTTTTAGCACCAAAGTACGTTCATCTCTAGGAGACAGAACGCGTCTCCTTCCTGAGCGGTATGACGGCTGCTTGGTCCCATGGTGTTCATACTTGCATACTATTGTTTGTACAGATGAACGTGGTACCTTCAGGCGTTTGGAAATTGCTCCCAAGGATGAACCAGACTTGTGGAGGTCTACAATTTTCTTTCTGAGATCTTGGCTGATTTCTTTAGATTTTCCCATGATTCCCAAAGAGGCACTGAGTTTGAAGGTAGCCTTTGAAATACATCCACAGGTACACCTCCAATTGACTCACATGATGTCAATTAGCCTATCAGACGCTTCTAAAGCAATTACATGCATGAGTTTTCCAAGCTGTTCAAAGGCACAGTCAACTTAGTGTATGTAAACGTCTGACCCACTGGAATTGTGATATAGTGAATTATAAGTGAAATAATCTGTCTGTAAACAATTGTTGGAAGAATTATTTGTGTCATGCACAAAGTAGATGTCCTAACCGACTTGCCAAAACTATAGTTTGTTAACATGAAATTTGTGTAGTGGTTGAAAAATTAGTTTTAATGACTTCAACCTAAGTGTATGTAAACTTCCGACTTCAACTGTAAGTATAATGATTAGCTTTTTATTTTTACTGGACTGATGGCCTGCATCTGATGGTCAGGAGAGGCTGCCTCTCACCCGACTCACTGTCCCTCCTTCCCTCGGCTGAGAAAAGGGACACAGTCTTCCAGCTAAACTCGTAACTCAAGTCGCACTGCATTATTTCTGCCTCCTGCACCAATTCATGTTACTCCTATGACCAGAGAAAGTGAAATATTCCTCGATATTAAAAAAGACAAGCCGCTAATAAAAACAATGCAAGCTTATTGGAACACTTTGCTATGCTCATTCATTGCAGCTGCAGTGCTGGTTGTAGCATGTGGAAGTAGGGAGAATGTGCATATTATGGCTTATGAAGGTGTTGACAGTATCAACTTTGTTGTGCATTCGAGGCTTCTTCACAGATTTAACACTTTGCCTTCCCGGCTCTAGGACTGCTAATCAAGTGCACCTCCCGCCAACTGCGTGAAACAAATACCAAAAAATAGGACCGCAAGGCTTTATCGTTGAGGATTATTACAGATATGTTTGGTGATCGACTAGGAATGCATTAGAGATCGACCGGTTGGTGACTATATTTTATTTTGTATCCAATTGTTTGTTGAAAACATACATGCACTGAACAAAAATATAAACAGATCATGTAAAGTTTTGGTCCCAGGTTTCATGAGCTGAAACAAATAATTACAGACATTTTCCATATGCACAAAATGCTTATTTCTGTGCCAAATTTTTTTCCATCCCTGTTAGTGAGCATTTTTCCTTTGCCAAGATAATCCATCCACCTGACAGGTGTGGCATATCAACAAGCTGATTAAATAGCATGATCATTACATAGGTGCACCTTGTGCTTGGGACAATAAAAAGCCACTAATGTGCCGTTTTGTCACACAACACAATGCCTCAGGTGTCAAGTTTTGAGGGATCGTGCAATTGGCATGTTGCCTGCAGGAATGTCCACCAGAGCTGTTGCAAAAGAATTGAATGGTAATTTCTCTACCATAAGCCGCCTCCAACGCCGTTTCAGAGAATTTGGCAGTACGTCCAACCGGCCTCACAGCCTCAGACCATGTGTATAGCGTTGTGTGAGTGAGCGGTTTGCTGATGTCAACGTTGTGAACAGAGTTCCCCATGGTGGGGTTATGGTATGGGCAGGCATAAGCTATGGACAACAAACACAATTGCATTTTATCAATGGCAATTTCAATGCACAAAGATCTTGCGAGATCATGCCATTCATCCGCCGCCACTTCAGTCTGGTTTTATCATAGCACTGAGACTGCACTCGTGAAAGTGGTAAATTATCTTTTAATGGCGTCAGACCAGGGCTCTACATCTGTCCTCGTGCTCTTAGACCTTAGTGCTGCTTTTGACACCATCGACCACAATATTCTTTTGGAGAGATTGGAAACCTTAATTGGTCTACACGGACAAGTTCTTGCCCGGTTTGGATCTCATCTGTCGGAGAGATATCAGTTCGTCTACGTGGATGGTTTGTCCTCTGATTAATCAATTGTATGTTTCGGTGTTCCTCAAGGTTCCGTTTTAGGGCCACTATTGTTTTCACTATATATGTCATTCGGAAACATAATGTTAACTTCCATTGCTATGTGGACGACACACAGCTGTACATTTCGATGAAACATGGTGATGCCCTGGAAGCCTGTGTGGATGGCGGCAAATGTTTTACTTTTAAACTCTGACAAAACAGAGATGCTAGTTCTAGGTCCCAAGAAACAAAGAGATGTACTTTTGGATCTGACAATTAATCTTGATGGTTGTACAGTCCCCCCCAAAAAAATTGTGAAGGACCTCTGCGTTACTCTGGACCCTGATCTATCTTTTAACGAACATATCAAGAATATTTCAAGGACCGCTTTTTTCCATCTTCGTAACATTGCAAAAATCTGAAATGTTTTGTCCAAAAATTATGCAGAAAAGCTAATCCATGCGTTTGTAATTTATAGATTAGATTACTGCAATGCTCTACTCTCCGGCTACCTGGAAAAAACACTAAATAGAATTAAATTAGTGCTAAACACGGCTGCTAGAATCTTGACTAGAACCAAAGAATTTGATCATATTACTCCCGTGCTAGCCTCTCTACACTGGCTTCCTGTTAAGGCTAGGGCTGATTTCAAGGTTTTACTGCTAACCTACAAAGCATTACATGGGCTTGCTCCTACTTATCTCTCAGACTTTCCATGCCATCCCTAGGAGGGGTGCTTCACTTCCTGTCCGGTTTGTCGCCCCCTCAGGTTTGTGCAGTGGAGGGGATCTTTCGTGGGCTATACTCAGCCTTGTCTCAGGGTAGTAAGTTGGTGGTTGTTGATATCCCTCTATTGGTGTGGGGGCTGTGCTTTGGCAGAGTGGGTGGGGTTATATCCTGCCTGGTTGGCCCTGTCCGTGGGTATTGTCGGAAGGGGCCACAGTATTTGTATTTTCAGTATACATTTGCACAATGAGTACTTAAATACATTGTTACAGTTGTTGGTTAGCTAGCTAGCCGTATTAGCATTGACATAAAATTGACATAAAATCTGTCAAAACACTTCAAAGAAAGAACAAGAAAAAAACTAGCTGAAACGAGCCACCTACGATTCCCCACATGGCAGCTTCTTGTCATTTTGCCTAGCCAGAATCATCATAAAGCATGGCATCTGGCCCCATGGATGTGCACACATCATTTTCGTGACGTTGTCAGCCAATCCGTCTATGGGTCGTGTTCATCAGGCACCAAATGGAAGAAAACGGACTGAAGCAGGAAGGCCCCAGCTGGGCATGTCCAATAAGAAAAGCTCATTTTTGTTTTCTGTCGCAAAACGTTTTCCGCTGTGTGCCCTAATTAACAAGACCCTGGTTAAGACGATACAGGTACACCCTATGTGAAGGTCTGACTGAAACGAAGCATGGTAAAACTTGTTATAAGGACTTCTCATAAAGGTCCTTTATCTAGAGGCTACTGTTTTGAATGTCCTCTCACGGCTCTAACCTGGCCAGTCTGTCACCTGCGAGTCTGTGTTGTGTTCAGAAGGCGCTAAAATGTTTACAACGGAAAGTTCACACGTGTTCTTATTGGATAAGGACAGGTAGTAACTCCCTGTTTAAACATGTTTTCTCCTGTTTCGTGCCTACTGAAACAACCCCAGGGAGAGTCGGCATGGTGGGACAGCTAAACATCAGTAGACCAACTGCCAAAATGGCTGAAATTAAACACTATAGTGCAGTGATGCAGGTAACAGCTAGAAATTGCCTTCATAGGCACAGATCTAGGATCAGCTTACCCCTCTCCAACCCTAGCCATAGCTATTTGGGAGTCAAACAAAATATTGTAGAGTATATCAGTGTCCATGTGCAACTTTATCTGGTTATTCTCCATCTCATCTTTCATGTTCGCTTTCCTTTCCTCCCCTCGGTCAGGACAACGAGAAGTTCCTGACAGACCTCTTTGCACAGCTCACAGATGAGGCTACAGACGATGACAAGAGACACAAACTGGTACACCAACTGACAGCAGCACAGACACACCTGTTGTTTTACCTGATCAACACTACAAATATCACCACCTTCCTTACACCCTGTAGTCTTTCATTGTTATGTGTTTATTAGAATGATGTAACGATTCACCCGACACCCATCAAATGTTTAAGATACAAGTGCATCAGTCTGCGGGAGGCCAATCCGATCCAAATGTGAAGCATGCATCAGAAAACCGATTCAAACGTTAATAATCGCGGGTCCAATAATGGTTTTTACTTGTATTGTATTGCATCGTGACTGAATTGATTAGTGCTCACCTTCAGTTCATTAGCCCATCAAAGTGTTATGCACATAACAGGAGACAGCTGCTCACCCCAACGAGAGGTAGGCCTATCCCTGCTCTAGGCTATTCGTACATCTGCATGGCACCTTCAGCATTGATGCTTGTAAAATGGCTTTTGCAATGTCAAATCATAGGCTTTATTAGTTGAGTGACAACCAATGTATTTTGGTTGGTCTTTGTTACCATTACCAAGGGTTGTGTAGCTACCAGAGTGGACGTAACTCACATCCAACTGTTGATTGGGGTTGTCAATAATTAAGATTTTATTTATGTTGTTCAGGTTCACCATAAGAAATGGTTTTGGTTGTTTTGCTTTAAACAGTGTATTTGGTAAATTTGACATGAACAGTTTAATTTCATAAAGGATAACAATCATTTTTGATAAATATGGACATAGTACTAGCTCTCAAAATGTTTCATCTGCAGAAAGGTCAAGTTAATCAGTGGGTGATGTATTTCTTTTTTAAGTGCGGGGACAAAAATTATTAATTGCCCCCACCCCATATCTGATAGTGGGGTGGTAGACGCTCAGCCTGCCCTATGGCTCAGCTCAGATGTTTACACACACACGCCTATTTATTTTCTCTCTTTCACACTCTTACACACTCACACTCTGTCTCTCCATATGTGCTCCCTGTCACATGACGCTGGACCCTGTGCCAGTTGGACATCCCACTTCTACTACAACTCAGGCACTGGCAGTTGCACCCAGTTCTGGTTTGGCGGATGCCAGGGCAATACCAATAACTTTGTCTCCAGGGACCATTGCCAAAGAAGTGTGGAGGTGCCGTCGTGACACCGAGGGTGGCATCCCCACCCGCACGGACGTGAGGGTGAGCACAAGGGCGAGGGCATAACGTGTCCGGTCTTAAGATACACAGGAGGTATGAGTTTCAGTGATACACACACACACACACACACACACACACACACCGTATCCTTACAGAGGAAAGGAAAAATATGAGGCAATACGATGAACCTATTACATCTGTGAAGAAATGTCTTCCAAAATCTGACCTGCACCATTTCTCGGTTCTTTCTGTCTTTGTTGATATCAATAAACTAAACAAATATGTTGAATCATGGTGTCCTTGTGTCATACTTCATCATATATTTTTATTTCCTTTTTACAGTGGTGGAAAAAGTATGCAATTGTCATACTTGAGTAAAAGTAAAGATACCATAATAGAAAATGTGTGTAAATTTGACAATTTTCTTGTCCTGCTAAGCATTCAAAATTGACCTTTGGGTGTCAGGGAAAATGTATGGAGTAAAAAGTATGGAATGTACTTAAGTACTTTACACCACTGCCTTTTTACACTGAGACTGAACCCAGTTTATCACTGGAGTTAGTAATAGTTACTTTTACTTTGAAGTAGACATTGACCTTTTCTACCGGAAGAGAATCTACCTCCACTTCCTTTGTCGTACTTTCCTTAACAGCTGCATTGCACGGGGGATAGCAAAGCAATATAATATCGAATTAAACACTGAATCTGCAAGTTTATCTACAAAAGCCTTTTCGGACACCAGAACAAACATGGTAAGAGTGATTGATTGTTAGTGTTTTTTCTCCGTACAATGCAAGTTAAACTTGATTATTCAATCATTTGGCTTTTGCTAAGCTAGTTTACTGTGGCTAGCACTAGCCCGAACCACAGGGCTCTGGTAGGAGCTCGCGACTTTACTAGCTACTACTAGATGCACATTTTCCTAAATGGTATAATCTAAATGTAGCTACTAATGTTAGCATCGTGGATGTGGATGACTATCATAGTACAAGAGCAGCAACTCTTATCGGGACAGTAAGGAAAGCTGATTAGTTAATGAGACCAAATTCAGTCAATGCTCAATTCTCATTGGATGAATTGTAACTTTGTGTCTGTGAGTATAATAAAATACCAGGAGTGTTAATGTGTGAAATAACAATATTTACCGTAGGTAATGTATGTGTCGAAGACATTGTCATGGTCAAATTGTTTGGTCGTTAGTTACAGTATTATCTATAAAATATATCGCCTAGTCAGACCACTTTTGCTGTTCCATCTGGCTGATGTGCATTAGGTCATCCAGGTCATCTATAAGTCTTTATTAGGTAAATCCCCGCCCTATCTCAGCTCACTGGTCACGATAGCAACACCCACCCGTAGCATGCGCTCCAGCAGGTATATAGATAGATAGATAGATAGATAGATAGATAGATAGATAGGTACTTTATTGATCCCCCGGGGGGGAAATTTCATTATCAAGCAGCTACAACAAAAACACAGGGCAGGTGCAAAATGCCACAACGAAAGTACACAAAAGACAGATACACGGTACATGATACATAGAGCGGCAGTATGAAAAAGTATCTCACTGGTCACCCCCAAAGCCAACACCTCCTTTGGTCGCCATTCCTTCCAGTTCGCTGCTGCCAATGACTGGAACGAATTGCAAAAATCATTGAAGCTAGAGGTTCCCATCTCCCTCAATAACTTTAAGCATCAGTTGTCAAAGCTGCTTATCGATCACTGCACCTGTATATAGCCCTTCTGTAAATAGCCCACACTACTACCTCATCCCCATATTTATTTTTGTTTATTTTCACTAATCTTGCACTCCAGTATCTCTATTTGCACATCATAATTTGCACATCCTTCATTCCTGTGTTAATGATGATAATTCTGTAATTTATTTCACCACTATAGTCTTATTTATTGTCCTACCTCCTAACCTTACTGCATTTTTGCACTACATTTTGCACTCTGTATATAGATTTTTCTATTGTGTTTTTCACTGTTTGTTTAATGTGTAACTCTGTGTTGTTATTTTGTCGCACTGCTTTGCTTTGTCTTGGCCAGGTCGCAGTTGCAAATGAGAACTTGTTCTCAACTGACCTACCTGGTTAAATAAAGGTGAAATAAAATAAAATAAATAAATTAGGTAGGTCATGTTAAAGGGGAAAAAACACTAAAATACAACAGGTGTAGACCTTACAGTGAAATGCTCACTTACAATCCCTAACCAACAATGCAGTTAAGTAAAATAAGTATCAGGTAAACAATAAGTAAAGAAATAAAAGCAGTAAAATAACAGTAGCGAAGCTATATACAGGTGTTACCGGTACAGAGTTAATGTGCCGGGGCACCGGTTAGTCGGGCTAATTGCAGTAATATGTAGGTATAGTTAAAGTGACTATGCACAGATAATAAACAGAGTAGCAGCAGCGTAAAAGAGGGGACACACACAATGCAAATAGTGTGGTTAGTCTTATGGCTTGGGGGTAGAAGCTGTTGAGAAGCCTTTTGGACCTAGACTTGGTGCTCCGGTACCGCTTGCCGTGGTAGGAGAGAGAACAGTCTATGACTAGGGTGGCTGAAGTCTTTGACAATTTTTTAGGGCCGTCCTCTGGTACAGCCTGGCATAGAGGTCCTGGATGGCAGGAAGCTTGGCCCCGGTGATTAACTGGGTCGTACACACTACCCTCTGTAGTGCCTTGCGGTCGGAGGCCTAACAGTTGCCATACCAGGCACTGATGCAACCAGTCAGGATACTCTCGATGGTGCAGCTGTAGAACTTTGAGGATCTGAGGACCCATGTCAAACTATGCTTTGGCATTTTGTCATTAGTCCACTGTTGATAAAGTCCTAGTCTGATTAATCAGGCTGTAATACACAATTAATTGGTATATTCAGCCTGAAACTAATGAATGCAAAGTCTTATAAATGTTCCTTACAAGCCAGAATTATTAATAAAATTACATTTGAACTCTACCAGCCGTGGTGTTAGTCCTTTAGATGGTCAAAACCCGGATAACGTTGGGCAAACGGCTGGTTGTGATACAGCCTGGATTTGAACCAGGGTATCTGTAGTGACGCCTCTAGCACTGAGATGCAGTGCCTTAGACCGCTGCGCCAAAGTGTCACCAGCAACATTATCATGATAATACATGCATTTTGTATATCTTAAACTTTACTGCGACAAATTACTGTGTGTGTATATATGTATGTGTGTGTGTATATGAACAGACAAAGCCATTGATCACATGACACCATTCATTCCTATGTGAAGACTCAATAGCGCATAGAAGCCAAATGAAGTCTGTTAAAATGGCATCTCATGGAGACATAACATGCGCAGGGTCATGGCTCCCGAGTGGCGCAGCGGTCTAAGGCACTGCATCTCAGTGCTAAACATTAGGAAATGTAGCTGGCTACATTAATTATATGAGAAACATAAATTACCTTTTTTTATTGTAAGTTAATTTACCTGTGTGGCTGCCAGCCAAATAGTGTTGCACTTCTGTTGTATAATCTGATGAAAATTAAGCTATTTTCTGTGAATAAAATTATAGTTGCACGCCCCTGATCACTCTATTGAAGCAAAATAAACTACACAATGGACTCACCGGCTCCCGCGTTTACCCATTGTGCTATTTACAAACACACACATGACTAGCTGAACTGTTCTAGGGAAATGGCGCAAGCTTTTTAATGTAAAATTATGTGACCGGTGAAATTAAGAATGTTATCTGCTTAAAGTAGCTACAAATATAAAAATGTATTGAAAAAATCCAAAGAAATAGTTTCAATGGTATTGGAAAATCCACCCTGTGGCTGTTTCCAAATAACTCTGTATTTGGTATACCGCCCATGCCTACTGCAGGCTGCCATTGGCAACAAATTATCCTTATCACTTCTTCTGTGTGTGATTTTTAAAATAAATCGGTACAAGGACATCTGGTGTATTAGAAGCAATTATTTGTACCATGATTGTCTTCAAATATTTATTTTATTTACATGAAGATTGAGATTTTTCAATTCACTATAATGGGGGGTCCTGTTTTCTGCTAACAATGCCTGCAGTACCGGGTATGCCCTGACAGTGTGTGTGGGTGTGACCAATGGCACAGTTTTAGAGGCCCCCCTTCATAGTTTTAAAGCTAATTTCCTGCAATTATACACATTTTGCCATGGCTTATTCCTTGTTCTTATGCTATCTGAGTGACTCAAACATTATAACCAAATCAATGGGGGCCCCATGCCATGACATTTTTGGAATATTAGATTCTCCCTGACTGTCAAATTTTTATTTTGTTGATTGTTAGTTCTCAAATTATCTTATTTTATAAAGTGTGATTTAAAATGGATTTAATTCTTTCTTTTTTTGTCAACGATCTACACAAAATTCTGTAATTGGAAAAAAAAATCCTAACATTTGTCCAAAAAAAAGTATTCGTTAGATAAGCATTCAACACCTCAGTCAATACATGTTACAATCACCTTTGGCAGCGATTACATCTGAGTCTTTATGTGTAACTTGAAGAGCTTTCCACACCAGGATTGTGCAACATCTGCCCATTTTATTATTTTCAAAATTCTTCCAGCTCTGTCAAATTGGTTGTTGATCATTGCTAGACAACCATTTTCAGGTCTTGCCATACATTTTCAAGCAGATTTAAGTCCAAACTAACTCGGCCACAAACTGTCTTCTTGGTAAGCAACTCCAGTGTAGCCTTGTTAGGTTATTGTCCTACTGAAATCATCTCCCAGTGTCTGGTGGAAAGTAGACTGAACCAGGTTTTCTTTTGCCTGTGCTTAGCTCCACTCAGTTTATTTTTTGACCACTATGCTTGAAAATATGGAGAGTAGTACTCAGTAATGTGTTGTTTTGGATTTGCCCCACACTTTGTATTCAGGACTATATGTAATTGTTTTGCTAATTTATTTTGCAGTATTACTTTAATGCCTTTAATGCAAACAGGATACATGTTTTGGAATATTTGTATTCTCTACAGGCTTCCTTCTTTTCACAGCCATTAAAGTTACTATTGGCCTCATGGTGAAACCCCTGAGCGGTTTCCTTCCTATCCAGCAACTGAGTTAGGAAAGGTACCTGTATCTTTGTAGTGACTGGGTGTATTGATACACCATCCAAACTGCAATTAATAACTTCACCATGCTCAAAGGAATTTTCATTGTTCTTCTCCTTAGAGTAATAGTTAGCCCTATTGACTTACTATGGGCTTGCTATCCACACACTACAGTGAGTATTGTAGGTAAACATGCCAAAATGAACATGGGATGTATTTAATGTATCAATTTAAAATATTGTACTCAGGCAACATATGAATGTCAATAGGCAACATTTAATTCCATAGTCGGAGAGCATTTTCTCTTGCTTCAGCTCGAAAAATGGCTGCCATTTAGTTCAATAAATATTGCCTAATTCTTTACGTGTTTGCATCATTTCTGTGCATACTTTCTGTTGAAGCTTGCATCGACGCATGCTTCAAAATATGTACAAACCCCCCCGCATACTTTGACCTCCTGTGCACCAATTTGCGTTCTCGGAGCACGGTAGTATGCATTTTGTGAAACACCCAGTGTGTTTTAATCAGTTATTTGGTGACGTGTATATATGTAGCATAGTTTTATCTAAAAACGATAACTTTTGGTTTATGTTTCACTATTTTTATGTTCCTCCCCTTCCTCCTCTGAGGAGCCTCCAGTGGTGGTAACATTCAAATAAAATCCAGCCCTGAAACGAAACGTAGGCTGAAAAATAATTTGTCATATCATAGGAAAAGGCACCGCATTCACACGGATTTGCAAGTGGGCAGTTCTGATTTTGTCATTTCAATCCCAAATATATCATACTTAGACTAAAACAATTGCTTATTCACTTAAATCGTTGTGCTGCAACATAGGTAAGGTCTGGCCATCTTCTTTCAGCTCAAAGTGGCGTTAAGCATGGCACAGATCATTTTAGACAAACCTTTACTTGGCGATACTTCCTCAATTCTCGACTGGGAAGACAATGCATGTCTTCTAAACGTGTCTAGTTGCAGGGGGTTTATTTCAGTTTAGAAAAATAAATATTTAGCTCCATGAAGTAATCCAACAACATGTACTATTTCAAATATTCTCTCTTATAGATTAAAAGGTGGGTGTTCACCACAGTGTTGCATGTCTTGATCAATGAGAGAAGAATTTAAATGGACAAGATGGCACATTATTGGATTACTGGTCGACCAAAAGTAATCTCTTCTTTCGACCAATCGATTGCTAAATTTTTGAAACGTGTATTTTTCCATATAGACACATGCATTGAGCTTGTCTGATGCTTTAAGCTTATGGTTTGCCTCAAGAGGGTGCCAGAGATCTAGATAACCAGAAGGGGGAAAAATACGTAACCTGACCCAACTATTCTCTTCCCGCTCTTGCTGGCTTTCGTAGATATTGCCTTTACTCTCCTGAAGTTGCCAGTAATAGGCTACCTGAGGAGTCGGCAACCTTTCTAATGTGGAATTCCATTTTATCTCACTTTCTACTGATCTGCGTGCCAGTTCAATTTCATATGCACATATCTGTGAAAGTTTAATTTATAATAACGTCTTAATATCTCAATCATTTCATGTGGTTAATTAAAATCATATCCAAATGAGAATGATACAAACCTAAAAAGTAAGTTATTTCCATAGCCAACTATATAAAAATTGCTCACATAAAGCCAACAAATAACAAGCAGCCTGCAGGTAGAAAATATCCTGATAAAATCCTATACATCACATTGGCAACACATGGCCTGTCTGCAACAAACTTGAAACATTGTATTACCTAATGGGTCCAGGCCAAGGCTTGGGCTAGCAAACTTGTAACATTGTATAAAATATTCTGGGCCCTCAGTTTTTGGCACCAGTGAGCTCGGGACAGGCACAGCTGTACGCTATTTGCGCAAGGGATAAGAAGCAGTGCTTGACTTGGGCAGGAGCTCACCGGAGCTGAGTACCTGCACATCAAATTTTCTACTGCTTGAGCTCCTGTTCCTCTTAAATTATTAGCTCAAAAGTATTGTGGCGCTCCTGCACCTAAACATAAACAGTACCAGCTCCCAAAATGAGTATTGGAACCTATTTCAGTCCATGTCAAGCACTGATAATAAGCTTATTTTATGACATTTCCACAGGATCAGTGCATTACATTTTTCCCTTTCACGCTGAGTGGTTATCGAAAGAGAGGGAGCTGGAAAGATTTTTCAAATGCATTGAGGAACAATTGTAATTCTCAATGGATGTAAAAACAGACTTTGCTTGCTGTTTGAGGTGAAAACATTACTTTGGCTTAACGTGTGGAGCTTCCCAATCAGAAATGCTATCAGATCCCCAAATGGGCACATATGCCTATAGGCCTACTTATATGCGTGCGTTTCCTTACTCAACATTGACAGGAGCGCTCCAAACAAAAGACTTGACAATTGACAGAACTCGTAAATTGATTTAAACAAATCAAAACTTGTTTCTCACAAGTGTAGCATAGGTTGTGCGCTCTGCAAAAAATGTCTGTCCACTCAGATAATGAGTGGAATAATAATACTAAATGCATTAAAATAAATGACCGTAACAACACATTGTAGATTAGGAATTAACGGTAAATGTACTAGTGATATATAATTGATATACACTAACAAGCAAACATTTCACACAATTAATTTATGAAATACTGAATGTGAACAATTTGCGGGAGAGCGCATTCTGGAGAGCGAAGTGCATCTGGGCACATGGATAGATAGGTACTTTATTGATCCCCGAGGGTGAAATTTATTTGTCAAGCAACTACAACAAAACATAGGGCAGGTGCAAAATGTCGTCTGCACATGGTCAAGCCGTCTGCATTGGTCATGCAGCATTTACAGTGACATGGCCTCAGCAAAAGTCAGGGCATTTGGAATTAATGCGCTTTGCGGAGCAGTGCAGAGCTGTTGTCAAGGAAGTGAGTTTGTATTTTTGTCAATGCTGTACAGAGCTCGATTTGGCCTCTGCATTCCTCTGGAGGCTCTGCAATTGTCACACCCTCCATATGAAGCCTCAACCACATTTTCGAATCAAGTATAAATTGTGAAATAATCCATAGGCCTCCAATGGATTAGTTCACTAAGATGGGTGCAAATAAGTGTTAATGCTGGACTCTATTACCACGGGGGACCAGTACAAAAAAAATATGAACATATATGCACTAACTAAGTCGCTCTGGATAAGTGTCTGCAAAATGACTAAACTGTAAACTGACTAAAACCATCTTTATGACCAAACAATCGACCAGTCGACTAATTGTGGTCAGCCCTAGACTGTGACAACTGTTCTTGTTTCTCTGCTTTGCAGTCACACACAATTCTGCTTGTCCAGCCAACAAAGAGACCAGAGGGGAGAACGTATGCCGACTACGAGTCAGTCAACGAATGCATGGAGGGTAAGACTCAATCTACAGACAGAGTGCAACAGAGTTAATACTTTCGGGAATGCCTCGAGAAGCAGACTCCACAGACCAGACTGTGGATGGGAGAAGTGAAAAACTGTCCTTAGTTCTCAATCTAAAGGCACAACCTAGATTTTAGCCAATGTCTTATGTAGTTGACCATGTCTTTACTACAACCTTGTGAAAATGAGACTTTAATTTATCAAAAACTACGTTCTAGCAAAGGAATGCCTTTGATTTGACAACATGTGCAGTTCGGCGTGATAACCGTTAGACCAGGTGACGTGTTTCTGCGCATGCGCTTAGCTAGCTAACATCGGCATTATGCTACAGTGTGCCCTATTGAACACGACCCTAGTGTAAAAAATAAAGTGCACTGCGCTAACAAACGGTTAAAAGCAGCAGGTGGCCGTCAAATCAACTCTGACTAGAACATCTACATCAGGGTTCCCCAACAGGTGTATTTTTAAATTAAATATTTTCTATTATTTGACAAGACTGTACACCAGCAAATCTTTTCCAAAGTATTCCCACGCATAATAGAGATGTGATTGTATACAAATGTAAGCAAGATTTGAAATGATTGTTTTAGTCAAATATATGTTCAGGCTTCTTGCGGTCAATTAGCAGTCTACAAATTATTTCATATGTTACCGACCTCCTGATTATCCGATCAAGAAAAAAATGGTCCCGTGGCAGAACCTAGTTTATAATCCCTTATCTACATGTTGACATTCTACAACACCACTGTTTGTCGGCACCTAGCAGGCGATCACGCAGCCACCCGCTGCTTTTAATAGTTCGTTGCCGTGGAGTTTTGTTTCGTTTGGTGCCTAATTGTTCATTAGTTTTGTCCTTGACTTAAGTATTTTCACATGTTGTAGTTCAACGTCTTACCCTGTGTCCCTCCTAATCCAGGTGTGTGTAAAATGTACGAGGAGCACCTGAAGAGGATGAACCCCAACAGTCCCTCCATCACCTATGACATCAGTCAGCTGTTTGACTTCATTGATGACTTGGCGGACCTCAGCTGTCTAGTGTAAGTATTACTGTACAACCTCACCGTTAAAGGGGTAGTGCAACATTTTATTTTTCTACTTACGCAGAGTCAGATCAAGTCATGGATACCATTTTTATGTCTGCGTGCCATTTGAGGGAAGTAGAAGGTAGTTTCTGGAGCCATTGCTAATTAGTGTTTGTGCAATGACTGGAAGTCTACAGGAACAGCTAGCATGTTACACCTAATGGTGTATGTAGCCTATTTGACCCCAATGATTAATCTCATGAGAGAAAGTTATGTTAATGACACGTCTCTCCTAGGTCATATTCAAAATGTTTTTCAATAGAAAATGATTCTTATTGGACAGTTGAGTGGGTATAATCATTAGTCCAAACAGTTGCATTTTGCAATGACAACATTAGTTTCTATTGGACACCCCGTTTGGTTCCTAGTGAATACATCCCAGGTATTTCCAAGTTTCAGTTTTGTTTTTTTGCATTTGGTGTCTAATGAATACGAACCTTCTCCTCTATCCAGGTACAGGGCGGACACTCAGACGTACCAGCCGTACAACAAAGACTGGATCAAGGAGAAGATCTACGTGCTGCTGCGGCGTCAAGCCCAACAAGCTGGGAAGTAAAAGCAGGAAGGGAAGGAGCCGAGAGGTTGTCCCCTTTGCACAGATCTAGGATCAGTTTGCTCCACCTTGAAGTAAAAGACACTAGGAAGTAAAAAGCCCAAACTGATTCGGGACTGGTACATGGGGGCAACTTCATCCTGCACCAGGGGTGGGCCTCGGCTTTTTGGTAGAGGCTGTATAGAGAGGGGGACAGTGGCCCTTTTCGAATACACAGAGTGCATTCTCCCTCACTTGAGATAATCACAGATTTAGAAGTGATTGGATAGATGAGAGCAAGGTTATCAACCTATTGCTCTCACCAATTCAATTGAATCCGATCAGTTATCACTTCAAGGAAGGGAGGAGACAAGCCTATGATTTGTTTGGGTCTATTGTTTGTGGGAGTGGCTAGTTGATTGAAGGAATAACTTATTGGTAAAGATGGGTCTATTGAACAAAAGAAACTAGACAAACAAGGATACAGGAACTAAGAACAGGACAACTATTTTTGTATCGTTATTGTTTGTCTTTCAATAAATGTTAATTTCTGTTCACGGAAGAGGTTTGAGGAGTGTGACTATTTGTTTTGTTTTTATAAAAGTAAGGGAGAGTTGAATTGAAAGACGCCACTAATGGTGTCAGTTAAGGGTGTGACTTGTTCATTTTATAACCTCTGTCGAATGTGATTGTCCTGAAATGCTGATTATTAATTTAGGGTGAATTGTCAGATTTTCCATATTTGCACCTCTTACTACCAAGTTTTATTTTAGACCTGTAAAATCCTGTTTTGTAAACTTTATATTTGGTATTTGTTAGACATCTGATTTCTTGTTTTCTCCAGTAATGTTTATTTTCTCTGAATACAGAAAATAAACTATTGTTTTCATATTTTATTTGGAGTGTCTTTTACTGAAAGCATAACAATACACTACGGTAGGAGTGCATCTGTTTATTTACTGAGAAGATAAGAACAAGTGCATTGAAGATTAACAAATGAATTGAGGGATGGAGGAACATACTTAATTTGGTAAACTACCAGAGGATGAAAAATGACATTCTCCAGGGAAGCCTGAATCTGAAAAATTTTAACGATATTCATATCTTGCTATTACTTACTGGGTATATTTAGTAGTTACGATGCCTTACCATTAGCTGCATATTTCTTCATATTCTGTATCTTGCACCAAGTGATGCTCAGTCTCTTGTCTTCATCTTTTCAAAACTGGACTGTTTCTTTAAAATGTGGTGGGCTGCCCTGTTGTTGCTGTGCTGGAAACCCCGTACTGACTTTCTGAAGGGACCCAAGATGGCTGAATGCACACAGGGGGGGTAGTTAGCAATTATCTAAGCAATATGATGGAAATGAATGGTTAATAACGTTAGTATGTTAAACATAACATTAAGGGAGTTATACGATTATAGCTGGTTAATCTGCCTAGTTTTGGAATGCAAGAATACCTCGTAAGGAGAGAGACTGGTCTCTCGGCGGCCCAGAGCCAGAACATGGCGGAACACTTGGGAAATAAATAGCTAGCAGCTAACGTATTGTCAAGAGACACATAGCTAACTGACCAGGAACGTCGGGGCTACATTGAACGACACTGGTTGTAAACGGCCAAAAATGTAGCCAGTGCATGGTATTTGTCGCTATTTAACAATGCACTGTTTTCATAAGATGTTTAATATAGGTAGGCAGTTAGCCGAGTAGCTAGCTAACATGCTAGGTAGCTAGCTAGTCCGCTACGGTAGTTACAGTAGTGCTAACTAGCATACAGCAATAATTTCACTGTAGCTGAAGTCAGATGCTATAGCCAGGCGATCTTACCTGAATATTTCCTATTGAAATATACTCGTCATACGTGTTAGTCTGATTGTACTGTTTATGTAGCTTCTGGAGGAGAATGCGTACCTAACTAGCAGGAAAACGATCAAGGATGTTAAACAGCGCGAGTTGACGCGTCGTGCCTTTCAAGTCTGCGCAAGACATGTTTTGTGGAAGCCAACTAGTTATCTGTAGGAAGTTACAATTAGCGAACAGCCAACCCTAAGTCATCTAGCTAAAGTGGATCTAGTTATCCTCATACAAGGCAGTCCGTAGAGTTGGCGCGTTGCGGCGCGAGATAAATAAGTCGGCGGGGGAAAGCGGTCACGACCACCTGCCAAGATGACGGATACCCGCCGCCGAGTCAAAGTTTATACTCTCAACGAGGACAGACAATGGGACGACCGCGGCACGGGACACGTCTCCTCCGGTTATGTGGAGAGGCTGAAAGGCATGTCTCTGCTGGTGCGAGCGGAAAGCGATGGTGAGTCAGGTATAAGTATTATTACTACTCTAATACTCACAACCATTGATTGTTCTGATTATTTCATGAATCAGTTAGGTTGTCGATAACACCTAACTAGCTAGGAGTAAACAAACTAAATCGTTTTTGTAGACTTATGAAGACTGGCAAACAAGGAGCCTCGAAATCTAGTGAGTGGGTGGTCCATTAAGCCCTTGAGGTCATATACAAGGCACTAACCTAGCTAGATGGTTCATGGAACGTCCCCTATCTCTTTCCTCCGCTGTTGTAAACGTTGCTCAGTCCAATAAATCTGTCATAGTCTTGCACTTATGCCTTGTTCAAAACAACTGTAGACTCTGATCTTCATGGCAGAAAGTCAGAGCTCTAGAAAAGAAAGAGTTCCTCCAAGTTGGATGACCGTTCAACTCTCAGTTATTTTGAACAAGGCATTACATAACCACACTGTCCTCACAGACTCCCCATTGAGGGGCCGAGATACACGTCTCCCAACTTAGCGCCACTACTGTCCTGGTCTCCACCTCCGCTTTCAAAGTCTTTGTGCAAACTGTGTATTTGTTGTTAGTGTAATACCTTACTGTGTTTTTTCTCATCCCTCAGGTTCTCTATTGCTCGAGTCGAAAATCAACCCAAACACAGCCTACCAGAAACAACAGGTCAGCCACTTGCTTGACAAAGACACTTCAATATTAGCATAATGTGGTCTATGACCTGGGCCATGTTCATTAGGCACCAAACGGAAGAAACTGGGAGGATCTTCCCGGACCTAATCCCATAAGAAATGCCTCTTTGCGTTTTCAGATGCTGCATGCCCTAATGAACATGTTACTAGCGGTTTTTTTCCTTGTTTTTTTTTCCTTCAGGACACATTGATAGTTTGGTCAGAGGCTGAGAACTATGACCTGGCCCTCAGTTTCCAGGAGAAGGCCGGCTGCGATGAGATCTGGGAGAAAATCTGTCAGGTTGGTAACATAACTATGTATATGTTGAAGGTGAAACATACTCAACTCTTTTGTCTTGTGGCTAGATGCCCTAAATCCCCTAATAATTAAGTAAAATAGGTTAGCACTCACTTGACAAAGTGACAGCAGATACTTTGATATTTGAAAATCAAAGTATGGTTTAAAAGTAGGATCATGCTTGTTATTGTTTAACTAATTTCTTCATGCATTATGTTTTGACTCATGTCTCTCTGTTCTCTGGCCCTCATGTTGTGTTGTTATAACTCATTGGTTTGTGCATGTGATTTTTGACTTCTGTGTCTATCTCCCTGTCTTCATCCCAACTCCACCAGGTCCAGGGCAAGGACCCGTCAGTGGACATCACACAAGAGCTGGTGGATGAGTCGGAGGAGGAGCGCTTTGACGACATGTCCTCCCCAGGCCTCGAGCTCCCTCCTTGCGAGCTGGGCCACCTTGAGGAGCTTGCCGAACTCGTGGCTTCCTCCCTCCCCTCCCCCCTACGCCGCGAGAAACTCGCCTTGGCCGTGGAGCACGAGGGCTACATCCGCAAGCTCCTGGAGATCTTCCGCCAGTGCGAGGACCTGGAGAACGCAGACGGCCTTCACCACCTCTACGAGATCATCAAGGGCATCTTCCTGCTAAACCGCACGGCCCTCTTTGAGGTCATGTTCTCTGAGGAGTGCATCATGGATGTGATTGGCTGCCTGGAGCACGAACCTGCGCTGGGTGGGTTGCCGCGGCGCCACCGCGACTTCCTCACCAAGACTGCGCGCTTCAAGGAGGTCATCCCCATCGGTGACCCCGAGCTGCGGGCCAAGATCCACCAGACTTACCGTGTGCAGTACATCCAGGACATGGTGCTGCCCACACCTTCGGTGTTCGAGGAGAACATGCTCTCCACACTGCACTCGTTCATCTTCTTCAACAAGGTGGAGATTGTGGGTATGCTGCAGGTGAGGTCGGGGGCGTAGTGAGCACACACGCATAGTAGAATACAAATGCAAGTAGGGTTGGGTGGTATCTAGACTTTCATACTGTTCCTGTACCATACTGGGGTATACGGTATTACCATCAGTGTACACAAGGGGCACTGTTTATTTCCAAACATGTTTATGTACAGCCATCTCTGTGGAAACACAACAGTGTTTGGTAAATTAGTTACAATGAGCCAGATGTTTCACCGGATGTTTAAATTTGAAGCATCCGGTTGGCATTTCCACTCACCACCAAATATGGTGATGAGAAGAAGCCCAGTGGTGGCATTGGGAGAAGATGGAGCAAGATGGATTTTGTCCGACATTCTGCAAATTTTCTTATCAATGAAACATTTGATCTCAATACAGTTTTCTGTTCCCAAAACTAGAATCCGTTACGGACAGAGTGGCCTACTTTTTGTAGACTTTTAAAGTAAAAACGATTCCATTGTTTAGGGGTGCAAGGGCCAACTGAGTTATTGCACACTTCAGAGTAGGACCTCCCTAACTCCTTCCCTCGGCTGAGAAAAGGGGACACAGTCTTCCAGCTGATCTCAAGTCGCACTGCATTATTTCTGCCTCCTGCACCAATTCATGTTACTCCTATGACAAGAGAAAGTGAAATATTCCTCGATATTAAAAAAAGACAAGCCGCTAATAAAAACAACGCAAGCTTATCGGAACACTTTTGTATACTCATTCATTGCAGCTGCATTGCTGGTTGTAGCATGTGGAAGTAGGGAGAACGTGCATTTTATGGCTTATGAAGGTGTTGACAGTATCAGCTTTGCTGTGCATTCGAGGCTTCAGGAAACGCTTCTGACACGGGATCTGAGCTATCTGATTGGCCAACGGTAGGCCTATAGGTCCACTTGACTTTCTCTCTGGGCCTGCCGGGTAAGCGGAGTTGAACCACATAAAATGGTTCAAAATAGAAACACTTTGCTTTCCCGGCGCTAGGGCTGCTAATCAAGTGCACCTCCCACCAACAAACAAATAAAATAAAAAATAGGACCGCAAGGCTTTATCGTTGAGGATTATTACAGATATGTTTGGTGATCGACTAGGAATGCTTTAGAGATCGACCGTTTGGTGACCACTGATGTAAACTATATTTTGTCTCCAAATGTTTATTGAAAACATAAATGCACTGAACAAAAATATAAACGGATCATGTAATGTTTTGGCCCCATGTTTCATGAGCTGAAATAAAAGATCCCAGACATTTTCCATATGCACAAAATGCTTATTTCCCTGAATTTCTGTGCACAATTGTTTTTCCATCCCTGTTAGTGAGCATTTTTCCTTTGCCAAGATAATCCATCCACCTGACAGGTGTGGCATATCAACAAGCTGATTAAATAGCATGATCATTACACAGGTGCACCTTGTTCTTGAGACAGTAAAAGGCCACTAATGTGCAGATTTGTCACACAACACAATGCCTCAGATGTCAAGTATTGAGGGAGCGAGCAATTGGCATGTTGACTGCAGGAATGTCCACCAGAGCTGTTGCAAGAGAATTTAATGTTAATTTACATTTTTTTATTTTCAGTATGCATTTGCACAATGAGTACTTAAATACATTGTTACAGTTGTTGGTTAGCTAGCTAGCGATTTTTAGCCATATTAGCATTGACATCAAATCAGTCAAAACACTTCACAGCAAGAACAAGATAAAACTAGCTGAAACGAGCCACCTACGATTCCCCACATGGCAGCTTCTTGTCATTTTGCCTAGCCAGAATCATCATAAAGCATGGCATCCGCCCCCATGGATGTGCACACATTATTTTCGTGAAGTTGTCAGCCAATCCGTCTGGGTCGTGTTCATCAGGTACCAAATGGAACAAAACGGACTGAAGCAGGAAGGCCCCAGCTGGGCATGTCCAATAAGAAAAGCTCATTTTTGTTTTCTGTCGCAAAACGTTTTCCGCTGTGTGCCCTAATTAACAAGACCCTGGTTAAGACGACACAGGTACACCCTATGTGAAGGTCTGACTTGAACGAAGCATGGTTAAACTTGTCATAAGGACTTCTCATAAAGGTCCTTTATCTAGAGGCTACTGTTTTGAATGTCCTCTCACGACTCTAACCTGGCCAGTCTGTCACCTGCAAGCCAGGGTTGTGTTCAGAAGGCGCTAAAATGTTTTCAACGGAAAGTTCACAAGTGTTCTAATTGGATAAGGACAGGTAGTACCTCCCTGTTTAAACATGTTTTCTCCTGTTTCGTGCCTACTGAAACAACCCCAGGGAGAGTCGGCATGGTGGGACAGCTAAACATCAGTAGACCAACTGCCAAAATGGCTGAAATTAAACACTATAGTGCAGTGACGCAGGTAACAGCTAGAAATTGCCTTCATAAGCTAGAATCTAGGATCAGCTTACCCCTCTCCAACCCTAGCCATAGCTATTTGGGAGTCAAACAAAATATTGTAGAGTATATCAGTGTCCATGTGCAACTTTATCCTGTTATTCTCCATCTCATCTTTTATGTTCTCTTTCCTCTCCTCCCCTCGGTCAGGATGACGAGAAGTTCCTGACAGACCTCTTTGCACAGCTCACAGATGAGGCTACAGACGATGACAAGAGACACGAACTGGTATGCCAACTGACAGCAGCACAGACACAACTGTTGTTTTACCTGATCAACACTACACATATCACCACCTTCCTTACACCCTTTAGTCTTTCATTTTTATGTGTTTATTAGAATGAATTAACGATTCACCCAACACCCGTCAAATGTTTAAGATACAAGTGCATCAGTCTGCGGGAGGCCAATCCGATCCAAATGTGAAGCATTCATCTGAAAACCGATTCAAACCTTAAGAATCGCGGGTCCAGTAATGGTTTTTACTTGTATTGTTTTATTCCAAATAACAGTTCATTAGCCCATCAAAGTGTTATGCACGTAACAGGAGACAGCTGCTCACCCCAACGAGAGATAGGCCTATCCCTGCTCTAGGCTTTTCGTATATCGGCGCGGCACCTTCAGCATTGATGCTTGTAAAATGGCTTTTGCAATGTCAAATCATAGGCTTTATCAGTTGAGTGACAACCAATGTAATTTGGTTGGTCTTTGTTACCATTACCAAGGGTTGTGTAGCTACCAGAGTGGACGTAACTCACATCCAACTGTTGATAGATTTTATTTAGATTGTTCAGATTCACCATAAGAAATGGTTTTGGTTGTTCTGCTTTAAACAGTATTTGGTCATTTTTATATGAACAGTTTATCAATCATTTTTTGATAAATATGGACATAGTACTAGCTCTCAAAATGTTTCATCTGCAGAAAGGTTAAGTTAATCAGTGGGTGATGGTGATTTCAGATTATTATATTTTTTAAGTGGGGGGACAAAAAGTATAAATTGCCCCCACCCCATATCTGATAGTGGGGTGGTAGACGCTTAGTCTGCCCTATGGCTCAGCTCAGATGTTTACACACACACACCTATTTATGTTCTCTCTTACACACACACACACACTGAGGGCCACGCAGCTTAAGACAAAAAGTATACTACACACTTTTGTCCCAGATTTGAGCTTTCCCAGACAAGTTTTTGAGGTCTGCGACAAATCCCCCATGACGTTTCCAACTCGGGACGCGCAGCCGTCATTGACACTTGTTTAATGTGATCGGGTCTTAGACAAAATCTGAGGGCTACTGATCCTGTCTTTGAGCAGTCCAAGACTTCCCAATGTTTTCAAAGATGTTTGATTTTATCAGCACAAAATCTGCAATGCTTTTGGGTTGCACATCTCACACTACATGTTTTTAGAACGGTGGTCAGCAATAGCCAATGTGAGCTCACCAGAGAAGAATCCAGTGAGATTACATTGTTTCGCATCCCCCAGAATGTGTAGACTCGAGCCAGAGCAATGACTAATATGCGTTTGTACTTGCCTTTAACCAAAGCCAAAGTGTCAAATGTGCAATGTTATTCATTTCAAAATGTTGGCTACAAATTTTAACTATGTCAAGCGTGAATGTCTGATTGAAAACTGCTTTAAGCCACAGCTCGTTTTAGCTACGTTAACAATCGAATCACATCACGTCATTGTTTTCGCGAGACAGTGGGGTGGTATGGAGAATCCTCACGACCAAGTGAATAATCTTTTAGTGTGTGACACCCTGTATGTCCCAGATGGGTTAGTGTGCACACCACTACGTTGGCAAGACAAAACACGACAGGAGTGACGGTCGTTTTAATGTGAGAGGCTCAGCGACGTTAGGATTTTGAAAGTCGTGTAGTGGACACCCGGCATTGGAGAAGTAATCTCAGACAGATCCAGCTGCTCTCCTATCAGCAGCAGATATTAATTTCAAATGGAAAAAGAATGTGTTCATGCATAAAACAGTCGTTTCCAACCAAATCGTATCAATTTGTTCCCCTAATCAAACCGAATCGTAAAACGTATCATTCCTGTATCAGAGCCCATGTATCGAGATGCGCATCGAATCGTTTGTGAAAGGAGAGATTCAGATCCTTATGTTTCCTCATCCTGGTCCCGGGGATTCAAAGGGGCTGCAGCACATTTTTAGTTTTTTTGCCCTAGCACTAACGCACAATCAACTCGTCATTAAGCCTTTAGTTAAGGGGTGTCAAATAATAAACTCCTCATTAAGCCTTTAGTTAAGGGCTGTCAAATAATAAACTCCTCATTAAGCCTTTAGTTAAGGGGTGTCAAATGCATTCCATGGAGTGTTTGAAGGTTTTCCCCTGTACTTGATCGATCGTTTAAGGTGATTGATTAGTTAGGAACTCCTGTCACCTGGTTGTATAGGTCTTAATTGGACATGAATTGAAAGGAAATAACAAAAACCAGGACACACCCGGATGTCCATGGAATGAGTTCGACACCCCTGCTTTAGTTAAATCAGCTGTTAGTGTTAGGGCCCCCAGAACTGAGGATTATGCCAAAAAGTCTTACTTAGGCTAGTCCTAGTTAGTTAGTCATTGGCTAACACAAAGTATTGTTTCCCCCATAGGTAAACTTCCTAAAGGAGTTCTGCGCCTTCTCGCAAACGTTACAACCTCAAAACAGAGACACCTTCTTCAAGACTCTGTCGAACATGGGCATTCTCCCGGCACTGGAGGTTATACTGGTGAGTGCCCACACACACAAGCCCTAGCCCTACCTCATAACCCCTAGGCACTTGTGTAAATTCCACCTAGCCAATTTGAGGGCAATGTGGACCATATTGCTTATACTTATTACCTACACAGTTCTGATCTGTTCTGATCCTTCATGTCCGATTCCATTGTCTTCTATGACTGATGTTGTGAATGGTATGTGTGTGTGTGTGTGTGTGTGTGTGTGTGTGCGTGCCATCAGGGAATGGATGATGTGCAGGTGCGTGGCGCAGCCACCGATATCTTCTCCTATCTGGTGGAGTACAACCCCTCTATGGTACGAGAGTTTATCATGCAGGAGTCCCAACAGAACGACGATGTGAGTACAGCGCTCTTATCTATACCTGCATCCCACCATATGCATTAGGACAACAGAGATATGAATCTGAGTTATGAGATATGAATTTAGGAGATAGGAGTTTCAGACTATGGAAATGAGATGTATATTAAATGCAAAGAAAATGACTTCTGTAGGCTACAGACAGACAAATGTATACGGCCTAAAATGAACACCCGCCACCCGCCAAATGCAGGTAGATTTTGGCATTGTCAGGTAAGATGTCTATTTCACCAGCCACGTTGGCGGGTGGTCAGGGCTCCACAGTGCGAGCATTTCACTCGCATAAAAACAGTAAAGAATTATCACATTTATAGTAAAATAAATGTTACAGTAGCTGTGTTTTTGATTCAAAATAATCGCACAAAGTCAAATAACTGAATGCTATATAGCCTATCCCATCTCACGCTGCAACACTGCCTGGCTGGGGGCTGTGAGTACATTTTTAGAAGCACTGCGCACAGGCATAAAAGTTGGTATTATTTACTTGAAACTAAAGTCTACTGAAGTGAGACTTTGTCCTTGTGTTTCTTGGCTATTAACATTTGTTTTGTTCACAAGCTAGGTTATTTTTCAATGTTTGAGTTTCAATTACTAGGGACAAATGAGTCACGTTACCACGGTAACCTCACGCACTTAAAAGGACAGGTGAACATTTTTGTCTCATCTTTGATGTTTTGGTTCAGACTCGTCACAAAAAATGAAATTAAACAATATACCACATTAAAATGAGAAACTTTGATTAGCTAACACAACGTGCCATTGGAACACAGGAGTGATTGTTGCTGATAATGGGCCTCTGTACGACTATTGTAGAATACAATAGTCATTAACAACATCTACACTGTTTCTGAACTATTTTATTTTAATGGACCAAAAATGTGCTCTTCTTTTCTGTGACCCCAAACTTTTATGTACATACATACATACATACATACATACATACATACATACATACATACATACATACATACATACATACATACAGTGGGGAGAACAAGTATTTGATACACTGCCGATTTTGCAGGTTTTCCTACTTACAAAGCATGTAGAGGTCTGTAGTTTTTTTTATCATAGGTACACTTCAACTGTGAGAGACGGAATCTAAAACAAAAATCCAGAAAATCACATTGTATGATTTTTAAATAATTAATTTGCATTTTATTGCATGACATAAGTATTTGATCACCTACCAACCAGTAAGAATTCCGTCTCTCACAGACCTGTTAGTTTTTCTTTAAGAAGCCCTCCTGTTCTCCACTCATTACCTGTATTACTGCACCGGTTTGAACTCGTTACCTGTATAAAAGACATCTGTCCACACACTCAATCAAACAGACTCCAACCTCTCCATAATGGCCAAGACCAGAGAGCTGTGTAAGGACATCAGGGATAAAATTGTAGACCTGCACAAGGCTGGGATGGGCTACAGGTCAATAGGCAAGCAACTGTTGGCGCAATTATTAGAAAATGGAAGAAGTTCAAGATGACAGTCAATCTCCCTCTGTCTGGGGCACCATGCAAGATCTCACCTCGTGGGGCATCAATGATCATGAAGGTGAGGGATCAGCCCAGAACTACACGGCAGGACCTGGTCAATGACCTGAAGAGAGCTGGGACCACAGTCTCAAAGAAAACCATTAGTAACACACTACGCCGTCATGATTAAAATCCTGCAGCGCACGCAAGGCCCCCCTGCTCAAGCCAGCGCATGTCCAGGCCCGTCTGAAGTTTGCCAATGACCATCTGGATGATCCAGAGGAGGAATGGGAGAAGGTCATGTGGTCTGATGAGACAAAAATAGAGCTTTTTGGTCTAAACTCCACTCGCCGTGTTTGGAGGAAGAATAAGGATGAGTACAACCCCAAGAACACCATCCCAACCGTGAAGCATGGAGGTTCTTTGGGGATGCTTTTCTGCAAAGGGGACAGGACGACTGCACCGTATTGAGGGGAGGATGGATGGGGCCATGTATCGCGAGATCTTGGCCAACAACCTCCTTCTCTCAGTAAGAGCATTGAAGATGGGTCGTGGCTGGGTCTTCCAGCTTGACAACGACCCGAAACACACAGCCAGGGCAACTAAGGAGTGGCTCCGTAAGAAGCATCTCAAGGTCCTGGAGTGGCCTAGCCAGTCTCCAGACCTGAACCCAATAGAAAATCTTTGGAGGGAGCTGAAAGTCCGTATTGCCCAGCGACAGCCCCGAAACCTGAAGGATCTGGAGAAGGTCTGTATGGAGGAGTGGGCCAAAATCCCTGCTGCAGTGTGTGCAAACCTGGTCAAGAACTACAGGAAACGTATGATCTCTGTAATTGCAAACAAAGGTTTCTGTACCAAATATTAAGTTCTGCTTTTCTGATGTATCAAATACTTATGTCATGCAATAAAATGCAAATGAATTACTTAAAAATAATACAATGTGATTTTCTGGATTTTTGTTTTAGATTCCGTCACTCAGTTGAAGAGTACCTATGATAAAAATTAGACTTCTACATGCTTTGTAAGTGGGAAAACCTGCAAAATCGGCAGTGTATCAAATACTTGTTCTCCCCACTGTATATCCAGAGTAAAACGAGTCCTATATCGACACAACCTGAAATGCCGCTCAGCAAGGAAGAAGCCACTGCTCCAAAACCGCAATAAAAAAGCCAGACTACGGTTTGCAACTGCACATGGGGACAAAGATTGTACTTTTTGGAGAAATGTCCCCTGGTCTGATGAAACAAAAATAGAACTGTTTGGCCATAATGACCATCGTTATGTTTGGAGGAAAAAGGGGAAGCTTGCAAGCCGAAGAACACCCTCCCAACCGTGAAGCACAGGGGTTTCAGCATCATGTTGTGGGGGTGCTCTGCTGCAGGAGGGACTGGTGCACTTCACAAAATAGATGGCATCATGAGGAAGGAGCAACATCTCAAGACATCAGTCAGGAAGTTAAAGCTTGGTCGCAAATGGGACTTCCAAATGGACAATGACCCCAAGCATACTTCCAAAGTTGTGGCAAAATGGCTTAAGGACAACAAAGTCAAGGTATTGGAGTGGCCATCCCAAAGCCCTGACCTCAATCCTATTGAAAATTTGTGGGCAGAACTGAAAAAGCGTGTGCGAACAAGGAGGCCTAGAAACCTGACTCAGTTACACAAGTTCTGTCAGGAGGAATGGGCCAAAATTCACCTAACTTATTGTGGGAAGCTTGTGGAAGACTACCTGAAACGTTTGACCCATGTTAAACAATTTTAAAGGCAATGCTACCAAATACTAATTGAGTGTATGTAAACTTCTGAGCCACTGGGATTGTGATGAAAGAAATAAAAGGTTAAATAAATGATTCTCTCTACTATTATTCTGACATTTCACATTCTTAAAATGAAGTGATGATCCTAACTGCTTTTTACTAGGATTAAATGTCAGGAATTGTGAAAAACTGAGTTTAAAAGTATTTTGCTAAAGTGTATAAACTTCTGACTTCAACTGTACATGCATAGTGTTTTCGGAAAGTATTCAGACATTTGACTTTTTCCATATTTTGTTACGTTACAGCCTTATTCTAAAATGTAATACATTTTTATTTTTCCTCATCAACCTACACACAATACCCCATAATGACAAAGAAAAAACAGGTTTTTAAGAACATTTTTTTTACTCAGTACTTTGTTGAAGCACCTTTGGCAGCGATATCGGCCTCGAGTCTTCTTGGGCATGCCGCTACAAGCTTGGCACACCTGTATTTGGGGAGTTTCTCCCATTCTTCTCTGCAGATCCTCTCAAGCTCTGTCAGGTTGGATGGGGAGCTTTTCTGCACAGCTATTTTCAGGTCTCTCCAGAGATGTTAGATCAGGTTCAAGTCCGGGCTCTGGCTTGGCCCCTCAAGGACATTCAGAGACTTGTCCCGAAACCACTCCTGCGTTTTCTTGGCTGTGTGCTTAGGGTCTTTGTCCTGTTGGAAGGTGAACGTTCACCCTAGTCTGAGGCTCTCTCTATACTTTACTCCGTTCATCTTTGCCTCGATCCTGACTCGTCTCCCAGTCCCTGTCGCTGAAAAACATCCCTACAGCATGATGCTGTCCCCACCATGCTTCACCGTAGGGATGGTTCCAGGTTTCCTCCAGATGTGACGCTTGGCATTCTGGCCAAAGTTCAATCTTGGTTTCAACAGACCAAAGAAATCGTATTTCACATGGTCTGAGAGTCTTTAGGGCCTTTTGGCAAACTCCAAGCAGGCTGTCATGTGCCTTTTACTGAGGAGTGGCTTCCGTCTGGCCACTCTACCATAAAGGCCTGATTGGTGGAGTGCTGCAGAGATGGCTGTCCTTCTGGAAGGTTTCTCCCATCTCCACAGAGGAAGTCTAGAGATTTCTATGAGTGACCATCGGGTTCTTCGTCACCTCCCTGACCAAGGCCCTTCTCCCCCGATTATTACTTATGTAAATAAGGTATTTCTGTTTTTAATTATTAAGAACATTTGCAAACATTTCTTAACCTGTTTTCGCTTTGTCATTATGGGGTATTGTGTGTAGATTGAGGAAAAAATAATAATTTAATACATTTTAGAATAAGGCTGTAAACTAATATGTGGAGAAGGTCAAGGGGTCTGAATACTTTTCGTTGGCACAGTATTTATCATCTAATCTTATTGGAACTAAATAGGGTTCTAGACTAACTTTTTCTACTGGTGGCATCCGGTGCCAACTTTTTCAGCACATGATTTTATGACCTGACCTTTTAAATTAGCATGCCCATGCAGGACTAGTCATTCAGTTAAATTTGCCAGTGACACATCGGGCCAGTGCCAACTGAAAGCTACTGGCCCGGATGAAAAGAATGCTGGCCCGGGAAAGCAGATGATGCACACGTTATTTAAATATTAGCCAATAGTCTATAATTACCCACCCTCCATATACATTGGTCAGTCCAAAATTCAGTTTTAATTCTGTCATGGAAATTATTCTATTGCCTATTACCAGTTCATTTACGGTTTCTATGCTTTTTAGTTTTTCATGTGGGCCAATTTTATCTGTGAATTCTGAAAAGCTATCCAAGGTTTTTAGGGAGTGCGATTGGTTGCTGTAGAGTCTGTTTCATTTCCTTCCATGTTGTTATAGTGTTCTTAACTATGCCCTTTCCCTACCAATGGTTGCGATTTGAATTGGGGCGATCTGTACCTAGGGGAGCAGTGCTAACGGTGTGTCTGTCTAAAGTCTCTTGTGTCTCTCCCAGGACATCCTGCTGATCAACTTGATCATCGAGCACATGGTCTGTGACTCAGACCCAGAGCTGGGCGGTGCCGTGCAGCTGATGGGTCTGCTACGCACTCTGGTGGATCCTGAAAACATGATGGCCACCGCCAATGTGAGTAGAGGGGCTTGCTTCTTACCTCTGGCCTTTTCCTTAAGCCTTTCACCCCGAGAACATGATGGCCATCGCCAATGTAAGTCTAGCACTGCCCTGTTAGCTAATCCAAGTCTAGCACTGCCCTGTTAGCTAATCCAAGTCTAGCACTGCCCTGTTAGCTAATCCAAGTCTAGCACTGCCCTGTTAGCTAATCCAAGTCTAGCACTACCCTAGCTCCTAGTCCTTGGGCAGGATTTAAAACCCACCAGGCATACTTCCTAGAGGCTCTGCGACCGTTTTGTGACTTCACTTGTCACCGCACCTAGGGCTTCGCACAGAGATTTCGCTGCATGCCATAATTTGCAACTAAGGAGACTTACTTAAACCCAACTTACTTCCTAGGCACTTCCTTTTAGGTCTTCTGTGTTTTGGTGAAACTCATTTCACTTGGAGTGTTTACATCTCATGGTTTGACTCTTCTCCTCCTGCAGAAAACGGAGAAGACTGAGTTCCTGAGCTTCTTCTACAAGCACTGCATGCACGTCCTCTCTGCTCCGCTACTGGCCAACACCACGGATGACAAACCCAGCAAAGGTGTGTTCATCCATCCCCTAAAACACCATTGGTGTGTGTGTGTGCAAAGAGAAACGATGTTCTACCTGCACCTATGCAAATAAACCATATATACAGTATAAGATGAGCCACTGCATATGTGTGTGAGTGCCCTGTGATTGTCATTACTGACGCATTCACACAAAGTTGTATATACAGTATCTGATGCGACCAGCTACAATTTAGTGTTCTGTCACACGTACGCGCATGCACGCACACCCGAGATGAGCCACTGTATGTGTGTGTAAGTGCTTCTTGATTGTTTTGAACACACACACAGCGTTAACTCCCTCCTTCCCTTTATCCTGTCCAGATGACTTCCAGACGTCTCAGCTGCTGGCGCTGATCCTGGAGCTGCTGACGTTCTGCGTGGAGCACCACACCTACCACATCAAGAACTACATCATCAACAAGGACATCCTCCGTAGGGTCCTGGTGCTCACCGGCTCGCAGCACGCCTTCCTGGCCCTGTGTGAGTCCTCTATATACACACTGTATAGTACCGCCATACGCACGACGTAACGCTCAGCTCGCCAAAAACACGGGCCCTCACCTTATCTACGTTGTCACGATAGCCTCACCAAGCCTGTGTTGTATTTAGCCAACACCATACACTCCTTCTGCATCACCACCCCACTCTAGACCTTTAATATCCCCTCACCTGTCCTTTTCTCTCTGATTCCCCAACGCACTATTCAAATACCACACATTCACTTGCTGAGTCTCTCTCTGTGCTGACACTCACGAGTGAACATTATCAAAAAATCACCATGAAAAGTTGTGTGTGTAAAACTCTACTTTCATTGATGCACACTCATCCCCCCCCTTACAGGCGCGTTGCGTTTCATGCGGCGGATCATCGGGCTGAAGGACGAGTTCTATAACCGCTACATCATGAAGAACTTCCTGTTTGAGCCGGTGGTCAAGGCCTTCCTCAACAACGGCGCCCGCTACAACCTTATGAATTCGGCCATCATTGAGATGTTCGAATATGTCCGCGTGGTGAGTATTTCCTTCGCTTCCATTGTCTGCTGTTTTTGTAATTAACTTTTTATTGTACATTTTGTATTATCACAAAGGAAAGTATAAATGGTAACACCCACCTACCGTGAGCGGCCCCACATTCGACAATATCACACCTGCTTTGACAGAACAACCTAAGCTGCGCAAGAATGTGATTTAGCAGGGTTGCGACAAGCGAGAGTTGTGAAGTCAGCGGCCAAGACATGACGCAGGGCATTGTATTAAACAAGACTGGTACGGTCCTCCCCTCTCCCTCCCTTTTTCTCTCTCCCCTCCCTCCCTCCCTCTCTCTCTCTTTCTGCCCTTCCTCCCTCCCCCATTTTTCTCCCTCCCTCCCTTTCTTTCCTCCTCTATACACTACCGTTCTCCCCAGGAGGATGTGAAGTCCCTGACGGCCCACATAGTGGAGAACTACTGGAAGGCCCTGGAGGACGTGGACTACGTGCAAACCTTTAAAGGACTGAAGCTGCGCTATGAACAGCAGAGGGAGAGGCAGGACAACCCCAAACTGGACAGGTAATATATTGTTTTTGTGTTTATTTATTCTCATGTGGCCATTGTTTTTACTATGTGCTGCAAAAGGAATTGCACCTCTGGGATAATAAAGACTACTGTTCTACTCTAACACTGCGGGGGGGGGGGACTGAAGGGCTAGGGGGAGGGTTGGATTGATGATTGAATGGATGGATGGACAGATGAAATACACATTCTGCTAGTGATGTTTGGGGTTGGTAGTGGGCATTCTAGCTGTGGTTGTTTTTGGGAGTGGCTGCCATTAGCTACAGGATGAGTGGGTAATTGTCTTTGGCGTTAAAGGAATCCAATTCGCTTGGGCTACTGTCTTCTTTTAGCTCGACTGAAGCCGATTGGCTTTATGAAGGATTGTCCTATTTTTTTAAAATATATTTTTCTAACATTTGGAATCCACTGGTTTCTATCAATTTGCTATCCCTTATTTATCTGTAACTCAACTCTATGGTCATGCTCAAGTTTAACCGTTGGCCAACTCCCCTTATACAGCATGCGGTCGATCCTGAGGAACCACCGGTTCCGGCGTGATGCGCGGACGCTTGACGACGACGAGGAGATGTGGTTCAACGCGGATGAGGACGAGCTGGAGGACTGTGAGGCGGTGGTTCCCCCCTCGGACAACAAGCCCACCAAGGCGAACGACGGCGCCGACGAGAATGAAGACCTCATGGACCCCATCAGCAAGTTCATGGAAAGGAAGAAACGTAGGTTGCAGGGGAAGAATGCATGAATTCCTGACAACTGGGTCGAATACATATGTAAAATACCGATTTTTTTTTTTTTTTTAGGGGAGTTGAGGTGCGCTTGTTTTGGTTTGGAATGTTGTGCCTTTTTTATTATTCAATTGGTACTGTTGCTCTGGGGAAATTAAATCAAGTTTAGCTCATGCATTTAAAGGTTGCTGATATACTCTGTACTGAGAACCAAGTAAGTTGTCTTGTGTCTTTAGAAAACCTTAAAACTGACAGCCCACAACTGTCTGTATCTCTTTCTTTCTGCCCCCACAGTGAAAGACTCTGATGACAAGGAAGTCCTGGGCAAGTCCAGTAGTCTGTCAGGCCGCCAGAGCCCCAGCTTCAAGCTCTCCTTCTCCGGCTCCACCACCAAGACCAGCCTGTCAAGCCCGCCCGCCTCGCTGCACCCCGGCTCGCCCCCGACAGCAGCCACAGTCACCACAAAGGTGGGTTGTACCACCCGACTCGTCTCCACGGGGACCTGGGCTGTGTTCATTAGGGCACGTAACAACAGAAAACATTTCAAATGAACATTTACATTTGTTATATGACAAGTTAAGGTAGTCAGTCTCAGTTTTCAATTTTCTTCATTCTAAGAATGGGATGATTGTTTGGGGGTCGGAGTTGGTTTAGTAGTTTACAAAAAGACCGGGATAGTTTACCCAAAATATAAAATGGACATATTTTGTTTCCTTACCTTGAAATCAGCCTGTAGAAGGACAGACTGCAATCCACACTTTGGGTTTCTATACCGAACCACTGCTAACAACCACTAACTTTTAACATTTGCAAATGAAAAATCAGTAGTAGTCAGTTTACCCCAATTGCACGCTCCCTCCAAACTTTAGACATCTGTGGCATTTTGTTGTGACAAATCTGCACAAATATTAGTGGCTTTTTATTGTCCCCAGCACAAGGTTCACCTGTGTGATAATCAGCTTCTTGATATGCCACACCTGTCTAGTGGATGGATTATCTTGGCAAAGGGGAAGTTCTCAATAACAGGGATGTAAACACATTTATGCAAAACATTTTTCGACATCATGGGAAAATTAAAAGAAATCAGCCAAGACCTCAGAAAATAAATTACAGATCTCCACAAGTCTGGCACCCCCATAACATGATGCTGCCACCCCTGTGCTTCACGGTTGGGATGGTGTTCTTCGGCTTGCAAGCCTCCCCCTTTTTCCTCCAAACATAACAATGGTCATTATGACCAAACAGTTCTATTTTGTTTCATCTGACCAGAGAACATTTCTCCAAAAAGTACGGTCCTTGTCCCCATGTGCAGTTGCAAACCGTAGTCTGGCTTTTTTATGGCGGTTTTGGAGCAGTGGCTTCTTCCTTGCTGAGCAGCCTTTCAGGTTATGTCAATATAGGACTCGTTTTACTGTGGATATAGATACTTTTGTACCTGTTTCCTCCAGCATCTTCACAAGGTCCTTTGCTGTTGTTCTGGGATTGATTTGCACTTTTTGCACCAAAGTACGTTAATCTCTGAGACAGAACGCGTATCCTTCCTGAGCGGTATGAGTCCTGCGTGGTCCCATGGTGTTTATATTTGCGTACTATTGTTTGTACAGATGAACGTGGTACCTTCAGGCATTTGGAAATTGGTCTTTGCTGATTTCTTTAGATTTTCCCATGATGTCGAGCAAATAGTTTGAAGGTAGGCCTTGAAATACACCCACAGGTACACCTCCAATTGACTAAAATGATATCAACTAGCCTATCAGAAGCTTCTAAAGCCATGACATCATTTTCTGGAATTTTCCAAGCTTTTTAAAGGAACAGTCAACTTAGTTTATGTAAACTTCTGACCCACTGGAATTGTGATATAGTGAATTATAAGTGAAATAATGTGTCTGTAAACAATTGTTGGAAGAATTACTTGTCATGCTCAAAGTAGATGTCCTGACCGACTTGCCAAAAATATAGTTTGTTAACGTGCATCTGTGGAGTGGTTGAAAAATGAGTTAAGGACTTCAACCTAAGTGTATGTAAAGTAACGACTTCAACTGTATATACAGTCGTGAAAAAGTAAGTACACCCCGTTTTATTTTTATTTTTTACATATTTGGACAGATGGATATGTAATCTTCACTTCAACACTATTGACAGATGAAGGTTACCCAATTTAACAAATTTACTATACTTGTGAAGACCAACAATTGAATCCCATTCAAAATCCTATTTTCCTAACCCTAAACCTAACCCCTAAGCCTAAAATAGCTATTTTACAAGTGAGGACCTGCAAAATGTCCTCACTTCTCTGACTTTTCCTTGTTTTACTATTCCTGTGAGGACTTTTTAGTACTCACAAGCATATTAAGACATGTACACACACACACACACTGTTTAGACTTTTTAATAAACGCTTAGGCGGCACTCCCGAAGATTTCAATTGCTGAAAAAAAGGCAAAAGTCCTCTTAAGGGGCTGATTCCGATGGGAATCAGATATCAGTTTGGGGGCCCCAAGATAGTAGCTTGCAGGCCTGATGCGGCCCCCAGGCCTTAAGTTTCAGACCGCTGTTATGGTAAAGAGTTAAGTAGTTATTGTGTGTAATAAAAAATAAAAAAATCAAGGTCAGATCTGAATACATGAATGACCCCGCCCCCCCTTTCTCTCTCACTCTCTCTCAGGTGGGGCTGGTGGACTACCCCGATGACGACGAAGAAGACGAAGAGGATGTGAGCGGCGAGAGTAAAGAGGAGACTCCACCCCTGTCCAAGAAGTCCAAGTTGAGCTCCTAATAAAAATAAAACGTTTATGACTATTTTCCACTGATCCCACAATAGACTCAACACAGGAACGAACAAAAACTGTTAAACAAATGAATGAACCCCACCCCCCTTGGTTTTCAATGGGGGCTTCTGTTGAGGAGCGGACTATGAATGGAAACACGTCTCCTCTAACTAATCCCAATATTCAAGTGCCAATCGGGAGTCCGCAGATCTAGGAACGAACGAACGGACAAGAGAGAAAGGTGGAGAGAAAATTAAAGGGGTGGACTGACTATTTCTAATTCAACAAAGCTAAATGACCACACAAATACACACATTCATCCACACACATGCACAGACTTAAACCCCATAGAGCTTGCGGACTCGGACCATGACCCACTGCCCCACCCCCCAACCCCCTACTCAGGGAAGGACATCACAGCGACCCCCAAAATGGGGCCGACCAATCCAGATGCAGAACCACTCTCCCCCTACGCTGACTTCTCCACCCACTTCTGTTTATTTCTCGCTCTTCTCCCTCCACCACTTCCTTTTCTCTCAGTTTTTTGTTTGTTTCTACGGGGCGAATTTGCTGTTTTGTGTTTCGTTTTGATGATGTCATCAGTGCTGTCATCGTTGCTCAGCGGAAGTTCTTCCTCTCAATAGAAAAAAGCCAGCCGTTTATAATTATTTTCCTTTTTAATCTCTCCCTCTCTCTTCTGTTTTTGTAAACGACAACAAAAGAGACCTGCCTTTACATATTCAGGAACTTTTCAGTCGCAATTGAACAGGTTTTTAAAGACCCCGATAGGTTGAGCTAGTTTTACCCTTTTTTGCCCTTTGAAACTGCAGATTTTTTGGAAAAACTATTTGTAATCCTGTCTTGATTAAAGATTGAGTGGAATTCTAGATGTGATCCATTTTTTCATATCTTCTCATTTTTTGTTTTCTTTTAAATGAGTGTACACTTAGTTGTTCAGAAATATTTGGGACCATTAAAAATTCTTTGCTGTATGATGTCATACTACATTTTGTGCTGGCAAGACTGAAATTGTGTTATCTCTGCACTGCTATGTTGCAGTTGCCTAGTCCCAGATCTGTTTTTGCTGTCTTGCCAACTCCTATGGTGGCCTGACAATTACCATAGGAATCGTCAAGATGCCGCAAGCAGATCTGGGAAAAGGGAATTGTTTCACTTAACACCTCTGTGGTTTTTGGGGATGTTGAAAGGTCTAGTAGAATGTTTTATTGTGAATGGGAATTTTTATATTTCATAAACCCATTTTTAACAATTTTGTAATGGTTTGACTTGATAATGAGGTCAGCTTACCAGTTCTATCTTTTTTGAAGGGTGATCCTCAGTTGTATGTCTGTGCTGTTTCCACCAGGTGGTACCTTCGCATCACACAAGACATGAAAAAGAGACTGTGGCTATATACAGTACCAGTCAAAAGTTTGGACACACCTACTCATTCAGGGGTTATTCTTTCTTTTTTACTATTTTCTACATTGTAGAATAATAGTGAAGACATCAAAACTATGAGAACACATATGGAATCATGTAGTAACCAAAAATGCATAAACAAATCAAAATATATATTATATTTTAGATTCTTTAAAGTAGCCACCCTTTGCCTTGATGACAGTTTTGCACGCTCTTGGCATAGAATGGTTTTCCAACAGTCTTGAAGGAGTTCCCACATATGCTAAGCACTTGGCTGCTTTTCCTTCACTCAGCGGTCCAACTCATCCCAAATCATCTCAATTGGGTTGAGTTAGGGTGATTGTGGAGGCCAGGACATCTGATGCAGCACTCCATCACTATCCTTGGACAAATAGCCCTTACACAGCCTGGAGGTGTGTTTAGGGTCATTGTCCTGTTGGAAAAACAGATGATAGTCCCACTAAGCGCAAACCAGATGGGATGGTGTATCGATGCAGAATGCTGTGTTAGCCATGCTGGTTAAGTGTGCCTTCAATTCTAAATAAATCACAGACAGTGTCACTATCAAAGCACCATCACATCTCTTCCATGTTTCACAGTGGGAACCACACATGCGGAAATCATCCGTTCACCTAATCTGCGTCTCACAAAGACACAGTTCTCCAAAAGTCTCAAATTTGGACTCATCAGACCAAGGACAGATTTCCAACGGTCTAATGTCCTTTGCTCGTGTTTCTTTGCCCAAGCAAGTCTCTTCTTATTGGTGTCATTTAGTAGTGGTTTCTTTGCAGCAATTCGACCATGAAGGCCTGATTCATGCAGTCTCCTCTGAACAGTTGATGTTGAGATGTGTCTGTTACTTGAAATCTGTTCAGCATTTATTTGGGTTGCAATCTGAGGTGTAGATCGGTACTTTATCGTCAAGCAGCTACGAAAAAACACAGGGCAGGTGCAAAATGCCAGAACGAAAATACACAAAAGACAGATACACGATACATGATACATAGTGCGGCAGTGTAGTTAACACTAATTAACTCATCCTCTGCAGCAGAAGTAACTCTGGGTCTTCCTTTCCTGTGGCGGTCCTCATGAGAGCCAGTTTCATCATAGCGATTGATGGTTTTTGCGACTGATCTTGAAGAAACTTGAAATCTTCCGCATTGACTGACCTTTATGTCTTGATGGAAAGCCAGTTTCTCTTTGCTTATTTGAGCTGTTCTTGCCATAATATGGACTTGGTATTTTACAAAATAGGGCTATCTTCTGTATACCACCCCTACCTTGCCACAACCCAACTGATTGGCTCAAACACACTAAATTTGAACTTTTAATAAGGCACACCTGTTAATTGAAATGCATTCCAGATGACTACCTCATGAAGCTGGTTGAGAGAATGCAAGAGTGTGTAAATCTGTCATCAAGGCAAAGGGTGGCTACTTTGAAGAGTCTCAAATATGAAATATATTTTGATAGTTTTTTGTTACTATATGATTCCATGTGTGTTATTTCATAGTTTTGATGTCTTCACTATAGTAACAAAATAGTAAAAATAAAATATGTAGGTGTCTACACTTTTGACTGGTACTGTAGGGTCTTGATCGGTGCAACATGTCAGTTTTCATGTTATTTACGGTTTCCTATCTTGGCCTTTTATCATTTATCTGAAGGTTTAGAATGCTACCAAAGTTTGTGGCATCACTAAAGTTCCACCAAAGCTCAAATGGGATAGGTCATAAAAATTGCAAAATTATTTAAATATTTTGCAGGGAGTCTATGGGCGAGTTTAATTCTATAAATTCTATTAATCCCAAAGGGGAAATTATTGATGGTATCTACAGTTTTCTTTAATGGTTAAGAGCAAGGATAGATGTGTGACTGACAGTTCTCTTTACGCTAAACATCAATTAGTCATGTCTCTTTCCCTATTTCTATATGTGCCTCAGCGGGTACTGGAAGAATTCCCAAAAGCAAATGACGACATGGGGCCACCTTGGCGCATGCCGCATTTTCCCACCTCATCCCTTCAATAGCAGAGTCTGCAATCAAACTTCTGCTATTAATTAAAACCATCTGATTCCCCTGAAGCTCAGCAGGCCGCGATTCACTGATTCACATCGCCTGATTTAAAACTCCATTCACTACAAAGCCTTTTATAGACTTTGGAGACAAACTCTTCAAAAATAGTCTCCCCCCCACCAGTGCTATGTCTATTCCTCAGCATGACTGTGTCAGTGTTTGTGCGTGACTGTGTGTTCTCTCTCGACTCCATACCGGACTGGTGCGTGAGGGGCAGACGGGTAGTAGCCTAGAGATGCCAGCTCTACTCGTCCGAAAGGCGTGCCATCCCAACACAGGGTTTTTGCCAAGACTCTTGCCCCCTTGCGTTGCCCGCCTGTGAGTCAGCCAGCCTGAAGGCATCCCCACCGGCAGAACTGCTAGTGTGCCATGGAACTTCTGGCGTGCCACTGAATACCCTCTTTGACAGCTCTTTTGATTGGCACGACTCCCATCTTCGCCAGCCTTGCTGCCTCGAGTTTCACAGACTGGGATAGTCTGACTGATCAGGAGCTGTTCGATAGTTTGACTTTTCAAGGATGAACAGGAACAGCAATGCATGTAACCCACAACACTACATAACTGGTTCACATAAATGCTATCTCCTAGGCCCCTTAGGCCAGTGTTTCCTCTAGTTTAATTTCAAGTTGGGTCCCCAAAGCAACATCCAGGCCCTTGTCTGGCATCACAATTGTAGCCACAATTGTTTAGGCGGGGGAAAACAGGTGGGCACAACAGTGTGCCACCATGGTTTCAGTGTAAGGTCGTTTTTTATCAAACCAAAAACTCAAGGCCCACAAGTAATTTTTAACGACCCAAGACATGGTTTATAACATTTTATAAACTGGGTGGTTCGAGCCCTGAATGCCGATTGACTGAAAGCTGTGGTATATCAGACCGTATACCACTGGTATGACAAAACATTTGTTTTTACTGTTCTAATTACTTTGGTAGCCAGTTACAGTTTTTCTTAGTCGCTTTGGTACATTTCTCAGATCACATTTGACACTCAAAACTGCTTGTTCAACCTTCACATGATCTAGTCACTTGTGAGCAATTTATCATTGTTTTGGTCAAATTGCAATTGCTTTTGTACATGCATGCAATTGATCATGTACAATTGTCTGCTGTTTTTTTACATGATCAATTGCTTATGTTCTGTTGAATTGTCTTACTCCCCAAAACATCTAGTCATAAATTCTTTAATTGCAAAATGGTTGAACTCATTGTCAAAATAAGTCAAGCAAGTTTTCCATACAGTACATTCCAGTTGTTCTTACAGATTGTTGTTGTGAATTTGTCCAGAGTTGATGAATTGCTCTCAGGTGAATCTTGACTTCCACTAATGAAGGGGATTGTGTGAAACATTACATCAACCAGATCAACCTCTATGTAAAATAGCTTGGAGGTGCACCTAATGAACCTTCAATTGGCAAGGATATCTAAACAGAGCACAACACAGTGTTACAATTTCTGACAATGGAAGAACAACAAGGAAACTAACAGGGTCAACAGCAGGGAAGAAGACTAAGGATGCGTGGAGGAAGGGTAGGGAGGCAAAACAGAGGAAGAGGTAGAAGAGGCTGAGGAGACAGGCGTATTTCAGGTGAAATAAGGGCCACTATTGTGGACCATGTTGTCAATCATGGCCTTACAATGGCTGAGGCTGGTCGAAGGGTGCAGCCGAATGTTGGGAGAACAACCGTGTCCTCAATCATTCAAACGTTTCGCAGAGAGAACAGGTGTAATCCAAGAATGTGCACTGCACTGTAATACTACATACTTTTTTTACACTGAAATCTTCCTCAATCTTGTGTTTGGCATCACTGTATTTCCCCACATAGGACTGCAAGACTATCTCACAGGGGTGGGAGAGGGCCCGTTTTCACACCTCAACAGCAGGAGGCTATTTGCACCATGGTCAGAGAAAATAATGCCATTAGACTAAAGGAGATTCAGAGTGCCATTATAGAAGACAACAATGTCTTTGTAAACATCCATCTGTTAGCATCTCAACTATCGACAGGGTGCTGAAAAGAAACCATATGAGCATGAAACAGCTGTACCATGTATTATTTGAAAGGAATGGTGACATAGTATTTTTTTCTTTGTGCTATAAAATAGTTTTGTGTTTTTCTTTCTGAATCGCAATGACACTGTAATTTGTTGAAAACCAAAAATAAAAGCATAAATGTGAATCCTGTCCAATCTCTTGCAATCCTAATCTCACATAAAGGAATGTGTGACTTTGTACTGTTGAAATGTATAAATTCCATACAGAAAAAGTGCAGCCTTGTGCATTTTCAATCATTGTCATAAGAAATGTAGCCATAGTGTACATCAGAAAATATCTAAATAGTACAGTTTTATATTGACAACACGACTAAGCTTTTTGACAAAACTAAGCATCTTCTTTGTGAACAATGACACAAGGACTTGACATTCTGATGGCACTGACATACAAAAGTATGTGGACACCACTTCAAATTAGTGGATTGGGCTATTTCACCACACCGTTACTGACAGATGTATAAAACCAAACACACAGCCATTCAATCAACATAGACAAACATTGGTTGTAGATTGGCCTTACTGAAGAGCTCAGTGACTTTCAACGTGGCATCGTCATAGGATGCCACCATTCCAACAAGTCAGTTCATCAAATTTCTGCCCTGCCAGAGCTGAACCAGGCAACTGTAGGTGCTGTCATTGTGAAATGGAAGCGTCTAGGAGCAACAAGGCTCAGCCGTGACGTTCAAAACACAACAAATGAACGGACGAAAAGAAACACACTTACTCACCGTGACTGCGACATACATCGATAACAACCCACCCCAAGTGAAGGACAGACTCAACATATATTGGATCCCTAATTAGAGACAACGGGTAGCAGCTGCCTCTAATTAGAGATCCACCCAAAACCCACAAAGAAACAGAAAAGAACGACACTGTCAGACTCTGACCAAGCTACATAGAGAAGCCTATTGCTTCTCTATGGCCAGAGCCTGACAGTACCCCCCCCCCAAGGCGCGGACTCCCGGACGCCAAAAAAAAAGGCACACAATAACATGGGGGGGTTAATTTGGGAGGGAAAAACTAGTTCTTTGGACAGTTTTTTTCCATGGCCCCTCCTTATCGCTGGGCCCGGACTGGGCACCGGTGGGGCCAACGGCTCCGGCCATGGAGCGGGGAAAACAACCGGGCCCGGACTGGGCACCGGTGGGGCAAACGGCTCCGGCCATGGAGCGGGGAAAACAACCGGGCCCGGACTGGGCACCGGTGGGGCAAACGGGTCCGGCCATGGAGCGGGGAAAACAACCGGGCCCGGACTGGGCACCGGTGGGGTAAACGGCTCCGGCCATGGAGCGGGGAAAACAACCGGGCCCGGACTGGGCACCGGTGGAACAAACGGCTCCGGCCATGGAGTGGGGAAAACAACCGGGCCCTGACTGGGCACCGGTGGGACAAACGGCTCCGGCCATGGAGCTGGGCAATAAACCGGGCCCGGACTGGGCACCGGTGGGGTAAACTGCTCCGGCCATGGAGCTGGGAAAACAGCCGGGCCCGGACTGGGCACCGGTGGGGCTGACTGCTCAGGCTCTGAAGCGGAGCAGACGGCTGGACCCGGATTGGGTACCGGTGGAGCGGACTGCTCTGGCACTGAGGCGGAGCAGGCGGCTGGACCCGGACTGGGTACCGGTGGAGCGGACTGCTCTGGCACTGAGGCGGAGCAGACGGCTGGACCCGGATTGGGTACCGGTGGAGCGGACTGCTCTGGCCCTGGAGCGGAGCAGACGGCGGGAGGTTCCCGGCTGCGGACCTTCGCTGGAGGTTCCGGGCTGCGGACCTTCGCTGGAGATTCCGGGCTGCGGACCTTCGCTCTAGGCTTCAGGCTACGGACCTTCGTTGGGGGTTCCGGGCTGCGGACCTTCGCTGGAGGTTCCGGGCTGCGGACCTTCGCTGGGGGTTCTGGGCTGCGGACCTTCGCTGGAGGTGGGGCAGACTGCTCAGGCTCTGGAGCGGAGCAGACGGCTGAACCCGGACTGGGTACCGGTGGAGCGGACTGCTCTGGTACTGGAGCGGAGCAGACGGCTGGACCTGGATTGGGCACCGGTAGGGCGGACTGCTCTGGCATTGGAGCGGAGCAGACGGCTGGACCCGGAATGGGCACCGGTGGAGTGGACTGCTCTGGCACTGGAGCAGAGCAGACGGCTGGAGGTTCCGGGCTGCGGACCTTCGCTGGAGGTTCCGGGCTGCGGACCTTCGCTGGAGGTTCCGGGCTGCGGACCTTCGCTGGAGGTTCCGGGCTGCGGACCTTCGCTATAGGCTTCGGGCTGCGGACCTTCTCTGGAGGTTCCGGGCTGCGGACCTTCGCTGGAGGTTCCGGGCGTTTCCCCGTCTCGCGCATAACGCGGCACCTCCTCTCTCTCCGTCTCTCCCCAGTTACGCTGCTTGGTCTCGTAGTGGTGGGTCGTTCTGTCACGTGAGGGTGCATAGCGAGACCAAGACGCAGCGCAGGGATAGTAGTTCGACATCATTATTTATACTATGTAATATTTTAATAAATTACTATGTATAAACAAAAACACAAATGACGAACTACAGAACAAAACACGAATAGACTAAACGTCACGTTCACCAACACAAACACGAATGAACGGACGCAACAAAAGAGGCACACTTACTTTCACCGTGACTCGCGAAATGATCGACAACGACCCACAACCCCATGTGAAAATCTACAAACCTATGTAGGATCCATATTTAGAGACGATGCGCTACAGCTGCCTCTAATTAGGGATCCCACACAAACCACCACTAGTAGCAGAATGAAAAGAACTGTCAGACTCTGACCATGGCTGCATAGAGAAGCAAATGGGCTTCTCTATGGCCAGAGCCTGACAGCGACCAATACATTTTGAATGTATTTGTTTCGTACAGTACATCTCTGATCTTGTCAACACAGATTTAAAAAAAATGTACTGTGGAGTAAAATCATAAATCATCACCATAGTAGTAAATTCGAGTATACAGTGCCTTGGGAAATTGTTGCCAGCAGAGCTGGTTAGGCTGTTTTCATGTTATCCAGAGGTAAACAAATCACCAGCCAGTGTCAAGTGTGCGCTCTGAATACTTCAAGAACGAAACGAGATGGGTGGGGCTAAAGCTTAAGAGGGTGTGAACAATGCTGAATGAGTTTAGACAAAGAAGAGCTCTCTCACCCAAACACTAAAATGCAATTTTCTCAAAGTGAGTTTAAAAGTTTATCAACTTTCAAAATAGGAAATAGGATGCGTAGCCTATCCCGGGGAGGAAATCCACGGCCTTGCACTGCGAGATTGTCTAAACAAGCCCCTCACAATGTCCACTTTAATGTCCGCAAAACAGACGGACAATGACCTGTGTACTTGTGCCCAAAGTGTCCTCTCTCGCTCTGTGTCGGCGGTGGCTCCCTGGCTCTAATAGACGTGACTGGCCACGTTCAGCACAGCATGTCCAAGTGGTTGTGATTAATCACTGTGTAAAAAACAGCCAGGCCTCTGTGTGCTGTGTATCCTACAGAGGTTGAGACCGGCGGGAGGCCCCGAACAGTCAGTGACCTTGGAGACGCTGGTAGAACCATGCCCGAAGTCACAGCAACTCAGTCAGCATCGGTTCTTCGGTAGCTGTAATGAAAGACCAAGAGAAAAGTCATCCGTTTTGACCATGTGTTTTAGATTAATGCTGCGGCCGGGAGAGGAGCGGCCTTATCGTGTTACACTGCTGGGTTTCTGCCAGCCCTAGAGTTTTATTTTTAGTTGTCAGTAGGTGTGTTGATGAGAAACACATTACAGACAGACTCCCTAGTGATAACTTGGTTCACACACACTGTAAAGGTCAGATATAGGACTGTTGGATGAATTCCCAGCGTTATTGCATATAAAACGTGTAGTCTTACCCTTTTCAGTTGCCTACTTTTCAGTAAACCTAAAAAAAGTTTACTGTATTTTGCCAAGCATTATCCATTATGTAGGCCTGCATATGTGTGTGTGTGCACATGCGTGTGTTGCCCACCTGCCTGCCTGCATGCATGCTCATATCAATTCTAACCCTTATCCCATCTACTGTAAAACAATTGTCAATGTGTTGTGCATCTGTGATTTCATGTGCAACGCTACTTAAATAACCAGAACTGTCTATTCACTAGAAAACAGAAGTCCTTCCATGTTTCAACACGTTAGGATGCCAGATGATCAGTACACTGAACAAAAATATAAGCGCAACATGTAAAGTGTTGGTCCCATGTTTCATGAGCTGAAATAAAAGAGCCCAGAGATTTTCAATACGCACAAAAACCTTGGTGCACAAATTTGTTTACATCCCTGTTAGTGGGGTGACAAATAGCCTAGCGGTTAGAGCATTGGGCCAGTAAATGAAAAGTCACTGGTTCGAATACCTGAGCCGACAAGGTGAAAAACCTATCGATGTGTCCTTGAGCAAGGCACTTCAGGGGCTGACCCTGTAGGTAGGCAGTCATTGTAAATAATAATTTGTTCTTAACTGACTAGCCTAGTTAAATAAAGCATAAATAAAAGTGAGCATTTCTCCTTTGCCAAAATAATCCATCCACCTGACAGGTGTGGCATATCAAGAAGCTGATTAGACGGCATAATCATTACACAGGTGTACATTATGCTGGGGACAATAAAAGGCCACTCTAAAGTGTACAGGTTTGTCACACAACACAATGCTGTCAGGCTCTGGCCATAGGGAGCTCTTTGGCTCCTCTAGATAGCCAGGGTCAGAGCCTGACAGATCTAGTAGGCCTAGATCTATGTTTTCCTTTTTGTGCTGAATCCCCAATTAGAGACAGCTGCGAGCCGTTGTCTCTGATTGGGGATTCTATTTAAGTTGCCTTATCCCACACCTGCTGTGTGGGTCATCGTTAGATACCTCTACAGTGTTACGGTCAAAGTAAGTGTGTTTTCGTTTTGTTTGGATCGTGTTTTGTTTGTATAGTTTGACAGTGTTGTGTACACTTCTATATAATTAAACATGTCGAACTACTTCAACTGCGCTGCGCCTTGGTCTCTGAATACACCCGATCGTGACAGACTGACCCACCAAAACGAGACCAAGAGGCGTAAGGGAAAGAGTCGGCGGGCTAGAAAAGGCAAAGGACCAGCCTGGAGCCCAGAAGAACCCCCAAGCTGTTTTTTGGGGGGGGCTATGGGGGTGGTCGGGGATCGATGGTGAAGAGCCCTGGCCACTGCACTCGTGGGGGATCCAGGAGGAACCCCTACAGCCATGGGAGCAGAGGTACGGACAGGAGTCGGAGGAAGACGACGACTATGTGCCTTTGTTCCCTCACTCGTGGGGGCTCCCGATGGAGTCCTCACAGGAAGGGGATTGGCGATGGAGAGAGAAAGATCGGGGCAGTCGCAGCCCTCCAACGCCAGTTCCCAACCCGGTGCCTCCAGCGTCGGCCCAGAGTCAGGTACGGTCCGTGCCTGCTCCGCGTACCACACCATCGGCGCGCACTCACAGCCCGGCACGGTCCGTGCCGACTTCGCGCACCACACCATCGGTGCGCAGCCAAAGCACGGAGAGGCTGGAGGAAGAGGATCGCCCACCACTTCGTCTGCCAACGATCCAGGATCGAGAGAAACCCGAGGGGTTTTATGAATACCCGAAGGAGGAACAGACGAAGTGGTGGAGAGCCTGGGTTGCTCTTCCACTGGAGAAGCAGACGGACCCGCTTCTGATAGAGATAGAGGAGGAGGACTTCGGGCGCCGATATGCTCTCGTGAACAGGCTGATGGATATGCGGGAGCGGGCTTCTGAGACAGCGAAGGTCCACAGCCCAGAACCTCCAGCGACGGTCCACGGCCCGAAACCTCCAGTGAAGGTCCGCAACCCGGAACCTCCAGCGAAGGTCCGCAACCCGGAACCTCCAGCGAAGGTCCGCAGCACGGAGCCTCCAGCGAAGGTCCGCAGCACGGAGCCTCCAGCGAAGGTCCGCAGCACGGAGCCTCCAGCGAAGGTCCGCAGCACGGAACCTCCAGTGAAGGTCCGCAACCCGGAACCTCCAGTGAAGGTCCGCAACCCAGAACCTCCAGTGAAGGTCAGTAACCCTAAGCCTATAATGAAGGTCCGCAACCTTGAGCCTCCAGCGAAGGTCAGCAGCCTGGAGCCTCCAGAGCAGTCCGCTCTACCGGTGCCCAGTCCGGGACCGGTCGTCTGCTTCACTACAGTGCCAGAGCAGCCCACTCCACCGGTGCCCAGTCCGGGGCCGGTCGTCTGCTTCACTACAGTGCCAGAGCAGTACGCTCCACCGGTGCCCAGTCCGGGGCCAGTCGTCTACTCCAATCCCATGCCAGAGCAGTCCACTCCACCGGTGCCCAGTCGGGGTCCGGACGTCTGCCCAGCTCCAGAGCCGGAACCACCTGCCACACCGGTGCACAGTCCGGGTCTGGGCGTCTGCCCCGCTCCATGGCCGGAGCCGTTTGCCAGACCTGGTCCCATTCCAGGACAGGTCATCAGACTTGCGTCAGGGAGGAAAGTGTCCACTTCACCGGGGCCAGAACCGCCACCGAGGTGAAGTGTCCCTCCCCAACCCTCCCATGTCATTGATTTTCATGATTACATTTGTTTTATATGTATTTATCGCGGTCAGGAGTCCGCGTCTTAGAGGGGGGGTACTGTCAGGCTCTGGCCATAGGGAGCTCTTTGGCTCCTCTAGATAGCCAGGGTCAGAGCCTGACAGATCTAGTAGGCCTAGATCTATGTTTTCCTTTTTGTGCTGAATCCCCAATTAGAGACAGCTGCGAGCCGTTGTCTCTGATTGGGGATTCTATTTAAGTTGCCTTATCCCACACCTGCTGTGTGGGTCATCGTTAGATATCTCTACAGTGTTACGGTCAAAGTAAGTGTGTTTTCGTTTTGTTTGGATCGTGTTTTGTTTGTATAGTTCGACAGTGTTGTGTACACTTCTATATAATTAAACATGTCAAACTACTTCAACTGCGCTGCGCCTTGGTCTCTGTATACACCCGATCGTGACAAATGCCACATACAGCGGGTGAAATAAGTATTGAACACATCACCATTTTTCTCAGTAAATATATTTCCAAAGGTGCTATTGACATGAAAGTTTCACCAGATGTTGGTAACAAACCAAGTAATCCATACATACAAATAAGTTCAGAAATTAAGTTATTTGTAATAATGTGAAATTACACAGGGAAAAGTATTGAACACATGAAGAAAGGGAGGTTCAAAAAGGCATGGAAAGCCAAGACAACCGCTGAAAACTATCAGTAATTAAAAAGCAATCCAGCCCCCTGTCAGTGCAAATTAATATCAGCTGGTTCAGTCCCAACTGATGGCCTACAAAAAGGTCTCATTGCCAAGGTGTCACACAAGACACATCTCATGATGGGTAAAAGTAAAGAGCTGTCTCAAGACATTCACAACCTAATTGTTGCAAAACATAATGATGGCATTGGTTATAGGCACATTTCTAAGCTTCTGAATGTTCCAGTGAACACTGTTGTCATTTCCCCATAAAGTTTTGATTTCTTTGTATGTATGGATTACTTGGGTTGTTACCAACATCTGGTGAAACTTTCATGTCAATAGCACCTTTGGAAATATATTTACTGAGAAAAATGGTGATGTGTTCAATACTTATTTCACCCGCTGTATGTCTCAAGTTTTGAAGGAGCGTACAATTGGCATGTTGACTGCAGGAATGTCCACCAGAGATGTTGTGAGAGAATTGAATGTCGTTTTAGAGAATTTGGCAGTACGTCCAACCGGCCTAACAACCACAGACCAGGTGTAACCATGCCGGCCCAGGACCTCCACATCCGACTTCTTAGCCTGCGGGATGAGACCAGCCACCCGGATAGCTGATGAAACTGTTCTGCACTAACCGTCAGAAACCGAGTGCTGAGTGCTTATCGTCCTCACCAGGGTCTTGACCTGATTGCAGTTCGGCATTGTAACCGACTTCAGTGGGCAAATGCTCACCCTCGAATGGCCCATTGTCATGTCATTAATCTACCGCCATCACTTCATGTTTCAGCATGATAATCTACCTACCTACCTACCTACCTACCTACCTACCTACCTACCTACCTACCTACCCACAGATGTGAGGCTAAGTGCGTTCGAGTCGCATGTTAAATTGAACTGTCACAGTGATAAAGAGCCCACCTATGCATTGGGAGTGTGTGTTGTGTGTGTGTGTGTGTGTGTGAGAGGGAGGGATCATGTGTGAGGGTGAGCAGGAAGTGTATACTCGGGGGGTGCACTGTAAATCCTACTCATCGTGAGTAGACGACCGGTCCAAAATAAACCTCTATGGCTTGCACACGCGCACGCGTGTAAAACCTCCACCGGCGTGAATTTCTCCTTCCATTAACAGACTTATAAAACTCACACTGAATAGAACGCAAAGTTAAACAGCCCCCAAGGCTTTTATAGTGTAGCATACTATTCAGGAGGTGTTATTGAGGTATGAGACCGCACTGAGGAACATTCAGGAAGCTTGATGTTCCTGTGACAAGTTTAAGGCCCTTGGAACTGTAGCCAACCTCCCTGGGCGCAGCCGCATGAGGAAAATCGACCCCAGGTTGAACAGAAGGATAGTGCGAATGGTAGAAAAAGAACCAAGGATAACTGCCAAAGAGATACAAGCTGAACTCCAAGGTGAAGGTACATACATTTCTGATCGCACCATCCGTCGCTTTTTGAGCGAAAGTGGGCTCCATGGAAGAAGACCCAGGAGGACTCCACTTTTGAAAGAGAACATAAAAAAGCTAGACTGGAATTTGCTAAAATGCATATTGACAAGCCACAATCATTCTGGGAGAATGTCCTTTGGACAGATGAGTCAAAACTAGAGCTTTTTGGCAAGTCACATCAGTTCTATGTTCACAGACGAAAGAAATTGTCAGAAAGCTCTGTCTCAGTCGCTGGTCATGGATCCTCCAACAGGATAATGACCCAAAACACACAGCTAAAAGCACCCAAGAATGGATAAGAACAAAACATTGGACTATTCTGAAGTGGCCTTCCATGAGTCCTGATCTGAATCCTATCGAACATATATGGAAAGAGCTGAAACTTGCAGTCTGGAGAAGGCACCCATCAAACCTGAGACAGCTGGAGCAGTTTGCTCAGGAAGAGTGGGCCAAACTACCTGTTAACAGGTGCAGAAGTCTCATTGAGAGCTACAGAAAACTTTTGATTTCAGTGATTGCCTCTAAAGGTTGTGCAACAAAATATTAGGTTAAGGGTCCCATAATTTTTGTCCATGCCATTTTCATTTGTTTTATTATTTACAATATTATGTTGAATAAAAAATCTAAAGCAAAGTCTGATTTCTATTAAATATGGAATAAACAATGGTGGATGCCAATTACTTTAGTCAGTTTCAAGTTATTTCAGCGAAAATTGTGCATTCTTCGTTTTTTGTGGAGGGGTTCCAACAAATTTGAGCACGTCTGTAAACACTGTAGTGGTCTTAACATAGTTTGACATCCCTCCCAAATTTTTCCACAGACAGAACGGTCTGTTTTTTTGTTATGGTGGACTTTCAACTCCAAAGATGTCGAGTCAGGGCCGTCAAGCCAACATGGTGGCCCGCTGAGGTGTCTGGAGGATTGTCGTGGGGCGATGGCGTCTGTACCCTGCCAGTTGCGCTGCGCCCGGCCTGCGTTGTCTGTGGTCATTGGGCGACTGGGTGACCATGGGGGAGAGAATGGAACCAGGTCAATGCCAAGTCTGTCTGTTGCTCTCTCTCTTTTTCTCTCTCTCACTATCAATCTTTCTCCATTCCTCGCCACAGCTCTTTTACACACACACACACACACACACACACACACACACACACACACACACAAGGGATTACTAAAAAACAGTAACTGTAATCCTGATACTTTTGAAAAACTAGATGATTACTTTGAGGATTACTTTCAAATTCAGAAAGGATGTTTGCATTTGTTCCACCTGAGCGAGTCTACCCACAATTCAGAGACCACTTTGATAGCACACCAAATATGTTTGATGGATTGCGGGAAAAGAGCAGGAATAGGCTTTTGTAGGCTGCAGTCCAAGCTATGTCTCCCAATGATGCGACTTCTGTCGGCATCCAAAGATTATCCAACTTCAATAAATGCTTCGAGGTAAGGATGACGGCGATACAGATATCACTTATTATTGATCTACATCAAGGCCGTAGCCAAGGAGTCAACATTGAAAAAAATCTAAATTTGAAAACTAATTTCCTGCCATTCTAAAATATTAAAAAATTCACTAACACATGGGATTAACTTTTTATATATTTTTAACCTTTTATTGTTTCATTGTATGTAATGGCAGAGATTAGGGATTAATAAAGTATAACCATAATCATATAAACAGAAATATATGCATTGTTATATGAAGACAAGTCCAGATATTGTGGCCAAGGTTTAGCAAATTGTTGTTTTTATTTACATATTTACAAGTAAACTTGGGTGGGCAGCAGGGGCGTTTGCTCTGCTCTGCTCTCCTCTCCTCTTCTCCTCTCGTCCTATCTTCTCCTCTCCCCTGCTCTCCAGTCATCTCTTCTCCTTTCCTCTGCTCTCCTCTCCTATCCTCTCCTCTCCAGGCAATGATGTGTTTTGACTTGCCATTCTTCAAGCAAAGGATCCAAAAACCTTTATGCGCTTATTGTTGACACCGATAAAAGATATTCCTTCAAGGTCTAGTCTGTCCAGTTTCTCCTGGTGCACATGACACATGGCCACATTATTCAGCCTTGTTTGATTCATCGATGATCTAAGCCATGTCTTAAGCCTCCTCAGGGAACTAAAACTCCTCTCAGCCTCTACAGAGGAGGCAGGGACGACCAGCAGAAGCCTTACTAAAGCTTCCACCTGACTGAAGAGACCTCTCACCTCTGGCACCATTACCCAAATAATACTAGCAACATCTGAGCTCGTTTGATATGTGTAATTATCCCCAAACATGGCCAGCTGCACCTGCATTAGTCTTGAATTCAATTCAGGATACTCGTCAATCACCTTGACCATGTCTCTGCGTAGCAGCACATTTTCAAGCTGCTGCAGCTTGTGGAGTCCAGCTTGATCAAATCTCTCTATGAATTGAGTATTCACTGTGTCCAAGGCATTGTAGAATTGGGTTCTGTACAAAGACTGGGCATCCGGATGGATATGGTCTGCAGCCTGACAGGTGTAACGCTTTGTAGGTTTGCAGATATGAGGCATCTGAATAGGTTGTAGGTCCAACTTTGTTGCCATAGCAGTTGCTTTTGCGAACAAGACATCAAAGTGCTCCTCCGTTTGCTTGTCCTGCATGCTTGTTTTGACATGGTCCACAGCCTCCAACATGCCTGAAACAGTCTGTTTCCTAAGCTGCAGGGAGGTGTTCAGGCCCCTATCAGGTCTTCAGCCATTACAAGGCCGAGCACAGTGTTCCCTTTTAGAAATGTTCCATGAAGACCATTAGCCTTAGTTGAAGTGTCAGATGAGCTGCATGATGACATTTCTTCAAGGGCTGTCAGCACTGACTCATACTGGCTGAGAACTGAACGGATGGCAGGGGTGCGAACAGTCCACCTGGTGGGACAGAGGTTTCAACGAGGTGAAACCATGCTTTGATTGAGATTTCCTGGAAAATCACCTTGAACTTGCAAGATTGATTAAAGAAGCCCCCCAATTCATGCACCAGACCCATTGAATCTCTTACTAGTGGAGAGGCTAAACAGGCAGCCTGCGTAACTAAGTTCACTCAGTGTGGACCACAGTGAAAATACATAGCCAGCGGTTGTTCTTTCCTTAAAATGACTTGCACCCCCTGCAATCGTCCAGCCATGTTTGCGGCACCGCCATAGGCTTTGAAGTTGGGACAGAGGAAGGCCTAGACGCATCATCACATCACATACCATCTTGGCTATATTTTGCCCTGTCGTTGATGACACTTCGTAGAGTCCCAGGTATTTTTCCTTTGGTTGTAGATCTGCATCTACAAAGTGCAAACATACTGACTCCTGCTCAACTCCTCATATATCCTGGGTGCCATCAATGATAAGAGTGAACTGGACCACTGGCATTGATGTTGTTTCCGTTACAATTTCTTTGACGATTGTATTGCCAACCAGCTTCAAAATGTTGTTTTGTATTTGCCTGGTGAAATCAAAGTGACCTTTCAGCCAGGTGGTCAGCTCTGCATCGCCCTCTGCCTTGTACTTTAGAAGCTGGCTCAAATTTCCACTCTCCTTATCAACGCCTCTAAAAGCCTGACCTTGCCGCGCCAAGTACTTCACACCCCCAACAATCTTCATAAGATTTCTCCTCGCTTGTTGCTGCTGTCTTTCAAGCTCACGTGAAAATTGCACATTAACAGGCTTTGGCTCCTGAATCAATATTTGCACAATCTGATATCGCCGTGTTGGTGTTGTTCCTACGACATCATAATTAATGTTGCTACAGGACCATCATTGCAACTGACCTGTAGTTAGTTGGTTACCCAAGTCCAAAGACAGAATATAACCATTACCCTATACCCTTTGACGTAACCCTAACCTCAGTGACACCTGTGACTAAACCTAACCTCAGTGGCACCTGTGCTTAAACCTAACCTCAGTGGCACCTGTGCTTAAACCTAACCTCAGTGGGACCTGTGCCTAAACCTAACCTCAGTGGGGCCTGTGCCTAAACCTAACCTCAGTGGGACCTGTGCCTAAACCTAACCTCAGTGGGACCTGTGCCTAAACCTAACCTCAGTGGGGCCTGTGCCTAAACCTAACCTTAGTGGGACCTGTGACTAAACCTAACCTCAGTGGCACCTGTGCTTAAACCTAACCTCAGTGGGACCTGTGCCTAAACCTAACCTCAGTGGGGCCTGTGCCTAAACCTAACCTCAGTGGCACCTGTGCCTAAACCTAACCTCAGTGGGACCTGTGCCTAAACCTAACCTCAGTGGGGCCTGTGCCTAAACCTAACCTCAGTGGGGCCTGTGCCTAAACCTAACCTCAGTGGGGCCTGTGCCTAAACCTAACCTCAGTTGTGCCAACATTAATTATGTTGTAGGAACAACGCCAACACAGCGATATCAGATCAGTCATCATGGAGGTGAGCTCCTTTTCTCACTCACCTCCATGCAGTGTCCGGAATTATCTTATTGGCTCCCCTGCCAAGGGGACTGGTAGATGAAAAAATCCACCAGCCAAGCATATTTTTTACCGGTCAAAATAATACATTGCCTTTTTGTGTCACATATACCTTAATTTCAGTTCATTTCATTGAGATAATAAGGTATTGTGTAGAATACAAAATTAAAGAAGAGGCCAGAGCAAAATTTGAAACACAATTATTTTAATATATTGATCAACGGTTAATCAAATCAAATCAAGTTTATTTGTAGAGCTGACCAAAAGTGCTGTACAGAGTGTAAAAACGCCAAACAGTGGGCACACAATGTCAAAACAGGGCAACACCAATGGTAAGATATGCAGGCAATGTGACACTTGCTGTGTTGATGTTCACGAATGTTCTCCAGCTTCATTGTTTTATTTCCGATGACAAATGAGTTGTTTCTGCTTTTATCTTTAGCATATTGGTGACACACAGAACAACTCATCACCACAGCCTCAGCATCATACCATAGTCAGCCTCTTGAAACTCCTTTATCTCCAAACCTCTATTTCTCACACAACTTTTTTTATGTGATTCATCCTCCTTTTCGTCGGGGGGTTTGGTGTACTCCTGGTAAATGTCGCCACATAACAGCTATTTAATGAACCGTAGCTAGCAGTGACAAGTGAGCGATGTCGAGTAGCTGATGTCCCTTATGGTAAACAGTGTCGCAAAACTAGGAGCACGAGACGGTCTGTTGCTAGCAAACATTAGTAATTTCCTCCCAGCCATCTTCCCAGATATTTTATTACATCACTATTTTGGGATTTACTTGCCAAATTTTCTTGCCAAACGGAATTGTTTGACGCATTTGGCGTTTGGCGGGTGTTAATTTTGGACCCTGCCTCCATGTCACCTGCTCTCCCTGCCCTGTCGGCATCCTCATGCTCTCTCTCTCCCTCTCTCTCTTTATACCCACCAGAGTGAAGTGGTGTTTCTTACCATGATGTTCAGGAATGGATTGCTAACCATTTCTGATCTGGCTGAGAACAGCTATACAGTATACTATACGAATATGCAATAAATGAAAGCTACTACTGTCTACATAAATTACACATGCAGCGCAACATACAGTGGGGAGAACAAGTATTTGATACACTACCGATTTTGCAGGTTTTCCTACTTACAAAGCATGTAGAGGTCTGTAATTTTTATCATAGGTACACTTCAACTGTGAGAGACTGAATCTAAAACAAAAATCCAGAAAATCACATTGTATGATTTTTAAATAATTAATTAGCATTTTATTGCATGACATAAGTATTTGATCACCTACCAACCAGTAAGAATTCCGGCTCTCACAGACCTGTTCGTTTTTCTTTAAGAAGCCCTCCTGTTCTCCACTCATTACCTGTATTAACTGCACCTGTTTGAACTCGTTACCTGTATAAAAGACACCTGTCCACACACTCAATCAAACAGACTCCAACCTCTCCACAATGGCCAAGACCAGAGAGCTGTGTAAGGACATCAGGGATAAAATTGTAGACCTGCACATGGCTGGGATGGGCTACAGGACAATAGGCAAGCAGCTTGGTGAGAAGGCAACAACTGTTGGCGCAATTATTAGAAAATGGAAGAAGTTCAAGATGACGGTCAATCTCCCTCGGTCTGGGGCACCATGCAAGATCTCACCTAGTGGGGCATCAATGATCATGAGGAAGGCGAGGGATCAGCCCAGAACTACACGGCAGGACCTGGTCAATGACCTGAAGAGAGCTGGGACCACAGTCTCAAAGAAAACCATTAGTAACACACTACGCCGTCATGGATTAAAATCCTGCAGCGCACGCAAGGTCCCCCTGCTCAAGCCAGCGCATGTCCAGGCCCGTCTGAAGTTTGCCAATGACCATCTGGATGATCCAGAGGAGGAATGGGAGAAGGTCATGTGGTCTGATAAGACAAAAATAGAGCTTTTTGGTCTAAACTCCACTCGCCGTGTTTGGAGGAAGAAGAAGGATGAGTACAACCCCAAGAACACCATCCCAACCGTGAAGCATGGAGGTGGAAACATCATTCTTTGGGGATGCTTTTCTGCAAAGGGGACAGGACGACTGCACCGTATTGAGGGGAGGATGGATGGGGCCATGTATCGCGAGATCTTGGCCAACAACCTCCTTCCCTCAGTAAGAGCATTGAAGATGGGTCGTGGCTGGGTCTTCCAGCATGACAACGACCCGAAACACACAGCCAGGGCAACTAAGGAGTGGCTCCGTAAGAAGCATCTCAAGGTCCTGGAGTGGCCTAGCCAGTCTCCAGACCTGAACCCAATAGAAAATCTTTGGAGGGAGTTGAAAGTCCGTATTGCCCAGCGACAGCCCCGAAACCTGAAGGATCTGGAGAAGGTCTGTATGGAGGAGTGGGCCAAAATCCCTGCTGCAGTGTGTGCAAACCTGGTCAAGAACTACAGGAAACGTATGATCTCTGTAATTGTTTCTGTACCAAATATTAAGTTCTGCTTTTCTGATGTATCAAATACTTATGTCATGCAATAAAATGCAAATTAATTACTTAAAAATCATACAATGTGATTTTCTGGATTTTTGTTTTAGATTCCGTCACTCACAGTTGAAGAGTACCTATGATAAAAATTACAGACTTCTACATGCTTTGTAAGTGGGGAAACCTGCAAAATCGGCAGGGTATCAAATACTTGTTCTCCCCACTGTAAATGATTGACACTGATACTCAAACCTCACGCAGGCTTTCTGACAAATAGAAGGTATTAAAGACATTAATGTTAGTTGGATACGCCCGTGAGCACCATTGTTGGTCGCTGGGTGAATGTGTGGCTAATTAACATTCCAGCTAACTTAGCTAGGATAGCTAACGTTAGTGATGGTTGATTGATTAGCACTCGCTTATCGGCCCGTTTTCACCAAAAACATTTGTTTCCACTCCATGCAATTACTAACACTGTTTAGCAAAATATTATTAATTTCCACAATTACAGTTCCAGCGCAAAATGACATATCGACGTTGATATAACCTATTTAAAACTCATATTACATTCTAGTTTTCATTTTTTTTAAATACATTTGACAGTAATGAAATAGAGAGACAGTACAGTGTTTGACATTGATTGTACCTACCCACAGCAGTCGAGCAATGGCTTCTGCTGGGGTACGGCAACACCACTTGGATAAACCACACGCAGAACTGCAGTACACCGTAATACTAGAACCAGTAGTAATAATAATAATAATAATAATAATCACCAGGCTCAAAGGACTGGGTGTTGAGGGAACCACACTCTCTTGGCTACACTCATACCTCACAAATCGTACTCACCACATTTCCCTAAATGGTCATAATTCTGCTTCAGCTGTAGTTACACAGGGGTGTCCCCCAGGGTTCTGTTCTCGGCCCCCTGCTCTTTATCATCTACATCCTCCCCCTTGGTCAGATCCTCCGTCACCTTAAACTGGACTTCCACTGCTATGCTGATGACACTCAGATATACCTTAGCACTAAGTCCCTCACCAACCCTCCTCTGTCCCATATTGAAACCTGCCTGGCAACAATAACAACCTGGATGCAGCAGAACTTCCTCAAGCTTACAAAGTGACAAAACGGACCTATTGCTGTTAGGTTCACAATCTACGCTAGCCAAAGCTGGCACCTTCAATCTCACTATTGATGGCACTGTTGTCTCTCCTTCCCCCCATGCACACAACCTAGGTGTCATACTGGACTCCTCCCTCAGCTTTGAACAACACATAAAACAGACAGTTAAATCTTAATTCTTTAACCTCCGCAATATTGCTAAATTACAGTCCTGCCTCTCCCGCACTGCCGCTGAAACCCTAATACATGCATTCATCTCTACCCGTCTTGACTACTGCAACTCCCTTCTTTACGGCATTATCTCTTCATCTCTCCGTAAACTACAACTAGTTCAAAATTCAGCTGCCAGACTTCTCACACACTCCAAATCTTGGCAGCACATCACCCCTATCCTTCAGGAACTCCACTGGCTCTCCATCTCCCAGCGCATTGATTTTAAAATTCTACTGCTCACCTACAAAGCCCTCCATCAGCTTGCTCCAGTCTATCTCTCGGACCTTATTCCAAAATACCAACCCTCCAGGTCACTCCGCTCTGCCACTGCTGGCCACCTCATCATCCCCCGGTCCAAGCTACGGAGCTTTGGAGACAGGGCTTTCTCGAGGGCTGCACCAAGGCTCTGGAACACTCTTCCACAATTGATCCGTGACTCTGAATCCCTTACCATCTTCATCCACCGCCTCATCTGTTCAAACAAGCCTACCCCTAGCCCCTGACCTGACCTGTGTTATGTTTAACCCCCCCCTGTCTTTGTTTTGTCTATTGTCTAATGTTCTTCATGTTAGTTGTTTGTTATACATTATTTTCTGTAAAGCGTCTTTGGGTCTCAGAAAAGCGCTATATAAATATAATGTATTATTATTAGAACCAGTAGTAATAATAATGGCAATTTGTTAAGATATTGGCAATTTGTTAAGATAATTAATTTCAAATGCTCTCCAGGATAGATAGAGGGGAGAAGACAAGGGGGATAATGAGACAAATCTTCTCACGCTGAATTAAAATAAGTCTTTTTCCTCTCCCACTCACTCGAGACGTCCGCTATACATCAGAGGGCAGAGGCGCAGCCCCTCATTTTCGGGGGGAGTGATTTCCACCATTTTGTTTATCCTCAGCCTCCTTTCCCTGCCCACACCACACACACACACACACACACACACACACACACACACAAGGGGTGCTTTGATTTCCTGATTGCCTTGGTTTCTTTGGCGGGCCAGCTTAGGTTACAGTTCAGACTCAGTGCAAAGGTGTGTTTGTGTGTGTGTGTGTGTGAGTGAGACAGAGCCAGTGGCGGCAATCGTTAGCTGCTATTCTTAGCCCTCTTTTCCACAGGTTCTTTCCCCTCTCCACTTTTTGACACTAGCATTTCATTGTCTGTGGGTGGATCCTAAATTGCACCCTATTCCCTATGTAGTGCCTTACCTTTGGCCAGGGCCCCTCTGGTCAAAGGTAGTACACTATATATGGAATAGGGTGCCATTTGGAACTCAGACCCTATGTGGCACAGGAAGGTTAGACTATCAGAGCTACATGGAATACAGACAGCTCTGAATCTGACATAGCTTTTTATAGTACCTGGATCTGTAGGTGAAGCTAGTCAGTGGACGTTTCTTAATATGCATACTGCTGTGCTCCACACTCCCATGCTCTGAGTGCGTTCTTCGATTACATTCTCTTGAGTAAGTTCTTATTAGGATGAGAGTGTGGAGAACACATATATTTTTATATTTGAGAAGCACTGCACTACCTATGACCTTTTAGAGTAAATTGCACCATCAACATGTTGGCTATTCATCTATGCTGGACTTTCCTGGATCACGACTAGCCTCTGTAATTAATGTTATATGTCAAACGTTTGTAGATCTGAATCTTATTTTGTTTAATATTGAGACTTTTGACAATTGAGACTTTTAATCTATTTGTGTTTTGTATTATACATACAGTGCCTTTAGAAAGTATTCATGTCCCTTGACTTATTCCACATTTTGTTTTGTTACAGCCTGAATCCAAAATGTATTAATTCGATTTATTTCTCAAACATCTACACACAATAGCTCATAATGACAAAGTGAAAACATGTTTATAGACATTTTTTGCAAATGTATTGAAAATAAAATACAGAAATACATCCCACATTTTTTGCAGTATTACTTTAGTGCCTTGTTGCAAACATTAACATGTTTTGGAATATTTGTATTCTGTACAGGCCTGCTTCTTTTCACTCTGTTAATTAGGTTAGTATTGTGGAGTAACTACAATGTTGTTTATCCATCCTCAGTTTTCTCCTATCACAGCCATTAACTGTTTTAAAGTCGCCTCATGGTAAAACCTCTGAGCGATTTCCTTCCTCTCCAGCAACTGAGTTAGGAAGGGCACCTGTATCTTGTAGTGACTGGGTGTATTGATACACCATCCCAAGTGTAATTAATAACTTCACCATGCTCAAAAGGATATTCAATGACTGATTTTATTTATTTTTACCCATCTACCAGTAGGTGCCCTTCTTTGCGAGGCATTGGAAAACCACCCTGGTCTTTGTGGTTGAATCTGTGTTTGAAATTCACTGCTCGACTTTGGAGCCTAACAGATAATTGTATGTGTGGGGTACAGAAATTAGTAATTCAAAAATCATGTTAAACACTATTATTGCACGCAGAGTGAGTCAATGCAACTTATTATGTGACTTGTTAAGCAAATGTTTACTCCTGAACGTATTTAGGCTTGCCATAACAAAGGGGTTGAATACTTATTGACTCAAGACATTTCAGCTTTTCATTTTTTATTAATTTGTAAAAATGTTGAGTGTGTAGGCCAGTGACAAAATTCAGACTGTAACACAACAAAATGTGGAAAAAGTCAAGCGGTGTGAATACTTTCTGAAGGCACTGTAGAAATGTGGTTAACGATAGTAGCTAGCTACGTAGCTAGCTAAGCTAGCTAACTTTAGAAAAAGATGACTTGTGTTTGCATAACGTTAACATTAGCATAGATAATGACCCTACTTGTCTACTAGCAAAAGGTAACTTGCTAGTGCAGTAGCTAGCTATTGATTTTCCAACATCATTATCCATGGTTATTTATCAAGCTGCCCAAATTAGCTAGCTAGCTAAGCTATCACATGTCACGATCCATGGATATAAAAACAATATAATCTGGTACTAGCTACGCTACAAATAAACATCCAGACACCCGACAGCTAGGAGGATATCCATCCGGACGACGGCAGCTGGAGGAAGCACTGAGAGCTCCTGACTTGGCACTGTCTCTTGTGGGTCTCCCAATGACTACAGGTGATCAGTTGTCATTTGCTAATATTATCACCCAGTGTGTCAAGAACCAGATGATGGAAAATAGCCTACATGCACACACTCACCACTCCTGTGGCTGTAACACACACACACACACACTGCTTCCTCCCTTGCCATACCCACACACAAACAACAATCTATGTCTGGTGATCGGGTATGTGAGTCTGAAGGCAGATCCTGACTATGACGCCCATTGAATCCAGCTTTGGTTTATGAATCATGCCATACATGCACACTCACAAAGAAACCCCAGAACACATTCCACTTGTGGAAAGTATAAATTTCTGGCATACACATACATTTATCTCAACCACAGATTCCTCTCTTCCCCAAACAAACGCACCAGGCAGTCCACAACCCCCCAGCCAACTATCACACATACACACAGTGTCTCGTCTTTCAGATAAGAGCTGCCCTGATATCGATGGGGTCATTATGGACCAACACTGCCTTGACCTTTACTGACCACCGTCCATTTGTCCAGCCAGATGGCCAAAGAGAGAGAGGATGGGAGAGAGAGAGAGAATGAGGGGGGAGAGTAGGTCGAGAGAGAGATGGGGAGAAAGAAGGGGTAGCGAGGGAGTAGCAGCAGCTGCAGCTCTTGCGCTGTCTGACAGATTTTCCACTCAAAGGCTCTGTATCTATAAGATATATGCGTGTGAGAAATAAAATACATAACGAATATACTGTACACAATTTAATCATACAAATTAACCTATAGACCGATAAGCATGACCAGTCAAACGTATTTCCATTGAATGGTATTTCCATCAATGAATAGGCTAAAAAGCATTATTTCCCAATGGTATTTTTTCTTCTTCTCCCGGCCAATTGGCCAACTCCAATTGTATTTATCTGCTTTTCCATTTTTTTATTAGACAAAAGACTATTCCCAGCTTATGGAAACCCTGGTGCGTGTGTGTGTCCGTGTCTGTGTGTGTGTGTGACGCTCCGCTGAACTGTAAGTAAAGAACGTGTGCGAAACACTAGTGAACCATCATACTAAAAAGTTGAAAACGACACCCCAGCGGTCTCAAACTGACTAGAGAACCAAGAGTAAGCGTTCAGTTTCCCAGGGCTTCTCCCCAGTGTTTAATATCTGACCCAATACCAGTTTGATATTAGTTTAGGAATGCAGTAGATCTCCCCCCAGTGGTTTCAATCTGACCCCAGACTAGAAGTTATGTGTGTTTAGGAACTACTCCCCTGTGTTCAAGATCTGATCTGGAACCAGAGTTTAGAAGTATAGGGAGTGAACCTTTTTCTAGGAGGCAATATCAAATCTCCTGTCATGAAAAATATATTTTAAGAGACACAATTATTTTAAGAAGTCCTAAGATACATAGAATATGTTATATTTTGAGAAATGTTGCCTGTGATTCAAGACCTACATGTTTCTTTCATGTTTTCTTTTATGATACAGTATATTGCCCATTGTGTTTCGGCACAGCTGATCGAAAGATGGACCTTAGTATATTCTGTATTCTCCATGGGATGAGATATACTTACAGTATGGTCAGGAACCTGGGTTGGTGGGTTTTGTTCAGTTCAGTGATGAAGGATATTGTAGGATATGAGCTGTTAGGAACAGTTTCCCCTCACATGTTCTCTGGCCTTGATTCGCTAGTGAAACATAATGTGAAAATGGTTGCGTGAAACAATCCGTTGGGGAGCTATATTTCCCTTTCCTGTTACATTACTGTAACATCACTGTACCAGGCGTTTATTGTTCCAATGGGAGTGATTTTAAAATCCTGTGTGGGTTGTCGTCTGGCTTTTCACGAGGTGACTTGGCATGTGCGTGGGATGCCAAGTTTGCCAACCAATGGGGCATAAAACCCCCCTAAATCAACCTACAGAGGAAAACTGTGTTGGTGGGCCAACGCTTAGTCATGTGGTCACTCAGATGAGTTTTGGAACTCAGTAAGAGCTGAATAAGCTAGCTAAGCTGACCAATTTCTGCCCATAGAATTGCATTATGCAGTAACTCATGATTGTAACACATCTTCAAAGGAAGAAAGTCTGTTACCAATCTTCAGTTCAGTTCATTTTTATACTTTTTCATACTGCCGCCCTATGTATCATGTATTGTGTATCTGTCTTTTGTGTATTTCATTCTGGCTTTTTGCACCTGCCCTGTGTTTTTCGTAGCTGCTTGATAAAGTATTTTCCCCACGGGGATCAATAAAGTATCTATCTATCTATCTATCTATCTATCTATCTATCTATCTATCTATCTATCTATCTATCTATCTATCTATCTATCTATCTATCTATCTATCTATCTATCTATCTATCGACCACCAACACCCATCCCCCATACATGTCCCACAATTCCACAACTCAAAAACTCCACTGCCCTCACCCTAAGGGGTCAAAGTTGTTCCTCTGCCCTGTTTCAGATGTGATTGTCCTCTCACTGCACTCACACAAAGGAGAGTGTGTGTCTATGTGTGTGTGAGGGGGTTCTGTGTGTGTTTGGTGTGTGTATGTGTGCACTTGTATGCATGTGTACACGTGAGCGAGCAAGCGTGCACATGTGCATAAGCGTGCATGTGTGAGAGTAGCCAGTGACCACTGGGCAATTGTGGGTTCAAAGTCTCCGTTAAGTTCCATTAGCTGGACTGCTGTGGGTCAGATAGGGGAAGTTTCTATAGGTCACTAGAGATGCCACATGCTTGGCCGTCTGTCACATGCTGCTGGCGCTCTGTTCTCTCCTGTCATAGGACCATCAATGTGGGCTCGGGTGACAGAGCAATGGCTTTGAGAATGAATCCTCTACTCACTAAATTGTGTGTGTGTGTATCATCTGTCTGTGTATGTGTGCCTGTGTGTGTCGTGGGTAAAATGATTCATTCAGAGTATCAGTTCCCGTGCTGGAGAGGATGGCAAATGTGTGGGAGAGAAAAGCATGTATGAGCTTGGCCTTTTTGTCTATGGACAAGACATTACCTTGAATAATGTACACTCTTAGAAAAAAAGGGCTGTCCCCATAGGAGGGAAATGGAAATGGTTCTACATGGAACCCACAATGGTTCTACCTGGAACCAAAAAGGGTTCTCCAAAGGGTTCTCCTATGGGGACAGCCAAAGAACCCTTTTAGGGTTCTAGCACCGTTTGTTCTAAGAGTGTAGGCTACGTTCAGTTTATGGTTAAATGGAAACAGAATGTACTCAATTCAATGTCTATTCCAAATCGCTAAATTTAAAGCATTCAGAGCAAATACTAATTTGTTTTCACAACAAGGCTTATTTTGAGAAATGGCTGGAGAAGGCAATATGTTAGAGGTACAATTGTGTATTTGATGTGTGTAGTGTGTAATGTTTGTATTTGTGATTGATTGATATCCTGCATGCCAGCCTCTCTCTCACTCTCACACACCACACACACACACACACACACACACACACACACACACACACACACACACACACACACACACACACACACACACACACACACACACACACACACACACACACACACACACACACACACACACACACACACACACACAGCTGGAGGTGACCCTGGCCAGACGGACAGGGCTCAGTTCCATGGGCCAAGCTCCAGTGCTTCTGCTGAGGGGGTGAAATGCGACACCTCAGTGTCTCGGATCGATGGGCTTGCCCCTCTGACTACTGTCTCTGGAGTCTCCTCCTACCCCTTCAATATCTTTCTCATTCCTTCTCCTTCTCAACAATCTTGCTATCTATGTCAATGATATTTCCATCTTCTTGTCTATCCTCTCTCAATAATTCTCACCATCTCTCTCTATTCCTCTTCTCTCCCCTTCTCTCTCTCAACCTTCTCTCTCTTCCTTTCTCTCTTCTTTTTCTTCTCTCTGTCTCTGACTGGGGTATGACAGGAACCTCCGGAATAGGAGACGCAATACAATACAGCTCTGTCCAACGTCTCAATCAGTCTCACACAGTGTGTATGTGTGTGTATGTGTGTGTCTGTGTATGTGGTTCTCTTCACTACCACTCAGGGACCACTTGGCCCTCACAAAGCCATGACTGTGGCCCTCTGTGTCCAGTATCCATATAAAAACTTGTGAATTCCAGTGAATACGTTTTCCTGTAAATGTCCTCCTCTGGCTGAGAGAGAAAGAGAGGGAGAGAGAGAGAGAGAGAGAGAGATAGAGACCTTGAATCCTCTGTTAACTCTCGGGGAAACCTAAGAAAATAGACAGACGGCCTCGGCCCTCAACTGAACAAAACGCAAACCTTTCATCCCAGACGAAGATAATTACCTTCAAATGGCCGCCCCAGAAACGTGTTGGCCTCACACATATTCTCTTAACACATGTTACTTACTGTACTTTCAATAAGAGCTCCCATCTGTATACGTATTTCCCTGCTCCGTTCCATTCCTTTCTTCTCTGCTATAGATAAACACAGTTCGTTAATCATCACCTTTGACAGCCTGGCATTTGATTCCGCTTTTTGATCCAGTCAATTTCACAGCTCCTTCTCTCTGGCATATAATATGCCAGAGGAGTAAGTCGGGAGGCTGGGGCACAGGAGGGGTGCAGTTGGGGTGGAGGGGTGTAGGAGGGGGGCACATCACAGAGACGTAATTGGCCATGAGTGGTTACCGGATCGTCAGTGGGGTCTTTTCCTTTTCGGGGAGACTCCCCCGACAGTTTGTTTGTGTGTCTGTGTCTTTAAGTGTGTTTGTGCGCGCGTGTGTGTGTGTACACACGTTTTTGGACCCTCTCCAGAAGTGCAGGATATTTCAAATTTTGCATCCCTCCTACATCAGGCCGCTGGAATGTCATCCACCCACAATCTCATCCTCCTTCTCTCCTTTCTCTTACTCTGTTCCGCTCTCCTGCTTCCCATTAGACACACATGCACACACACACACACACACACACACACACACACACACACACACACACACACACACACACACACACACACACACACACAGTCACACTCAAACACTCCCCCACATACAAGCTGAAAGCCGATCCGCGGAGTTCACTGTAAAATCGTCCCAAGGTGCGTTAGACCAGGACCGATCTGGAAATACCTGGAAGTTACGCCGGATACATGTTGTTTTATCCTGCCTCTACAAGGTCGCCATAGTTCAACCAAGCTTCAGAGGCATACCTCTCTGATTGATCTGGATCAGAACCAAGGAATGTTCTGCCCTCAGGTAGCACGTGGGGATCAGGCAGAACCAGTGTTGCATTCCTTAGTGCCCACTGTAGCAAAATGTTTTGCAATAGAAAACGGAAACACGTGTTTCCTATTAGACTTGTTTAACTATAGTAAATACTACCATATTGTATTTGCATATACCCTGCCCATTCCCCTACCCCATATAATTTGTACCACCCATAAGTGAGAAACCCATATATTGTGTTCCCTAAAGGTTATAGAAAAGATCAGAAGCTCTTTACTATCTGTTCAGACCCCAGTCCTACCTACAGGTTATGGAACATTGGCTAATTTACTATTTATCCAGTAGGATTCCTGAAGGGAAAGCCTTCACTTCTATGTAAAAGATAATACAACTAAAACACTAGTATATACTACAGTACTGTCTGCAAAAACACTACAGTAAATAATACAGTATACTACAATCTGCAAAAACACTACATTAGGGCCTCCCGAGTGGCGCAGTGGTCTAAGGCACTGCATCGCAGAGCTTGAGGTGTCACTACAGACTTGGGTTTGTTCCCAGACTGTGTCACAGCTGGCCATGACCGGGACACCCATGAGGTGGCGCACAATTGGCCCAGTGTCGTCTGGGTTAGGAGAGGGTTTGGCCCGGCCGGGATTTCCTTGTCCCATTGTGCTCTAGTGACTCCCTGTAGCGGGCCGGGCGCCTGCAAGCTGACTTCGGTCGCCAGCTGGACGGTGTTTCCTCCGACACATTGGTGCGGCTGGCTTCCGGGTTAAGCGAGCAGTGTGTCAAGAAGCAGTGCGGCTTGGCAGGGTCGTGTAACCTTTATTTAAAGTCACATTGAGATTAAAAAACAAATTTTAAAAGAGAGCCCTTTATACATTAGAATAAAAACAGAATAATAAAACAACACATATAATTTAGCACACAATAACAAAATAAATATATTTAATAATAGCAATCACATTCAACTACATAGAGGTCCTCAATCAATCATTTAAACTGCCTGAGTGGCACCAGCACATCTAACTGCAATGAATTTGTTCCACAAATTAGGGGCATAGATTTTCCCAAATGTGTGGAGACTGAAGGGATCTAGATAGATAGATAGATAGATCTAACTTAATTAATGAAGTTAGATATGAAGGGAGTATCTGTAAGATTGCTTTGTAAATAAATACAAGGGAATGCAGTTCTCTTCTTACAGACAGAGAGGTCCACCCCACATTTTTATACAGACTACAATGATGAGTCGTAAAATTGTCCACTGTGATAAAACGCATTGTGGAATGGTAGACTGTGTCCAAGGGTTTCAAAACAGAGGTTACCAACATGCATGTAAACAATATCACCAAAATCCAATACAGAGAGAAGCATTGTTTGAACAATCTTTCTCCTACTTTCAGTACTGAGGCATGATGCATTTCGATATAAAAACAATCTTGGATCTTAGCTTTGTGAGGGCTTGGTTGTGGTAAGGCCTCTTACTCCCACCAGGGGGAGTAGAAGGCACACAATCAAGTCCTCACACCCTAACTGGGGAAAATTAATGATCCCAAATCAGAGACAGCTGTCTAGAGTTGTCTCTGATTGGGAATAGTATTTAGGACCCACACACATCCACCTGTGTGTGGATCATTGCTTCTGCTTGTCTGAGTAAATACTCACGCCACGGTGTTAAATAGGTTTCTTGTTTTTGTTAGTGTTTTATTTATTAATAAAACATGTTCGCACAGTCCTCTCGCTCTGCGCCTCGTTCCATGCACACTGACCGTGACAGAAAGATCCACCACCCAGGGAACCCGCAGCGAGAGGAAGAGGAGGAGGATTATCGGTGTTTCGACACTACGGGCATTGCGGAGGAGCATAGACAGCATCGGTGTCGGCATCGGAGACATCGAGGAGCGAGGACTGTGGAGGTAACACAGCCACTGGTGGTGGGGAGCATCTGGGGCTCATCTCTTTCTACGGGAGAAGATGAGCTTGTGACTGGACCAGCGTGGGGGCTTGGGACAGAGTCCTTACCAACGGAGCATGAGGAGAGGAAGGACCGACAGTGGACAGCCCCGAAGGTCCCCCATATTAACGGTGGGGGGGGGGTTGTGGGGTCCTTGGGACGCGAGGGACACGGAGGAGGAGAAGCGGCTGAGGAGGTATTTCGGGTGGGCCGAGGAGGACGACGAGATGATGCGTTTGGTCTCCGGTCCCAGTACCAGATCTCCAGCGCGCTCCCGGCATGCCCTACCCATGCGCCTCCTCAGCCCGGTACATCCAGCGACAGCTCCCAGCACCGGAGATCCAGTGCGTGTTCCCAGCCCATGGACCTCAGTACCAGCGCCACGCAATCCACCGTCGGTCAGCCACCCAAGTTTGAAAGAACAGCTCCCACCACCTCCGATGGCCGAAAACAGGAAGACGCCGGAGGGTTTCTTCGATCGGTCGAAGGAGGAACAAGCGAAGTGGTGGAGACTCTGGGTGGCCCTTCCTCCCGAGCCCAACCCTCACGTTCGGGAGATCGAGGAGGCGGATAGTTTTGAGGCTAGATTGGCGATCTGGGTGAAGCGTCTGGCTCACCTCTTTCCAGAGGGAAAGAAAGAGGATGAGTTGGAGCTCCTCGCCAGCTCCTCGCCAGGTCGATTAAACACCCGGAGCTGTCATCTACATTCCTGCCTGGGCTGGGCACGGCAGCCAATCTAGCCTCAAAACTCCATTCGTCTCCCGGTCGAGGGTCCAGCCCTACATCTCCCGTGCCTGCTCCTCACCTCAGACCCCCGGTTCACCGCCCCAGTCAGGTACAGCCGGTGCCTGCTCCTCACCCTAGACCACCGGTTCACCTCCCTAGTCAGGTACAGCCAGTGCCTGCTCCTCGCACCAGCCCAGTGGTGCGTTCCCCCAGCCCGGTACGACCCGTGCCTGCTCCTCGCACCAGCCCAGTGGTGCGTTCCCCCAGCCCGTTACGGCCCGTGCCTGTTCCTCGCACCAGCCCAGTGGTGTGTTCCCCCAGCCCGGCCCGGCCCGTGCCTGCTCCTCGCATCAGCCCAATGGTGCGTTCCCACAGTCCGGAACGGCCCGTGCCTGCTCCACGCACTCGACCTCTAATGAAGGGTCGAGGCCTGGAGGCTCCAGTAACGGTTCGAAGCCTGGATTCTCCAGTAATGGCTCAAAGCCTGGAGCCTCCCACGACGGTTCAAAGCCCGGAGCCTCCAGTGACGGCTCGACGCTCGGAGCCTCCAGCAACGGCTCACAGTCTGGGATCGCCAGCTACGGTCTTCCAGCCCGGAGCCTCAAGCGACGGTCTTCCAGCCCGGAGCCTCCAGCGACGGCCCAGAGCCCGGAGCCTCCAGTGACGGCCCAGAGCCCGGAGCCTCCAGTGACGGCCCGGAGCCTCCAGTGACGGCCCACAGCCCGGAGCCTCCAGCTACGGCCCACAGCCCGGAGCCTCCAACAACGGCCCACAGCCTGGAACCTCCAGAGGCCAGCACAGCTCTATTGCTGGAACCCTTCTCTGCGTCGGTGCCCAGGCCGGGCACGACGTACAGCCCCGCTTTGGAGCAGGAGATCCTTAGCGTGCCGGTGCCCAGTCTGGGGCCGGCTACCAGCCAAGCTACACGGCTGGAAAACACCTCTGCGTCGGTGCCCAGGGTGGGCACGACGCTCAGACACGCTATGGAGCGGGAGCTCTGTAGCGTGCCGGTGCCCAGTCTGGGGCTGGAAAACCCCTCTTCGTCGGTGCCCAGAGTGGGCACGACGTTCAGCCCTGCTTTGGAGCAGGAGCTCCATAGCGTGTCGGTGCCCAGTCTGGGGCCGACAGTCAGCCCAACCACAGGGCTGGAAACCATCTCTGCTTCGGTGCCCAGGGTGGGCACTACGTCCAGCCCCGCTTTGGAGCAAGAGCTCCATAGCGTGTCGGTGCCCAGTTTGGGGCCGGCAGCCAGCCCAACTACAGGGCTGGAAACCCCCTCTGCGTCGGTGCCCAGGGTGGGCACGACGTTCAGCCCCGCTTTGGAGCAGGAGCTCCTTAGCGTCTCGGTGCCCAGTCTGGGGCCGGCAGCCAGCCCAACCACGGGGCTGGAATCCTCCTCTGCGTCGGTGCCCAAGTTGGGCACGACGTTCAGTCTTGCCCCAGCTGCTCCACTCCAGTGCCGGAGCAGTCCGCTCCACCGGTACCCAGTCCGGGTCCGGTCGCCTACTCCGCCTCCATACCGGAGCAGTCCGCTCCACCGGGGTCCGGGCCGGGACCAGACGTCAGCCCCTCTCCAGGGTCGAGGGCTCCCGCACCAGGGTCCAGACAGGATTTGGTGCATCGTGGGAGTACTGAGGGGGGAATCATCGTGCCGGGGTCCGGACCGGACCGGGTGTGCAACGGAGAGGTAGGAGGGGAGCTACCCTCACAGCCTGCGTCACGCCCGAAGCCTGAATCGGAGCCCCCACCAGCAACCACCTCAGTACCCCGCCATTTTCCCCCTGGTTTTGTGTATTTTTTGGGGGGAGGGGGGATTAAGTGCGATCGGTTGCCCGCACCTTAGGGGGGAGGTACTGTGAGGGCTTGGTTGTGGTAAGGCCTCTTACTCCCACCAGGGGGAGTGGAATGCACACCCTAACTGGGGAAAATGTATGATCCCCAATCAGAGACAGATGTCTAGAGTTGTCTCTGATTGGGGATAGTATTTAGGACCCACACATATCCACCTGTGTGTGGATCATTGCTTGTGCTTGTCTGAGTAAGTACTCACGCCACAGTGTTAAATAGGTTTCTTGTTTTTGTTAGTGTTTTATTTATTAATAAAACATGTTCGCACAGTCCTCTCGCTCTGCGCCTCGTTCCCTGCACACTCACCGTGACAAGCTTCTTAGTCAGATTTTCTATATGTGTTATGAAGGACAACTTGTCATCAATCCAGACACCCGGACAGGCTGAACAGCTTCTTTGCTCGCGTTGAGGATAATACAGTGCCACCGATGGGGCCTGCTAACAAGGACTGTGGGCTCTCCATCTCAGTGGCCGATATGAGTAAGACATTTAAGCGTGTTAACCCTCGCAAGGCTGCTGGCCCAGATGGTTTACCTAGCCGCGTCCTCGGGGCATGCGCAGATCAGCTGGCTGTTGTATTTACAGATATATTCAATCTCTCCCTATCCCTGTCTGTTATCCCCACAAGCTTCAAGATGACCACCCTGTACCTAAGAAAGCAAAGGTAACTGAACTAAATTGCTATCGCCCAGTAGCACTCACCTCTGTCATCATGAAGTGCTTTGAGAGACTAGTCAAGGATCATATTACCTCCACCTTACCTGCCACCCTAGACTCCCTTAAATTTGCTTACCGTCCCAATAGATCCACAGATAATGCAATCGCCACCACAATACACACTGCCCTATCCCATCTGGATAAGAGGCATACCTATGTAAGAATGCAGTTTATTGACTATAGCTGAGCATTCAACACCATAGTACCCTCCAAGCTCATCATCAAGCTAGAGGTCCTGGGTCTGAACCCTGCCCTGTACAACTGGATCCTGGACTTCCTGAAAGGTCGCCCCCAGGTGGTGAAGGTAGGAAACAACACCTCCTCCTCTGTCAGGCTCTGGCCATAGAGAAGCCCATTTGCTTCTCTATGTAGCCATGGTCAGAGTCTGACAGTTCTATTCTTTCGGTTTTCTGGTGGTGGTTTGTGTGGGATTCCTAATTAGAGGCAGCTGTAGCGCATCGTCTCTAATTAGGGATTCTACATAGGTTGGTAATTTTCACACTGGGTTGTGGGTCGTTATATGTATATGTCTGTGTATATATTTCGCAAGTCACGGAGAAGTAAGTGTGCTTATTTTACGTTTGAGTGTCGTGTTTCAGTGTTGAGTGTTACGTGTGTCAATCGTGTTTTGTTTCCTTGTGGTAGTTCGTCTTTTGTGTTTTATATTACATAGTAAATAATAAAAACAATGTCGAACTACAGTCCCTGGGCTGCGTCTTGGTCCATGTATGCACCCTCTCGTGACAGAACGACCCACCGGTACGAGACCAAGCAGCGTAACTGGGGAGAGACGGCGAGAGAGGAGGTGCTGCGTTATAGACGGGGCACGAGACGGAGATGAGCCCGTAAGCAACCCCAAGGTAATCTTGGGGGGGGGGGCTATGGGGGTGGTCTGGCTACAGGGAGGAGGAGCCTATACCACTCCCCATGTGGAGCATGGAGAGGCCGAGGTACCAATGGGGGGCACAGAGGAAGGAGCAGGAGGAGTATTTGGAGGAGTCTTTTGGAGGAGTTCTGGAGGAAATGAGGGAGATAGAGGAAGAGGTCGAGAGGGAGATGGCGGAGTGGTCCAATCCGGGTCCGGTCGTCTACTCCACCCTCATGCCAAAGATTCCGTCACTCACAGTTGAAGAGTACCTATGATAAAAATTACAGACTTCTACATGCTTTGTAAGTGGGAAAACCTGCAAAATCGGCAGTGTATCAAATACTTGTTCTCCCCACTGTAATTGTCTCGGGCCCAATTCCATCTCCTCGCTGTTGTGGGACTGAGTGTTTTAGCCGCCTATGGTCTCTTCACCGGTGCTTAATGCATCTGACCAAGGACTTGGGCATGTCCTTCATCGACAATTTTGACTCCTTGTGGAAGATGGAATTCACCTGGGTGAAAATGGCTCCCAGCTTTTGTCATCAAACATTGAAAGGTTCTTGGTCAACTAAATTGATGTGAGGACAATATTAGCATTACATCTAAGTCAGTTTTTATCATCTCCTCTCTGGTCACTGTGAGAGTTCCACAAGTTGAATCTGAAAAAGGTGACATGCCTAATGGTGCTAACTGGAAAAATGTAATTGCTATTCCTACTTTGTTTTCATTTCCTAATAGATATAGTCCAATCTTTGAGTCTCCTGTGGTTCTGAAATCTCAACTAATCTGACTTGAAACTCTGTATGATTTCAAATGCAGAAAAGGTTTGACATTTTTACATCTTAACATTCATACTTTATTACCTAAAATGGATCATGTCAAGGTCTGGGCCTCTCAGGCAGACACTGATATTTTTATTTTATCTGAAACCTGGTTAACTGATACAACCCTGGACTCTTGCTATGGATGTGTTTAGGGCTGATAGGAAAGGCAAAGGTGGTGGTGTTGCTATTTACACAAATAATCTTATTTCTATGTCTCTGTTAAATATTTGAATTGTTGGCTTTATGTCTTCAGTTGGGTTCAAACTCAAAAATAACAATTATAGGAATCTATCATCCACCCTCCACCAAGAAGTGTGTAGTTAAAAAACTCACAGATTTTCTCTGCATATCCTCTCACAGAACTCTACCCCAAAGGTGATGATCGCTGGAGATTTTAATCTGGCATGGGGAACGCAGGATGCTGACTGTTTAAAGGATTTTTCTACTATTCTAAATGTTACCCAGCTGATTACAAAGCCTACTTGTCCAAACGTAAACGTCTCATTGTATGTGGCATGACTAAATACTCATAGTGGCCTCTAGGGGTGTTAAATACTTTTTTTCATTCATCTCCCTCCCTATTCTCACCAGATTGTAAGCGTTGCAGAGGTCCATTTCGGTGAAGAATTGGGCCCCTTGTTAGCGGACATCAGGGGTAGGCAGTAACGACTCTTAATCGTAATCCTGTTCAGCCCTTGGTAATCGATGCAGGGTTGCAGACCTCCATCCCTCTTTGCCATGAAGAACAAGCCTGCACAAGCTGGGGAAGTTGAGGAGCGATAGAAACTTGCCTCCAGCAACTCCCGGATGTAATTGTCCATGACTGCTGCTTCAGGGGTCGAGAGGGACTAAAGACGGCCCTGTGGATGGGTGGAGCAAGGTAGGAGTTCTATTGCTCAGTCGTATGGACGATGAGGAGGGAGGGTGGCAGTTTGCCTCTTACAGAAGTCCTCCCGGAGGTCAAAGTATTTGGAAGTGAGAGCAGAGAAGTCTTGGTCTTCAATGGATGTAGGAGGACGAGGCAAGGCTCTTGGTTGGGGTCTTAGACATTTCATCTGGCAGTTCTTTCCCCAGTCTAGTAGGTGTCCCATGGACCAGGAGAGTAGTGGGTTATGTAGCGCTAGCCAGGGGTACCCTAGGATAAGGGGGTTCTCGGGAGTAGTGATAAAAGAAAACTAAGAGTCTCTGAGTTGTTCACCCCAACCTGCAGTAGAATGGGCTTGGTCTGATATTCCACCTGGCTGGAACCAATGGGACATCGAGGGCTTGAATCTGCAGAGGGATGGGACATTTCACGCAGGGGATTTGTAATTCTCTGGCAAAGTCTTGATCAATTAAATTATCTGCGGCCCAAGAGTCTATAAAGGCTTGAATCTGTTACTGATGGTTGTCCCAGTGGAGGGTTGTGGGTAGTGACAGACGGTGACTGGGTAGCCGGGGTGAAACAGCACAGCTCGTCAGGGTCTCCCCTTGTCCTGGCGAGCCCTTGCGTTTCCCATCAGCTCTGGGCATGTAGCATGGAGTTGGCTGAGACCTCCACAGTAGAGGCAGCAGCCTTTGCGCATGAGCCTGTCACGTTCCTGTGGACTCAGACGTGTGCGTCCCACCTGCATGGGCTCCTCTATGCTGGGCTCGGGGGCTTGGGGTGCTCAGGAAATCGGGATACTGGGGTGGTGTCAAAAAGGCGCTGTCTCACGCGTTCTCGAAGGTGGCTGTCAGTGAAGGCTAATATGGAGTTGCAGGATGGTGGCTGCTGTTCCAGTCACTCAGACAGCTAATTAAACTGAGGAGTGTTTCTGTCTGCAATAAAGCCCTTTTGTCGGGAAAAACTAATTCTGATTGGGTGGGCCTGGCTCCAAGTGGGTGGGCCTATGTCCTCCCAGGCCCATCCATGTCCAGTCATGTGAATCCATAGATTAGAGCCTATTGAATTTATTTCAAATGACTGATTTCCTTATATGAACTGTAACTCAGTAAAATCATGGAAATTGTTGCATGTTGCATTTATATTTTTGTTCAGTATACAAAGCAAGTGATGCCATCACAAAAACCCCTTTAAAACAAAAAAAAAAACTTTCTTACCTCAAAATCTGATTTTTGCCAATAAAACCTTCAGAGTCTATCCACAGGGTTTTGCTTCTTCACATGAGTGTTGCGGACTAAACAGCATATGAGTCACATTATTCTAGCTTGTTTCTGATTGGAGATATTGCAAGTGTTTTATTACGTGATACAACCATCCCCGGTCTCCCCTACCATAGTATACTATAGTATTTTTTCAGGTGGGCTCTCGTTCTCATCATGGCTTGGCCCCTACTGATCAAGTACAGGCTTGCTCTGGCGTCCCGACCCAGCTTTTGTTTGGCAGTATCATTAATTAAGTTTCATGGCTGCATGTTTGTGTGATCAATGGCGGTTGTTATTTTTTAAATATGTTCGTACGAATGTTAACTTGACACTGTGTTGACAGCACTTCCACCAAATAAGTAAATGTGAGAACATTTAAGGGATGAAAAGGGTAAAACGGTGGGCTCAGTTTTTACCTAGAGCCATCACCAAGGTTATGGGCAGCAGGTAGCCTAGCGGTAAGAGCGTTGGGCCAATAACTGAAAGGTTGCTGGTTTGAATACCTGAGCCGACAAGGTGAAAAAACCTGTCGATGTGTCCTTGAGCAAGGCACTTAACCCTAATTTGCTCCAGGTGCTGACCCTGTAGGTATGCCGTCATTGTAAATAAGAATTTGTTCTTAACTGACTTGTCTAGTTAAATAAAGGTTACTACTTATGGGAAGGGTTCACTGCCTAGGTCCTCCCGGTGTGTGTGCATTTAGAAAGTATTCAGACCACTTGACTTTTTCCACATTTCGCTACGTTACAGACTTATTCTAAAATTGATTAAATAGTTTTTACCCCACAATGACAAAGCAAAAACAGTTTTGGGGGATTTATTTGATAATTTATAAAAAAGAAAAAAAATTAAATATCACTTTTACATAAATATTCAGACCCTTTCCTCAGTACTTTGTTGAAGCACATTTGACAGTGATTACAGCATAGAGTCTTCTTGGGTATGATGCTACAAGCTTGGTACACCTGTATTCGGGGAGTTTCTCCCATTCTTCTCTGCATATCCTCTCAAGCTCTGTCAGGTTGGATGGGGAGTGTTGCTGCAGAGTTATTTTCAGGTCTCTCCAGAGATGTTCAATCTGTCATTGTAAATAAGAATTTGTTCTTAACTTACTTGGCTAGTAAAATAAAGGTTAAATAAAATAAATAAAATAAAAAAGTGCCTTTTGGCAAACTCCAAGCAGGCTGTAATGTGCCTTTTACTGAGGAGTGGCTTCCGTCTGGCCACACTACCATAAATGCCTGATTGCTGGATGTTGTCCATCTGGAAGGTTCTCGCCTTTCCACAGAGGAACTCTGGAGCTCTGTCAGAGTGACCATCGGGTTCTTGGTTACCACCCTGACCAAGGCCCTTCTCCCCCGATTGCTCAGTTTGGCTGGGCGGCCAGCTCTAAGAAGAGACTTGGTGGTTCCAAACATCTTCCATTTAAGAATGATGGAGGCCACTGTGTTCTTGGGAACCTTTTATTTTTTGTACCCTTCCCCAGATCTGTGCCTTGACACGATCCTGTCTCGGAACGCTATGGACAATTCCTTTGACTTCATGGCTTGGTTTTTGCTCTGACATGCACTGTCAGCTGTTGGTTCTTATATAGACAGTCTTTCCAAATCATGTCCAATCAATTGAATTTACCATAGGTGGACTCCAATCAAGTTGTAGAAACATCTCAAGGACAATCAATGGAAACAGGATGCACCTGAGCTCAATTTCGAGTCTCATAGCAAAGGGTCTTAATACTCATGTAAATAAGTTATTTCTGTTTTCTTTTTGTCATTATGGGGTATTGTGTGTAGATTGCTGAGGATAATTTAAAAAAAATATATATTTTCACACTTTACACTGTATGACCATTGTATGTCGCACCATAAGACCATTATTCCTGTCCCACGGTATGAGCAATATTCCCATGATAACCAGTGGATGAGGGAATTAAATGTGTAGATAAGCATTTCTATTGTTTCCGTGCACTGGGACGGGGGTGGGGGGTTGGAGTGGTTATGGGGGGGTGTGGAGGGAAGGGGGTATTAAGTAATGTGTGATGTGTGTTTATGCTAAAGACATTGTGATTTTTCCCCCAGCACACTCAACAAAGAAGACAGGGCTTCAGGTTGTCGAAAGGGGGAGGAGCACACTCCGACAATTCATTTCCCATCTCTCCCTTTTGCTCTCTTTGATTTACCCTCTCTCTCTCTTATGTATGCTCTCTCTTTATCTTCCACTATCTCTGTCACGTGTATTTTCCCTATCCCTCCCTCCCTCTCTTTTTCTCAAGTGTGCTCCCTTGCTCTACCTCCCTCCCTCCCTCCTCCTCTTTCTCCATCTCCCCCTTCCTCTCTCTCCATCTCTCCCTCCCTCCCTCCTCCTCTCTCTCCATCTCTCCCTCCCTCTCTTTGTCCTTCCATGTATATCTCAGTCCATGCTGTAATGTATAGATGATGTCATTGTGGAGATTGCAATCATTGCCTAACGTTGCTTGCTAGAAGGTAGAGATTTTTTGCGTCCCAAATGGCACCCTATTCCCATAATAGTGCACTACTTTTGACCAGGACCATTGGGCTCTGGTCAAAAGTAGTCCACTATATAGGGTGCCATTTGTGACATAGACATAGACATGTAGACAACAGTTTTTATTGGGAGTAGACACAATGGGAGCTGTTCAGGTGTTGATGAGGATTTCATCCCCTTTGTCTCTCTCTGCCTCACTGATTACTTTCTTTGTCTATTCGGTAGCGTATCCCTTTTTCCACTACTTCGTCTTTCTCTTTCTCACTCAATTCAGTTCAATTCAAAGGGCTTTATTGGAATGGGAAACGTGTTTACATTGCCAAAGCAAGTGAAATAGATGTCTCTCTCTCTCTCTCTGTCTGTCTGTTCCTCTCTTTTGTATCTCTCAATCCATCTTTCTCTTTTCTTTCTATTCTCTCTCTCTTCCTTCTCCCGCTCACACTCTTCCTCTCTCTCTTTCATATATAATTTCCTCTTCTCTCTCGCGCTCTTTCTCTTTCTTCCCCTCTCTTTTCTTGTTAGTCATGACCACTACCAGGGTTGGGTAGGTTACTTTCTAAATGTAATCCGTTAGTTACTAGTTACTTGTCCACAATTGTAATCAGTGATCTCTCTCTCTCTCTCTCTCTCTCTCTCTCTCTCTCTCTCTCTCTCTCTCTCTCTCTCTCTCTCTCTCTCTCTCTCTCTCTCTCTCTCTCTCTCTCTCTCTCTCTCTCTCTCTCTCTCTCTCTCTCCTCTCTCTCTCTCTCTCTCTCTCTCTCTCTCTCTCTCTCTCTCTCTCTCTCTCTCTCTCTCTCTCTCTCTCTCTCTCTCTCTCTTTTCCTGTCTTTGTCCCTCTCTAAGGGTGGGTCTGTCATGACAGGCTGCTCTCTCATCTATGAGTGATGTACCTCTATAGTATAATGTACAGTAATCCGCCTGTCTGATGTATATAGGATCTCTTCCCCTGAGGAGGTGTGAGGTAGTGGTGTTGAGTTATTACAGCTTACAGCTCAGAGATTGAACGTGTTTGTGCATGCGTGGGTGGGGGGGGGGGGATCTGTGTGAGCGTGTAGGAGAGAGTGCATGCTTGTGTGTGTGTGTGTGTGTGAGAGAGAGAGAGTGTGTGTGTGTGTGTGTGTGTGAGAGAGAGATAGTGTGTGTGTGTGTGCCCGTGTGTGTGTGTGGTGTGTTGTGTTGTGGTGTTGTGTGTGCATGTGTGCTTGCCCGCATGTGTGTGTTTAGGAATGGCTGTAATCTGACAGGTCAGAAGGGGAGAATGTAAGATCAAAGAGAGAGAGGAAAATGTACAGAGTTAGGCTGAGAGCGTTTATTTTATAGCTGTGTGTTATTGGTTTCAACAATTTAATGGATTGTGTTAGTGTAAAGTAGTTAGAGGGAGGTATATTTTGACCCTTTTTCAGTTTCTCATTGTAGCATCATGAATTTGTTATTGATGTTGAAGGGAATAGAGGACATGCTGTTTATATGTCCCCTAGTGATTACTGTAGAGTTGATGTACATCCAAGAATGCGTTCCAAATGGCACCCTAAAGTGCACTGTGTAGGGAATTGGGTGCCATTTGGGATACAGCCCTGGTGTTGTTTGGACAGTGCCAGGTTGAATTTATATTCCCTAACAATGGAGAGGTTGAGGAACACAATCTCACGGGACAGTAGTGTACTGTGCATACTCTGGAGACAAGGGAGGGAGGAAAGAGAAGTGAAGGTCATGGAGTCCAACAAAGAGGGGGAAAAGAAAGGGAACTTAACAATTTGCCAAACCAGGCCCTTCAACCTCCACCAGAGCAATGAGAGATGATAGGTGGGATAGGTGGTAACAATAACCCCCTTCCAAATAGCCCTCCTCCAACCCCCTTACCCCCTTCCTAACCCCCCTGGCCCTCACAGCTGCCCATACCCCCAGCGTCGGGACCCGACTGAGAACCATCTGTTGAACCCCCTTCCGGGACCTCCTTGTTACCCCCTTCAAGGGGTGTCTCCTTACCCCAAACAGAGAGCTGTCACCTCGGGCACGGCCTAGCCATGTCAGACCCCTGTCGGACCCACAGCTGGAGCTTTGAACCATGAACCTTAGGGCACCATAGGGACACTGCAGGTCTTTTCAGATGTGTCAGCGTAATGAACGGCGCTTGAAATTAACCGGATGTGACATGGGCAAATTGCCACCAACGAAGGCCAGTGGAGGCCGGTTAGAGTGAGAGGCTGGTACAAAGCTACTGTCTGAGCATATTAGCTAGCTGCATCTCTCTCTCTCTCTCTCTCATCTGCATGCTGGGAGTGATGTGGGCGGAGCGTGGTGAGTGTGCGTGCGAGTTGTAGCCTGTGGCTTTTTTTCTTGTAAGTGTTACGTTTGTGTTTTTCTTTTTTTTGAGGTATTTTAGATTTTGTTTGTTTTTTTCGTTGTATTTTGTGAGGATAGTCTGCTTCCAGCATTTTTGCCTGGAAGCATGGCGACTCCAAACACGATGGCTTTTGAAAATTTAACTCGGCGTCATGGAGTAAAAATTGATTCAAATGCTAACGTGGAAGATGTTTGTTTGGCTGTAGGAGATGTTGTGGGTCATGAAAACATCGTGTCCGCCTCGCGAATGAACAATGCGTTAGTGGTTTTTTTTAAAAACGATTGAGAAAGCGAATGAAATGGTGCAAAATGGTGTTGTAATTAAAGGTTCACTCACGCCCGGTGTTTCCTCTTAGTACTCCCGCCAAGAAAATAATGATTTCAAACGTCCCTCTTTTGTGAAAGACCGAGATAATCGTGTGCAAAGAATTGTCAAGATATGGAAAGATAGTTTCCCCCATTCAAAAAAATTCGCTTGGATGTAAATCGCCTTTAGTTAAACATCTCGTGTCTTTTAGGAGGCAGG
>CM042412.1:17525123-17611620 GCA_023634145.1 Thymallus thymallus | reverse complement strand
AGGTCAGAAGGGGAGAATGTAAGATCAAAGAGAGAGAGGAAAATGTACAGAGTTAGGCTGAGAGCGTTTATATTATAGCTGTGTGTTATTGGTTTCAACAATTTAATGGATTGTGTTAGTGTAAAGTAGTTAGAGGGAGGTATATTTTGACCCTTTTTTCAGTTTCTCATTGTAGCATCATGAATTTGTTATTGATGTTGAAGGGGAATAGAGGACATGCTGTTTATATGTCCCTGTGATTACTGTAGAGTTGATGTACATCCAAGAATGCGTTCCAAATGGCACCCTAAAGTGCACTGTGTAGGGAATTGGGTGCCATTTGGGATACAGCCCTGGTGTTGTTTGGACAGTGCCAGGTTGAATTTATATTCCCTAACAATGGAGAGGTTGAGGAACACAATCTCACGGGACAGTAGTGTACTGTGCATACTCTGGAGACAAGGGAGGAGGAAAGAGAAGTGAAGGTCATGGAGTCCAACAAAGAGGGGGAAAAGAAAGGGAACTTAACAATTGCCAAACCAGGCCCTTCAACCTCCACCAGAGCAATGAGAGATGATAGGTGGATAGGTGGTAACAATAACCCCCTTCCAAATAGCCCTCCTCCAACCCCCTTACCCCCTTCCTAACCCCCCTGGCCCTCACAGCTGCCCATACCCCAGCGTCGGGACCCGACTGAGAACCTCTGTTGAACCCCCTTCCGGGACCTCCTTGTTACCCCCTTCAAGGGGTGTCTCCTTACCCCAAACAGAGAGCTGTCACCTCGGGCACGGCCTAGCATGTCAGACCCCTGTCGGACCCACAGCTGGAGCTTTTGAACCATGAACCTTAGGGCACCATAGGGACACTGCAGGTCTTTTCAGATGTGTCAGCATATGAACGGCGCTTGAAATTAACCGGATGTGACACGGGCAAATTGCCACCAACGAAGGCCAGTGGAGGCCGGTTAGAGTGAGAGGCTGGTACAAAGCTACTGTCTGAGCATATTAGCTAGCTGCATCTCTCTCTCTCTCTCTCTCTCTCTCTCTCTCTCTCTCTCTCTCTCTCTCTCTCTCTCTCTCTCTCTCTCTCTCTCTCTCTCTCTCTCTCTCTCTCAGATTTAAGCACTCTCAGATTTAAGCACTCTCAGATTTAAGCACTCTCAGATTTAAGCACTCTCAGATTTAAGCACTCTCAGATTTAAGCACTCTCAGATTTAAGCACTCTCAGATTTAAGCACTCTCAGATTTAAGCACTCTCAGATTAATAGAGCTATGGATGCAAGGACTGACCATCCATGTTATCAAAATGATTGTTTTAACCATGTTATGAGGATATACAGTGTATGTTAACATTTGCAATGTTTACAAACATTGGAGTAAAACAAGCTTACATGTTGGGTTCTCATGGAGTGTGCTCAAGAGGCATTTAGAAGTTATATTCTTCAACAATCAAAGGTTCTATATTACAAGTTAGATTTTACAATAGAGACAATATCTTAAAAACATTTATTTGAATGCTTCATTTTAAAACGACTAAACGCCCAGTTTGAAATGAATAGGGAGGCTAAGAGTTAGGACTAGCAGTATCACTAAGAGCCCAGTTGGAAACTTATAGGAAGGCTAGGAGTTAGGACTGTAAGTAACACTAGCACTATGAGCACAGGGGAGAAACTAGTACAGCAGTTGCTTCCCTCACAGAGCGGTGGCCATTGTTAGTTTATTGGGCTCTACCTGAGCTAGGTTCATTCATTAGGCTCTACTCGACCAGAGTTCGGCTCTTCCTTCCAAGCAGAGATCGTTAGTCGATGGCTGGACCGATAGTCGATGGTTGGTCCAGTAGTCGATGGCTGGTACTGTAGTTGATGGCTAGTTCGGTAGTCAATGGCTGGCTGCTGAGCTCTCCTCTGCCCCAGTCCAAGCCGGGCCGTCTGTGTTGTAGCGTAGATAGACTCTCACAACTGCGTCGGGTGTGTCCCCCCCGTGTCTGTAGCCGTGGGGGACAACAAACTGATCTTCAACTTGGAATCAGACTCACACGTTTAGGCGTTAGCACTTTCCTTTAGTATTGCTATAGCGAGCGTTTTATGGATTTCCTCTGTAGTTGATGGCTGGATGGATGAGGTTGTCCTTCTCTCAGCGCCGGACCTGTTGAACTGTGATGTCGCGTCGATAGCCTCTCACAGCTGGGTCGGGCTTGTCCCCGTTTCTGCAGTCAACGTACTCATAAAATAGGGGATGATAGCAAAATAAGACATGCTGATAAGTGATATAATAAAGATGCTGATGATATCAATAGAATGTAGAATAGCAGTCTAGTTTAACAACAGTGTCATTTGGGACACGTGAGCAGTTAATGTTAATTCCACAATATGGGATTAGGCTACAGCACTGCAGAGACAAACAATGGCTCAAATGTTTGTCTGCTATTGATCAGGTGCTGGGATAATCCATTCCACAATGGTTAAATAATTCAAACGTTAGCCGGAGACCCGATCAGACCCTGTCTGCTGCAAAGCGACATATTGATCACGATAATACATTCAATATATACGGGCTGGAATTAAACGCTATTAGCTGAGTGTTATTGCGACGATGCCGGAGCATTACGTCTGATTCCTATCGATCGCGTGCACCGGCGATGACCTACTTGGCTCTAGTTACAGCGGGGAGTGCTTGGTGTTCTCCATGATGACAGGACTAGGTTATGTAACCAGGGCGATGGAGGTTAGGGTTTGATTGGAGGCCGATAGGGCCATGTGATCCCCACAGATTGAATTACATACGCATCACTTCCTACCCCTGATCCCAAATCACAGGTTAATAATCTGCAGCTACGTCCAATGCCAGCCCCAGCCCCCACTAGACAGTGGCATTGTTCTCGGGGCACACATACATGGGTAAACACATGAATCCAAGGCATACACACACAACCCTAGCCCTCAAATTATAAATACCCCAGTGGGCTAATGGGAGCCTGTCACCCTCAATTCAATGAGACCTGAACCGTCCCAACAGCGAAATCATGAAAAATTAAATCACCTTCTTCCCCCTCTCGGTCCTCGAAGACATTGTTTGTTAATTGATGGCGCCCTTTCCGTCACTTCCTGCACGTTTTTCCCATGGCAATAATGGCCTGACTGTTGATTGGTCAGACAGGGCTCTTATTCCGGGTGTTACAGGCTAGGGGACAAAAACAAACACGGGGTCGCCCAACTCGCCCATGACACTTGCGTGCGGTAACGAGATATGACGGCCCAAAACATACAGATAGACACAGATCCCTGATCCACCCACAATCCACATACCGTACAGATAGGGACTTGATCCTAAATGCCCAAAATAAAAAATACTACAGTTTACTATAGAATACTACAGTACATACAGTAGAAAACTATACTACACTCTGCAGTCTCCCTTGTGTAGTATACTGTAGAATACAGTAAAAAATACTACAGTATTATTGGCAAATACTACAGTAATGTCCCCAAAAACCCTACAGTCTGCAAAAACACTATGGTTTTTGAACTATAGTAATACTACCGTATTTGTACCCTGTCAAATCCACTCCCCTATATCCCAATTTTGCCACCCATACGTGAGAAACCTACATGCCAAGTATAGACCATATATTGTCCTACCTACTATAAGTCCTACCTACTAGGTTATGGAAAATGTGCTCTTTTAGTATTTCTCCTGTAGGTTTCTTTAGAAATCCCCCACAATAAAACTAAAACACTATAGTAAATACTAAAGTATTTAGGGCAAAAACAACACTGTAAACTAAAGTCTGCAAAAACACAACAATAAATGCTACATTATACTAAAAAAACAATTACTATAGTAATTACTATAGTATATACTACAGTTATTTTTTTACATCCGTATTTATACTATATTCTGTAAATAGTATAATACTATGTAAATAATACAGTATACTACATATACTACAGTAAATACTACGGTGATGCCACCTACATGAAAAACACTACAGCGAGTACTATAGTATTTATACCAATAGTATACTATAGTATTTGTTCATGTAGGTGGCATCTTATTCTCTACATAGTGCAAGACTTTTGATAAGAGCTCTGTGGGACGCAGCCTGGCTGTTTATGGTTTTGTACTGTATTAACGTAGCGCTCTATGTCAGGCATATGGGCTTAACATACTTTATAACACAATGGGACCAAATTGGTGATTAGTCCAAATAATGTGGAATGTCTTAGTCTCTTAGGCATTGTGCCCATTAGTGTGTGTGCGTGTACATGCGTGCGTGTGTAATGTGCCTATCTGGGTCTTCTTCTCTGTGAAGGTGACCTCAGCAGACATGTGCTGGTGTGTGCGTGCACACCAGGGACAACGTGTCCTGTATGTCTGGCATGATAGCAGGTGCATGTGTGTGCACGTGTGTGTGAGAGAGGGAGAGAGGGGGAGGGGGGGAGGGGATGGTGCGGTAAAAGCGAGAGAGAGGAGAAAGGAGAAAGGAGAAACAGATCGAGGCGAGAATAGGAGAGTCATAGAGAGTGAGGGAGAGCGATAGAGGAGCATTTTACATCTGGTTTTACATTTGGTTAGAAATAAATAATAAAATGATCTCAAAAGAGAAACATTTTCTTCTCAAATCAAAAGGTGTAAACCTGGCAGCAGAAAGACTTAATGACACATTTGACCTTCAACTTCCCTATCAAATCTTAAAATTTCAAGCAGACAGAAATGAACAACAATGACAAATGTTTTGATGAAGAATGCATAAGCCTAAGAAAGAAATTGAGAAACCTATCCAACCAAAAACACAGAGACCCAGAAAACCTGAACCTAAGCCTTCACTATGGTGAAACACTAAAACAGTACAGAAATACTTTTTATTTTATTTACGCCTTTGTTGCTTTCTCACTCATCATTATTCACGATTCATTCAGGATTATCCATAATCATGGTAGCATTCACATTAATATTGAATAGACTTCAGCTAGTGCTAAATACGTCTGTTAGAATCTTGACTAGATCCCCAAAATGTGATCAAGTTAATCCAGTGGCTTCCTGTTAAGGCTAGGGCTGATTTCAAGGTTTTACTGCTACCTTACAAAGCATTTCATGGACTTGCTCCTACCTATTTCTCCGATTTGGTCCTGCCGTACATACTGTACCAACACATAGACTACGGCCACAAGACACATGCCTCCTAATTGTTCCTAGATTTTCTAAGCAAATAGCTGGAGGAAGGGCTTTCTCCTATAGAGCAACATTTTTATGGAATGGTCTGCCCCTTCCATGTGAGACAAACAGACTTGGTCTCAACCTTTAAGTATTTACTGAAGACTCATCTCTTCAGAAGGTCCTATGATTGAGTGTAGTCTGGCCTAAGGGTGCAAAGGTGAACGGCCGGCTCCCCTCTCTCTATTAGGATTCTATGCCTCTGACCCTATCACGGGAGCTGAGTCACTGGCCTAGGAGGAGTGCATCACGTCTTGCCACGTTTTTTCTTTTTTCGCTATACTCAAATTGAGTGGGTTGAGTCACTTCCTGTCTGGTCTTGTGCCCCCTCGGGCTCGTGTGGTGGGGTAGATCTTCATGGGCTATACACCGCCTTGTCTCAGGATTGTAAGTTGGTGGTCTATTGATATCCGTGGTGTGGGGGCTGTGCTTTGGCCAAGTGGGTGGGGTTATATCCTGCCTGATTGGCCCTGTCTGGGGGTATTGTTGGACAGTATGTGCTACTTTACCGTGCCGCTGATCCAGTTTCTGCTGTTCTGTCTGCGGCTATGGAACCCTGACCTGTTCACCGGACCTGCTACCTTACCCTGGAGCTGCTGTTTCTGTCGACCGCACCTGCTGTTTCAACCTCTGAAATGCTCGGCTATGAAAAGCTAACTGCTTGCTTTTTGGGGTTTTAGGCTGCATTTCTGTATAAGAACTTTATGACATCTGCTGATATAAAAAGGGCTTTATAAATCAATTTAAGTGATTGTCACAGAAGCAAGATCTTTGACCTGTTGCCATACAAAAAAGAGCAACCAGAGGAGCACCAACGCCATTGTAAATTCTTATCTATTTATCTGTTTATTTAATTTCCCTTTCGCATGTCAACTTATTGCACATTGTTAAAAGACTGTACATAGCCAATAATGTAAGATTTGAAAGGTGTCACACCTGCTCCCACTCCCCCTCCCTGGCGCTCGAGGGCGGCAGGCTGCCCATCATTGCGCACACCTGTCATCCTCGTTACGCGCATCAGCGCTTCATTGGACTCACCTGGACTCCATCACTTTATTGATTGTCCCTTCTATATCTGTCTGTTCCTCAGTTGAATCCTGGTGTCAGCATTGATGTTTTGTTCCCCCTGTTCAGACGCTGTCCGTGTTCTGTTTCATGTCGGTTATTTATTAAATGTTCACTCCCTGTACTTGCTTCTTGTTTCCCAGCATCTGGCGTTACAAAAGGTCTTTATTCTTTGTGTAAAGTTTATTGTTAATTTCTGATTGTTTATTTAATTTTTGTTTAGTGTTTATTTGACTTTCCCATGCCAATAAAGCCACTTTGAATTTAATTGATAGAAAGAGAGGGAACGACAGAGAGAGAGAGAAGGTGAGGAAAGGAGATGTAATGAGAGAGAAGAGGGGCAAAGAAATAGAAAACAAGATTTGTATATTAGAATTATAGATAGACAGACTTTTATTGTGTAATATTAAACTAATGATCTCTGAAGTAGTCAGCCAGCAACACAAAGTTGGGTCGCAACCCCACAACTCTTATCTTGTCTATTAGATCACATCCCAAATTACACCCTATTCTCTATTGTAGAGCACTGCTTTTGATCAGGGCCCATAGGACAAACGTAGTGCACTATATAGGGAAAATGGAGCCATTTGGGATGAAGCCTTGTGAAGCCACATCTCTTCCAATTCCATAAATATGCATATGGAAATTCATGGTAATAACATGGAGTAACATGATTATTTTCCTCTTAATTATCGATAGGAATTTTCCATGTTGTTTGAGTTGGATTCTTTGGGTCTTTTGTGTTTGAATGAACAATGTGTTATGAGACAAATGCTTTAATTAAATTCAGTTTGCATCCTAAATGACAAACTACACCCTATTTAGTGCACTATTGAGTTTAGGAGTGTAGGTAAAAAATATTGCACTAAATAGGGAATAGGGTGCCATTTGGGTGAGTCTACAGTTGCATCTACATGTACATTATGAAATTTGCCCTTTGAATTTGGAATGATAGTAGCCAACAATACAAATTTGACTGAATTTGACTCGCAGTTGACTATTTGCATATCTATTTAAATTAAGATGTTCTCATTGCTGTAATTTTTAAAGAGTTTAATTAATAAAAAAACCTGGATTTTTTATTAAAGTTCCTCTATGCCTAAGGATGTTACAACGTAGTCTTTGTGATGCATGATGTTATAGACAGAGAGGAAAACCTTGCTGGCCTCATGCTTTGACATTCTATATCAAAGCACTACACCACATTCTTAAGCAAAGGAAACATGTAGTCCTATATTCCTTTGTTCAATATGAAATATCCCCTAAAAAAAAGGAAATATACATCCCCATTTCTATAGGTAGAGCATATAGGGAGATACGGACGAGTTCATTCGGTTCATCCCATCACCCACAGTACAGTATCCTCAATTGTCCGCATTGCTCGCCCCCCTCCCCCTTGCATAATCGGCCTGTGTGGCTTTGAGCGCTACTGTATAGCGGCCCTTGCCTGGGCAGCAGCAGCTAGAGCGATGATCTCACAGTAGCCAGGCCCCACCCCCATCCAGCTCCGACCCAGCCAGACTAGGCGTTGCTGAAAAGCTGCCACGATTTCATCATCCTCTTTCTCTCTCTCCCCTTGTTGACCCTCCGCCACCCGCCGGCCGCACTACAGCCAGCTGTCTCTGGGTGGCAGCGCAGACCTCAGTTTTCCACCATTATTTACAACCTTGTCCTCTGTGACTCCTGTCTGCATAATAAATGGCAGTATAGAGCACTACTTTTGACCAGAGCCCTATGTAGGGAATAGGGTGCCATTTAAGAAGCAGCCGGTAGGTTCCTCTAATGGTTGGTTGGGGTGAGCCGGTGCACAAGGCTCTCTCCTTCCCGCCATTCGGCGCGGCACCCAACTTGCTGGCAGCAGCTAACAACATCAGACAGAGAGAGAGGGGAGAGGAAGGGAGAGAGAGAGGGAGGGTGAGAAAGGGAAGGAGTGAGAGAGGGTGGGAGGGAGGGTGGGTGGATGGGAGAGAGAGGGAAGAGACTGCGGAAAAAATAAGGCAAGGGACAAAGAAAAAGAGAGGGAGGGAGAAGAGGAGGAAATGGTGTGTAAAGAGTGGCAAAGGAGAGAGGGAGAGAGACAATAGGTGGAAAGAAGGAAAAAAGTGAGGCAGTGGTGGGCAGTAGTAACAGCTGATGAGAGGGAGGTGAGGGAAAGAAAGAGGTGGAAAGCAGCAGTGACAGATGAAGGGCAGAGAAGAAGAAGGGATGAGAGAGAGAGAAGGGGGGGGGCAGAGAGAGAGAGAAGGCCAAAGCGATTCATCTACAATACAGATCCTATCAATCTACCCCCTGTCTGCTAACAGCTGTCTGGTCAGAAGGGCCAGTGTGTGTGTGTTTACTCAGAGGGATCAGAAAGGAGGCTGGAGTAGAATGGTGTGTGTGACGGGAGAGCAGAGACGCTCTTAAGGCAGTACCTGTTGCATGCTGGCCCAGAGGAAGGTGTGTGTGTGTGTGTGTGTGTGTGTGTACACAGACAAAGAGGCTCAACCCCTCTAGATACATTTCTCTAGCAGCACGATTTCCTCCAATACCCCTCACAAACACGTCTGCCTGTCTGCCTGCCTGCGCCTGCCTGCGAGTTTGGGTGAGTGTGCATGTGGTAGTGTAAGACGTGTTTAGGGTCGGACCAGGGATTTAGCTGTTGTCCAGTAGGAGATTAAGTCACTTCCCTGTTGCTTTGTTACCTCAATGCATCCGATATTGTGGAGTTATTTGCCACAACAGTCATGGGCGACGGTGTTAGGCCTGATCACCGACGGCGATGAGTCAGCCTATGCGAAAGAGTTCAGAGACTTAGCAGTGTGGTGCCAGAACAACAACCTCTCCCTCAACGTCAGTAAGACCAAGGCGCTGATCGTGGACTATAGGAGAAAGAGAGGAGAGCACACCCCCATTCACATCGTCAGGGCTGTTGTGGAGCTTGTCGAAAGCTTCAAGTTCCTTGGCGTCCACATCACTAAGGACCTAGCATGGTCCACTCACACACAGTCGAAGAGTGCACGGCAGCGCCTCTTCCCCTCATAAGGCACTTGCCATGGGCCCTCAGATCCTCAAAAATGTTCTACAACTGCACCATTGAGAGCATCTTGACTGGCTGCATCCCCGCTTGGTATGGCAAATGCACCTCCCTTGACCACAAAGTGCTACAGATAATGATGCGGACAGCCCAGTACATCACTGGGGCCGAGCTCCCTGCCATCCAGGACCTTTATAACGAGCGGTGTCAGAGGAAGGCCTGTAAAATTGCCCAAGACTCCAGCCACCCAAGCCATAGACTGTTCACTCTGCTACTGTCTGACAAACGTTACCGGAGCATCTGCTCTCGGACCAACAGGCTCAGAGACAGCTTCTACCCCCAAGCCATAAGACTGCTAAATAGACAATTGGTACCCAAACTACCTGCACTGACTCGATCTTGCACTGACCCTACGCACACTCACTAGACTATACAGCATATACAATCCATATACAGTGGGGAGAACAAGTATTTGATACACTGCCGATTTTGCAGGTTTTCCCACTTACAAAGCATGTAGAAGTCTGTCATTTTTATCATAGGTACTCTTCAACTGTGAGTGGCGGAATCTAAAACAAAAATCCAGAAAATCACATTGTGTGATTTTTAAGTAATTAATTTGCATTTTATTGCATGACATAAGTATTTGATAAATCAGAAAAGCATAACTTAATATTTGGTACAGAAACCTTTGTTTGCAATTCCAGAGCCTGACAGTACCCCCCCTCTAAGGCGCGGACTCCCGACCGTGATAAATACTTACAAAAATAATAATCATGAAAACAAACTGACATGGGAGGGTTGGGGAGGGACACTTCACCTCGGTGGCGGTTCTGGCCCCGGTGAAGTGGACACTTTCCTCCCTGACGCCAGTCTGATGACCTGTCCTGGAATGGGACCTGGTCTGGCTAACGGCTCCGGCAATGGAGCGGGGCAGACGCCCAGCCCGGACTGTGCACCGGTGTGGCAGGTGGATCCGGCTCTGGAGATGGGCAGACGTCCGGACCCCAACTGGGCACCGGTGGAGTGGACTGCTCCGGCATGGGAGTGGAGCAGACGGCCAAACCCGGACTGGGCAATGGTGAGAGAGGTGGTTCCGGCTCTGGCACTGGAGCGAAGCAGACAACCGGCCCCGGACTGGGCACCGGTGGAGCGGACTGCTCCGGCACTGGAGCTGGGCAGACGACCGGTCCCGGACTGGGCACCGGTGGAGCGGACTGCTCTGGCTCAGTAGCGGAGCAGACGGCTGGACCCGGATTGGGCACCGGTGAAGCGGACTGCTCAGGGGACTCCGGGCTGCGGACCTTCGCTGGAGGCTCCGGGCTGCGGACCTTCGCTGGAGGCTCCGGGCTGCGGACCTTCGCTGGAGGCTCCGGGCTGCGGACCTTCGCTGGAGGCTCCGGGCTGCGGACCTTCGCTGGAGGCTCCGGGCTGCGGACCTTCGCTGGAGGCTCCGGGCTGCGGACCTTCGCTGGAGGCTCCGGGCTGCGGACCTTCGCTGGAGGCTCCGGGCTGCGGACCTTCGCTGGAGGCTCCGGGCTGCGGACCTTCACTGGAGGTCGAGTGCGGGGAGCCGGTACCGGGCTGCGGACCTTCGCTGGAGGTTCCGGGCTGCGGACCTTCACTGGAGGCTCCAGGCTGCGGACCTTCACTGGAGGCTCCGGGCTGCGGACCTTCACTGGAGGCTCCGGGCTGCGGACCTTCACTGGAGGTCGAGTGCGGGGAGCTGGTACTGGGCTGCGGACCTTCGCTGGAGGTTCCGGGCTGCGAACCTTCGCTGGAGGTCGAGTGCGGTGAGCCGGTACTGGGTGTACCGGACTGGAGAGGCGCCCTGGAGGCCTGGTGCGTGAATCCGGCACATATGGCACCGGACTGGTGACACGCACTTCAGGACGAGTGCTGGGAGCTGGCACAGGACGTACCGGACTGGAGAGGTTCATTGGAGACTCGGCTTGGAAGGTTGGCCCCGAACGACCCGGATTGGGAATGCCCTTCATGGGCCTCTTTCCCCTCAGCTCCGTTTTCTCGCTCGCAGCTGTCTCTAATTGGGGATTCAGCACAAAAAGAAAACATAGATCTAGATACTATTTTTATCATAGGTACTCTTCAACTGTGAGTGACGGAATCTAAAAATCATACAACATTCTATGATTTTTAAGTAATTAATTTGCATTTTATTGCATGACATAAGTCTTTGATACATCAGAAAAGCAGAACTTAATATTTGGTACAGAAACCTTGCACACACTGCAGCAGGGATTTTGGCCCACTCCTCCATACAGACCTTCTCCAGACCCTTCAGGTTTCGGGGCTGTCGCTGGGCAATACGGACTTTCAGCTCCCTCCAAAGATTTTCTATTGGGTTCAGGTCTGGAGACTGGCTAGGCCACTCCAGGACCTTGAGATGCTTCTTACGGAGCCACTCCTTAGTTTCCCTGGCTGTGTGTTTCAGGTCATTGTCATGCTGGAAGACCCAGCCACGACCCATCTTCAATGCTCTTACTGAGGGAAGGAGGTTGTTGGCCAAGATCTCGCAATACATGGCCCCATCCATCCTCCCCTCAATACGGTGCAGTCGTCCTGTCCCCTTTGCAGAAAAGCATCCCCAAAGAATGATGTTTCCACCTCCATGCTTCACGGTTGGGATGGTGTTCTTGGGGTTGTACTCATCCTTCTTCTTCCTCCAAACACGGCGAGTGGAGTTTAGACCAAAAAGCTATTTTTTTGTCTCATCAGACCACATGACCTTCTCCCATTCCTCCTCTGGATCATCCAGATGGTCATTGGCAAACTTCAGACGGGCCTGGACATGCGCTGGCTTGAGCAGGGGGACATTCCGTGCGCTGCAGGATTTTAATCCATGACGGCGTAGTGTGTTAATAATGGTTTTCTTTGAGACTGTGGTCCCAGCTCTCTTCAGGTCATTGACCAGGTCCTGCCGTGTAGTTCTGGGCTGATCCCTCACCTTCCTCATGATCATTGATGCCCCACGAGGTGAGATCTTGCATGGTGCCCCAGACCGAGGGAGATTGACCGTCATCTTGAACTTCTTCCATTTTCTAATAATTGCGCCAACAGTTGTTGCCTTCTCACCAAGCTGCTTGCCTATTGTCCTGTAGCCCATCCCAGCCTTGTGCAGGTCTACAATTTTATACCTGATGTCCTTACACAGCTCTCTGGTCTTGGCCATTGTGGAGAGGTTGGAGTCTGTTTGATTGAGTGTGTGGACAGGTGTCTTTTATACAGGTAACGAGTTCAAACAGGTGCAGTTAATACAGGTAATGAGTGGAGAACAGGAGGGCTTCTTAAAGAAAAACTAACAGGTCTGTGAGAGCCGGAATTCTTACTGGTTGGTAGGTGATCAAATACTTATGTCATGCAATAAAATGCAAATTAATTATTTAAAAATCATACAATGTGATTTTCTGGATTTTTGTTTTAGATTCCGTCTCTCACAGTTGAAGAGTACCTATGATAAAAATTACAGACCTCTACATGCTTTGTAAGTAGGAAAACCTGCAAAATCGGCAGTGTATCAAATACTTGTTCTCCCCACTGTATATATATATATATATATATATATATATATATATATATATATATAGCTCCATTCTTGTGTATTTTATTTTATTCCTCTTGTATTATTATTAAATTTTTATCTTTAACCTCTGCACTGTTGGGAAGGGCTCATAAGCAAGCATTTCACAGTAAAGTTGTATTCTGCACGTGACAAATAACATTTTATTTGATTTTACAAGGAAATCAAATGGACACCTCACCTATTGTATTGCTGTTTATGTGACATACTGTGTTAGCCTGCTTAGCTAAAGCCTAGGCATTAGCTGCAAGGAGCTAACACGAGTCTTTAAGCTGACAGGTATAATGCGTTATTAGGCCTACGTGTTGTAAGCATGCGTGAGCAATACTAATGTCTTATTATAAAGTATACATGACAGGGTCCCAATAAAGTACTACATCTAAAATCTCTCTAAGTCTTCCACTGTGACCTAGCATATCTCCCTATAGCATTCCCTAGCATGACCTTTGAACTCCAGAGTGTACACACTAAAGGGGCCAATGAAACACCGGCGTTACAGCAAATTGAATAACTGCCCTATGTCAATGACTTTATTGTCCTTAGAGAGAGGGAGAAGTGGAGGGGGAAAGAGGAGAAAAAGGGAGAAGGGGGAGGTAACTGGGTGAAAGAGAGAGAGAAAAAAGGGGAAAGAGAGAGAGGGTGGGGGGAGAGGGGAAGAGGAAGGGAGGGAGAGATGGTGGGGGGAAGGAAGGGAGAGGAGTGCAAGAGAGAGAATGAGAGAAAAAGGGTGAGGGAGGGAGAGAAGAGGTAAGAGAGTCTAAAGAAAGAGAGACAGGGAGGAGGAGAGGAAATAGGACAGTATATGTGTCCTGGGTTAGGAGATGGAGGTCATCTCGGCCTCGACAATGTTTGAAGTGTGAATTGAGGATATGACAAGCCACCCACAAACATTGTGCAACCACTGGTAATAATAATGATTATAATAGATTGTATTTGTACTTTTTCAAAGTGCTTAACGCGCACTGGTCAAAAGTAGTGTACTACATAGGGAATAGAGATTCAGACACTAAAAGGGTTAGCTGACCTCATGCACAACCACATGAAAACAATGGAAAAAACGCCATCAGGGTGTCACACATTGTTGCGGAACGTTTTCGAACAGAAAATGAGCACGTCTTATTGGACAAGTTCAGATAATATATCTCCGTGTTTCACTCCGTTTCATGCCTAATGAACTAAGGCCAGATTTAAAAAGTCACTTAAGAACAAATTATTATTTACAATGACAGCCTACCCCGGCCAAACCCGAACAACGCTGGACCAATTGTGAATCACCCTATGGGACTCCCAATCACGGCCCGATGTGACACAGCCTGGAATCAAACCAGGGACTGTAGTGACACCTCTTGTACTGAGATGCAGTGCCTTAGACCACCGCGCCACCCGGGAGCCCAACAAAGCATTTATTGAACTGTAGCATTTATCCAATCTCAGTACACAAACAGATGTACAGTACACACAGTAAACACAATCAAATCACTTTCCCAAAGCCATGGAAACGCGGTTAGATGTTGGCCGTATAACCATATAATCATATAGAATATCAAATGGCTGTTGCCAGTCGTAAGCTCTTTTTGACTAACCATTAGATTAGTCATGTAAGCCTTTGTCTTTGAGTCATTTTGTCAGCCCACAACAGTTCCAGAGTTCCTGCCCAAGGACCCAGACATCATAAAGCGCCCCAGACAGAGAGGGCCAAGGCTTGCCCGCTCCGACCCCTGGGCCTCTCTGAAAAGGCTGGTCGATTAGCTACTCATTTCCAACGGGTTATTTCCTGTGTCTGTGTTAGTGTTTGTGTCCTGCTGACTCTGACATGCTGACCACACCGCTCGCTTCGGTTTTACACATACATGTTATTCAATCATTGCACCCACACTGCTCGCGCATGTCAACGAGAATCTGCGTTGCCAGGCTCTAAAATACACTCAACAAAAGTAGTTTGTATTAAATAATATTTATATGTTGCAATTACGAAATAAACACACTTTTGACATTTTAATTAAACCAGTTGCATTATACTTAGATAATATAGTCGCATGTCAGGATTACTTCCATGACAATACTAGAATTGACGTAATTTCATTATTTAAATCGCGATAGACAAATAATACACTTTCCGTACCTATCCTGCACATGCTCAATCTGGAGCGCGGCACGGTGTAAAAAAAGTGTATCGCAATCATTGCATGAAGGTGGTATGTAATGTGGTCACTATAAGCGGACAACTGCACGAAATTGAGGAGGACGGCAATTTCGTGTAGTCGTCCGCTTATAGTGACCACATTATATACCACCTTTTGAATAACACCAGGATTATAACTGTTCACTATTTTACGGAATTTACGGAACTGAAATGCACCTAATTGTGGTGAATATCTTTGGTCATACTATCTGACGACATCCACCTGCACAAGACACCCACCTGCATTTCGGTAAGTAAAACAACAATATTGATTCCACAATATATCAAGTCAAATCACATACACATGTTTAGCAGATGTTAATGCGGGTGTAGCGAAATGCTTGTGCTTCTAGTTCCGACAATGCAGTAATATCTAACAAGTAATATCTAACAATTTCACAACATATACTCAATACACACAAATCTAAGTACAGAATGAATTAGGTCTATATACAGGAGCGGCATGGACTAAGATACAGTAGAATAGTATTGAAGTACAGTATATACATATGAGATGAGTAATGCAAGATATGTAAACATTATTAAATGACTAGGATACCGTAGAATAGTATAGAATACAGTATATACATATGAGATGAGTAATGCCAGATATGTAAGCATTATAAAAGTGACCAGTGATTTACTAGTCTATGCCCATAGGCGGCAGCCTCTAATATGCTAGTGGTGGCTGTTCAACTGTCTAATGGCCTAGAAGCTAGAAGCTGTTTTTCAGTCTCTCGGTCCCAGCTTTGATGCACCTGTACTGACCTCGCCTTCTGGATGTTTGCGGGGTGAACAGGCCGTGGCTCGGGTGGTTGATGTCGTTGATGATCTTTTTGGCAATCCTGTGACATCGGGTGCTGCAGGTGTCCTGGAGGGCAGGAAGTTTTCCCCCAGTAATGCGGTGCCTTGTGTGTAAATAATATTTGTCTGTGCTTTGTGTTCAATTAGACTAGTTGTCATTCCAATGGCTACATAGCATAACATGCTAGTTTATTTTAGCTAACATCCTCTCTTAGCTAGGTAGCTACACTAACGTTAATGTAGTTTTGTTGATTCTCTTTCTTGTCATCTTCTTTGACTAATTTCATCAGCAGACACAGACATCCTCTCCTCCCCTGAATCTACATCTTCAGTGTCATCCCTTCGATCTCTAACATGGCCGAAAGACTTCCCCATACCTCAGTTCACCCATGAAGTAGAAGTCCAACAAGAGAAGGCTAGCCATGCATTACAAAACAATGGCACCCTATTGACTCCCAGTTCCAAACTGAAGTCTGACAATCTAGATGACTTGGCGTCAGAAATCATAAAATACAAAGTTAATCCTTCAAGTGTAGAATTTGATGAAGTGGCTGAGGCATTGATTAAGAAGCATCCTTGTTTAAAGGAGCAGGGATCTGTTTGTGGCTTCTATGGGTGGAAGATTAGTATGAAGTACAAAATGGCAAACTACCTCACAAGACAGGAATGCATTCTAAAGGCACTGAACCTGCAAGTCTTGTAAAGGAGTACTTGGTACGTTTTTTATTTTACTAATGATGCACTACTCAGGTTTTGATTTGCTACTTTTGCTAATTGCTTTTTCCTTTTTGTAAGGACATTGACCTTGGTGCAAATAAAAAAATGGAGGACACTGTCATTGGAATATACGTAATCAAAAAGGAAGGAGCAGAGGCTGTGGATCCCCCAGAGGACGTTGGCATCATAGTTGGGGGTGTTGAAGTGCTGCAAGAGCTGAGAGATGTTGCAAATGCTTGTGCATCGTTGCTTGGCCTGATATACTGTTTGAACTTGAGCTACCCAAAAGCCCTGAAGTACACATTTGAGGTGCTGCAAAAAGTTTTGGTGGAGTTGGACGGGAACAAGCTCTCAACAAAAGTGCAAGTGCTAGTTCATTGAAGGCAGTACATCTGTTCAATCAAAAAGTAAGGTTTTTACAGAGTATGCAATATGTAGTTTCTCCAAATCTAAATGATTAGGAATTATTAACTTTGATACAAGTGTTCTTGCCACTGATTGGTTTCATATGAATCTGATTACTTATTTCTCATAAAAACGTTATCTATAGCATTTCCTCAATACAACCGTGTTAACTCTATTTAGTAGTAATCTATATTCGATGATTAATATTTACTCAACTCAGTTTTGTGGAACCGGTTGACATAACTGGGTCAAGTAAATCCAACACTTTTTTTTTTAGTGTAGAACTTGGTTCTATTTGTGATGCTCAACGCGCTGCATGTCCTGCCTCTCCCTTCTCCTCATTGGTTTTTAGGAGCATATACCCACCTGGGTGATTGAAAGATGAACTGAGGTCGGTTGTGGTAATGCACCTTATTAAAGTTGGTTGCCAACTGCCATATAAAGTCCATAGAAGAAAAAGAAGCCTGAAGGAAGGAGGAGAGATTAATATAAACTAATTTGGTTGACCGTATCTGTGGATTAATTGTCGGAGTAGAGGACTTTGTGCATTTCAGGAAAAATAACAACCCAATGTTTTTATCCCAGGACAAATTAGCTAGCAACAGCAAGCTAACTAGCTAAATAGGACAAATTAGCTAGCAACAGCAAGCTAGCTAGCTAAATTTCCATAAATGTTTAATGCTTTCGACCTGTCCCCAAATTAATATAATTGGTTCAGAGTTTGTTATGATATTTCAACCTGCGTGTCCTGATTGCGTTTGGTGTGGGTGGACAAAATCAACTTGCGCTCGATGGCGCACAAGGACACACGTGCACCTGTGGTCTGTTCAGCATGTTAGGCCATGGGAGTGTGAGTGTGAATGGGGGCAGTTGTTGGAGGGGGTTTGGGGGTGGAGGGGTTGGAGGGTGACCTCGTCTTGGTGTCCTCCGTGAGGCTGGGTTATATCATGTTAGGCTGGGTTATATCGCTCGCGCCCCAGAGTCAACACACACGCGGAGACACAAGTATGCATGCACAAACACACAGAGTCACATGCGCACACACACACACACATACACACACACAAAATCTGTGTTTACAAAGGCAGTCCAATTCGGATCTTTTCGTCCACTAATTGGTGTTCTGACCAATCATATCAGCCCATATTGCCAATAATTGGGCAAAATATCAGAATTTGGCTGCCTGTGTAAACGCAGCCAAAGACACACACACACACACACACACACCAGTAGAGGCTGCTGAGGGGAGAATGGCTCAAAACTGAGAGAATGGAATGACATCAAACACCTGGAAGCCATGTGTTTGATGTATTTGATACCATTCCACTGATTCCGCTCCAGTCATTACCACAAGCCCGTTCTCCCCAATTTAGCTGCCTCCAACCTCCTGTGACACACACACATTGTGCCGCAGTGAAAACCGAGCCAATGACAGCTACAACATAAAGCTCACACTGGTCAATTATCTATTTTAACGTGATTATCTGTCTCTCTGATCTTGCCATGTGTCACTCTAGATCTGCGCTAAGGTATAATGTTTCCTACCTGGGAGAGCGGACGCCTCTTTAAGTTCCACTTGAATCATTTTCAGGAAAAAAACATTATAAAAAATGTTTTATAGATTGGGGATAATTTCTCCCCTCACCCACTTATTCTCTCTCTTGCTCGCTCTCTCATCCCCGTTTCTCTGTTCAAACCCGCCGTCTATGACACTGTAAATTGTGGGTTGCTTAGGGCTGGCCACCTGATAAAGGAAGGGAGAGAGGGAATTGAGGGAGAAAAGGGAGGAAAGTAAGTGGAAGATAAAGAGAAGACATTGATCACTGACAATAGATAACATGTGTGTTTGTGTTTTTGTGTGTGCGTGTGTGTCTGAGTGTGAATTAAGGGTTAAGGGTTAAGGGTTAGGATTAGGCACTCATTCCGAATGGTTAAGTTAAGGGTTAAGGTTTGGGATAGGGTTAAACCCCCCCCCCCCAAAAAAAAAAAACCCAACTGGGATCAGACACGCAACCTTCTGACCCAGAGTCATGAGATTACACCTATCCACCACCCCTGGCAAAACCCAAGTCTATTTGATGGTAATAGCGCTCACTGTGGCCACTAGTGTCCGGGTTTGAAGGCATTTCTGGACGCCAATTTGAGTCTTGAATGACCTGGCTGGTTCTAGATTAACCATAATGCTCTGTACACCAAATGAGCATGTGCGAGGCAAGCAACACTGAACCATGCATAAGAGCACCAGATGTTCCGGACGACTGCGTAATCACGCTCCCCGTAGCCAATGTGAGTAAGACCTTTAAACAGGGCCAGACGATATACAGTATATACATACAGTATCTACCTCAATTACCTCGTACCCCTGCACATCAACTCGGTACGGTTACCCTTTGTATATAGCCAAGTTATTGTTACTCATTGTGAATTTATTACAACTTTTATTGTTATGTGTTTTACTTGTCTATTATTTCTCTATTTTCTTTCTCTCTGCATTGTTGGGAAGGGCCCGTAGGTAAACAATTCACTGTTAGTCTACACCTGTTTATGAAGCATGTGACAAATAAAATTTGATTCAATTAGAAATTTGGTCCTGTATGGCTCAATTGGTAGAGCATGGCACTTGCACATAAGGACTTTGTGTTTGGTTCCTGGGATCACCCATATGTAAAATGTATGCATGCATGACAATATGCGGCTTAGGTTAAATGTATATGCTACAGTAGATATAACATTATATTAACATTCAGCTAAACACTCTTGAGTTTTGAGTAACCTTGCCGGAGACCTGAAGACTTGCCCTAACTCCCTAAGTTTATGTCCGGGCCTGTCAAACATTTGGGTTTGAACACCCCAGTTGATCACATCTGGAAAAGGCTGAAATAATCTCAGGCTTCACCCCAAACTAATGCCTAGTCTTTAGCTCATAGGGCAAATGCAGTCTTGTGGCCCGGGTTCAAATCCCTGGTTGGAGATGTGAAATGGACTAAAAATAAGCACAGTGTTCACTACTAAATCAAAGCCAAATAGATAAATTACCAAACAAATCTTTAATCCAATGCAGCATCCAAAGCAATAAGGCATTTGCCATAACTGCAGGTAGATTATGGAGTGTGTTGTCCTTTTAATTATGGAGTGTGATGAACAGTAGCGGGCCAGCCTTTGTTGACTTTAGTGGTCTCAGAGAGGGAAGAGGAAGCAAGACATCCCACTCACTATTTTTCTGTGGTTCATATACAGCCAATGAACTAAGCAGACATACTCAGCTGCTATAGCCCCATCCCTCTCTGAGTTTCCTGATAGGCCTAAGTGAAGTGGAACCATAGCTATAGACTCTAGATGGATATAACCAGTTTTAGCATGGCCATTGCCATTTAGGGCTTCCACCATACAAAGATGAGTCCTCTATCTATCTCTATGAGTGGAACACAGCAGAACAAGAGTTTTCTAATGTGCAGCATTGAGGCCCTAAACTGGACTGTACTGTACCCCCTACAACCAATCACCCACGCACATGAACCACATGTAACACACACACACATGAACACACACCCACTTTTTTAACAGTGTCATTATGAAGAGATTATTGTCCTAAACACAGCCCTTTGATGGCTCCTCCTCCTTAACACACACATACCCGTCCTGTATGTGGTCATCGGAGAGAGGAAGTAAGGTTTCTGCCACGCCTGGGCTGTTAAAAATCACAAAGGCGCTCTCAACTCATCACCATCAACACAGATGTATAGCCTACAGTACACCGTCGTGTGTGTATTTGTCTGTGTGTGTGTGTGTGAGAGAGAGAGAGTGTAGCCTACTGTACACTGCCGTGTGTGTGTGTGTGTGTGTGCGCATGCACCTACAGTACACGTTGTGGCCACAGATGCACTCCATGTGTGTAGCTGTACCGACTGTATTATAGTTCTTCGAAGGAGCATACAAGTGTCTTTACTTCCTGTGCCTCTGCCTGGGTCCTTGATGACATCACAGCGCGCCACCATCAGTTTGATTGGTATGCACTCTGTTTGTTTTTTCTTCCAAGCCGGGAGTCTATTTCCTGCGCTCCCTTTGTTTTAGATGTCTAGTCAAGGAAAAAGTCAATTTAAATGCTGTGTTTATGTTACGTAAGCACTTTGAGGGTTTCCACAATCCACCACCAGTGGGTGGATTATAAACTTGGAACGAGTTTCAAACGATACTGGGCTTTATAAACAGAGAATTCCCCCCCACACACAGACACACACACTCGGGTCCTGGCCTGCTAGCATATTAACGTCTTAGCACTTGGGATCAAACGTCTTTGGAATCAGGGGCCTATCGTTATACTTAAAAGGGCTTTATGGAAAAGTTTGTGTGCGTGTGTGTGTTGAGCAAATCAGGTCAGAATGCCTGGCCTGTAATTGGAGTTGCAACATCTTTTCTAACCACACCCCAATAGGGAAATGTTCATTTGGCGCCACACACGACTGAAACAGGGAGGTCCTACCTAGACTTCAGACACGCTCAATTTACTTTGCAAAACGTTTTCCATTTCATGTCCTAACGAACATTACCCAGTTTGAACACAACCCTTTGGCTGCTATGTTGTTTTGCGGGGACAAGAGGATCTATAGCCATGGTTCTTATGGATAGTACTCCATATTGTACTGGGACACTTGGCGATTATCTGCCAGCTGTTGAGAATGAGGGGTCCACAACACAAGCCCCAGTGCCTTGGCCGCTTCCCTTCCACCAACCCACCCTTGGCCTGCTGCCAAACCCTCCCGCAAACTACTTAATGGGGGCTAGCCCACCACCGCACCACCACCAAGATCCTCCACCCCACCCAGTCGTAGCAGTACCCCACATATAAACTCACATCATCCCTTACCCACTGCCACGCTTGCCCCTCTTACCACCATATGGGATACCACCCACCCCCGTCCACCCCCCCCTAACTCCCTCCCTCGCTCCCACCCTCCCTCCCTCCCTCCATCCCGCCCTCTGTTACACATTCCTTGGGGCCGCTGGTTAAATCTAATCCCATAATAAGACAGTTAGCTGTCCAGGAGAAGAAGAGAACTTTGCTCTGGTAAATTCTAGACTTACCTTTTCCCTCCTTGCTTCTTCTTTCTCCAACTGGAGGCAAGATGACACTTAGGGTCTCTCTCTCTCTCTCTCTCTCTCCCCCCCCCCCCCCCACGCTCTCTCACCCTCTCTGTAGGAGCCTGGTCTTTCAGCAACCACATGGGATAGCCACATTTCTATAGGGCCACATGGCTCTTTACACACACACATACATTATCGCATGTACACACACACTGCATTGTGACATTCATATCCAACGACTACTGCATTCTTGTGTTTTTGTTTAGTTTTAGTTTTTTTGTCGTATTTGTCCTGGTGTTTTTTTCTTACCTATATTATCACTCTTAATACTGCATTGTTGGGAAAGAGCTTGCTAGTAACTATTTCACTGTACTGTCTTACACCTGCTGTATCCTGTGCACGTGACAAAATCAAATTTGATATCCTCAACAAATAATACATAATTTAATATGCTTTTGGTAGGATTCGTCAACTCTTACCCATAATGGATGTCCTGTTCTGTCGGCAATTGAAATCGTCTGCAACATACAGTGGGGTGTGAAATTATTGACACCCTTGATAAAGATGAGCAAAAATTATTTTGTTTAACAAGTTATATATATTTTTTCTCTCAAAAAGGTAGGGTTCAAAATGATTGACACCCCTAAAGATTCTTACAAATAAAATCACACAAAATAAAATCTGCATTAAAATTCTACTTTTTGTAAGTCCATATCAGGAAAGAATAGCAATAAAACTAGGACGGTTAAAACTACCTGGTAGGAGGACCAGAAAAAGGCTGTTATTGAGAGCAAACAACAAAGGTAAACGCCTGGAGTTTGGTAAATGGCAACGGCACTTGGATTGGAACCGGGTTCTATGGTCGGATGGGACAGACATAGAACACTTTGGTCATGCATACCAGCACTGGGTTTTGTGACAAAGAAAGAAGCATACGCATAAAATAACCTCATACCTACTGTGAAATGAGATGGTGGATCTTTGATGTTGTGCGGCAGTTTTGCTTCTACTGATCCTGGGGCCCTTGTTAAGGTCAATGGCATCATGGACTCTACCAAATACCAGGACATTTTAGCCGAAAACCAAGTTGCAAGACAATGACCCCAAGCACATATCAAAATCCACAAAGAAATGGTCCATCAAAAATGTTGAATTGCCATCTCAGTTGCCGTACTTGAACCCCATTGAAAACCTGTGATCTAAATTGAAAAGGGGTATTGACAAAAGGTGTCAATAATTATGACCCTTGGTTTTGGGGATTTTTGTTCATAATTTGAGAAATGTGTTACTCTTGTTGATTCTGTCGAATCATTAATCATGGGAAAGATATTCTACTAGTTGGAAAATTATGCTAAGTACTGGTATTATTTATTCTATAAAATCGTTTTGGTTCATCTTTATCAAGGGTCTCAAAAATTTCGGACCACACTGTATGTGTGGGAGAAACGTCTTGCATTATAATGAACGACAGTGAACAAGATGACACTAGCCTACGTTGTGAAACCAGTGCTTACTACACACATTGACTATGGCGGCATCCCATGCAGTCTTAAGCGTCAGCAATACAGTGTTGTTTCTCCCCACGTTACATTGAGGTCAGTGTGTGGTGGCAAGAGGAAGGGTCATGGCAAAGTGTGTGTGTGTGTGTGTGTGTGTCAGCGTGGAAATCCCTAATCAAGCTTATCAGCACTAGGAGCATGGGAAACTGGAAAATAAGGAGATACAGAGAGGCAGAGATGGAGGGAGAGAGAGTAGGCCAGAGCACACTGTTTGAGATGTAATTACTGTTACAGTGTAGGCCAGAGCATAGTGTTTGCGGGATGAGAGAGGATGGGAGTTCTTATTTTGCTTTCCTTTTTTTTCGTCCAAGAACATATTAGATGTAATTTTGTCTACAAGCGAAACCCAAGGGAAAGATGGAGCAACCAGTGTTTGTGTTCAGTGCAGTTTGGTTTGGTTCTCTCTGATCATTTGGTTACTAGTTCCACTTCCATCTCAAACAAAGATGTTCCATTATAGGTACTGATTAGAGAAGGGCCAATAGGTCGACAGGTTAAATAACTAAAATGTGTTCTTCTTAACTTAATTTCCTGGATAAATAAAGCTGAAATAGTATAAAATAAAAGACATTTAAATAAAACATTTGATTAAATTAAAAAGCAAATAAAGGGGTGCAGTAAAGCAGGTGTGTAAAGAAGCGGAGACATGAGGTGGGGAAGTTAAGGGTATTTAGTATTTATGGCGGGAAGGGGAGGTGTGTTAAGTAAGGCGGGAGGTTCATGATTGTTTTATGTTGCCGCAAATCCCCAAACAACAGATGGACTGTCTAGAGCCTTAACCTAGATCCTACTTTTACTAATCCTGTCTCCTTTCCCCACTGGAGTAATGATGTTTAGCATTTCCCCCCCTAATGGTTAAGGTTAGGATTGGGGAGAGGAAGATGATCCTAGATCTGTACCTAGGATAAATTTCACCCTGTAGAGGAGGAATGATGCCCTCCTCTCAGTACAAACATGCTAAAAATACCAACAGTACGATGTTCATAGTAATAGGATAGTCTCAGAGGCAACTCCTGCTGAAAACAAGTCTTGCTGAGATTGAAAGAGGTTGTACTGCTGAGGGTATCCTAAAATGGACACTGTACAACAGAGTTAAAGTGACCTGACCTGAGCTGGGCTGAGTAGAAGGCTTATGTGCGACTTAGGACTTGGCCATTTCGGGTTACTGGTGCCTATTTTCTAAAATGGAATTCCATATTTATTTTAGACAAAAGTGAAAAGAGTGAGAGAGATGACTTGGGGAAATGTAGGAAAGTGAGAGATTCAAACTCCTGTCAACTGTGGCAATGGGTGGTTTGAATTCCACAGCATTACCACTAGACCAAACTCTGGCACTATTAGGGTCTATTGCTTCCATTTTTGTTCCTACATTTACACCCCTCAGTTGTGTTCAGTAGGCCGCAAACGCAGTGTTAGGGAGCAGTGAACAATACTGAACAAAATTATAAACGCAACAATTTCAAAGAGGAAATCAGTAAATTGAAATACATTAATTAGTCCCTAATCTATGGATTTCACATGACTGAGAATCTGTTGGTCACAAATACCTTAAAAAAACAATTACCTCACAATAGGCCTCAGGATCTCGTCAAGGTATTTCTGTGCATTCATATTGCCATCGCTAAAATGCAATTGTGTTTGTTGTCCGTAGCTTATGCCTGCCCATAGCATAACCCCACCGCCACCATGAGGCACTCTTTTCACAATGTTGACATCAGCAAACCGCTCACCCACACAACGCTATAAACGTGGTCTGCTGTTGTGAGGCCAGTTGGACATACTGCCAAATTATCTAAAACGACGTTGGAGGCGGCATCTGGCAACAGCTCTGGCGGACATTCCTGCATCAGCATGCCAATTGCACACTCCCTCAAAACTCAAAAATCTGTGGCATTGTGTTGTGTGACAAAACTGCACATTTATTGTCCCCAGCACAAGGTGCACCTGTGTAATGATCATGTTGTTTAATCAACTTCAGCTTTTTGAGTGTCTCTGTCTTGGCTCAGTGTCGCATACATTTGTACTCAGTCTTGACTCAGTCTCGGACTCATAATTTCTTCCCGAGACCAGCTGAGACCAACAGAGTAAAACACTCATAATTATCAGCTTCCATTCCATTTGCCAGGCCAAATATATAAACTCCTTTCTTTAAACATTAATACCTGCAGTCTTAAATCCATGATAGACATGTTTGCGCAGTGGCGAACCAATTGAAGCAACGGTAATATCAGTGCACTCCACTATGCCAGTGGCGTATTTGTATTTTTAAGGGACCCCTGCAAAGGCAGCAGCTACTCTTCCTGGGGTCCAACACATCAAAGGACTTATAAAATGTTTAATACCACCATACAGCAATATCACAATGTGTGCATATGCATGTGTCTGTACCTTTGTGTGTGTGTCTCTTCACATTCCCTGTTGTTCCATAAGCTGTATTTTTTACCTGCTTTTTAAATCTGATTCTACTGCTTGCGTCAGTTACCTGATGTGGAATAGAGTTCCATGTAGTCATGGCTGTAGTACTGTGCACTTCCCATAGTCTGTTCTGGACTTGGGGACTGTGAAGAGACCTCTGGTGGCATGTCTTGTGGGGTATGCATGGGTGTACATTCAGCTTATCAACACCACTTACAAAAACAAGTAGTAATGAAGCCAATCTCTCTTCCACTTTGAGCCATGAGAGATTGACATGCATGTCATTAATGTTAGCTCTTCGTGTACTTTTAAGGGCCAGCCGTGCTGCGCTGTTCTGAGCCAACTGCAATTTTCCCAAGTTTCCCTTTGTGGCACATGACCACACTACTGAACAGTAGTCCAGGTGAGACAAAACTAGGACCTGCCTTGTTGATATTGTTGTTACGAAGGCAGAGCAGCACTTTATTTCAGACTTCTCTTCATCTTATATATTTTTTATTTTTTATTGAACCTTTAACTAGGCAAGTCCGTTAAGAACAAATTCTTATTTACAATGACGGCCTACCAAAATATATAAATATAAAAATATTCAAAAATATCTCAAATTAATAATATGTAACCATTCAAACAACTGCATCAGCATGAGAAGAACACGTTTATTTCACTTACCAGCCTAAAGTGGGGTCCTCTCCTTCCAAAACATCATATTCACTGTGACACTTTCTCGGTCGATTTCTGCTATAATCTCATCTAAATCTGTATTCCTGGACATTTATTTGGCTTTTCCTGTATTAGTAGCCATATTGTACTTTCAACATTTTCAGAAAACAATGTTTACAAAATTGAGCTGTGCGTAATGCGATACGGGACTTCCTGGTTTAGATTTCCAATTGACACTAAACTGCATTGCGTGCCGGCTCAATACACAGGCAAAGGACCATCAGATACTCAAGGAAAGCCCAGATCATTGGCTATCTAGCTAGCTAAACGATAGGTGGTCATTGGACCAAGATACAGTCAATCAAGTGAACACCGCCCATCTCATTGGTGCGTAATGAGGTCATACAATCATATACTAAAATATTTCTGTCTGAGGATTGCATACAAACCGAACTTGTCAGGACTCTGGTTTGATCATCAGCCTTTCGGTTGTATTTGTCTTAATTGTCAGTTTCTCTCACTCTGCCATCACAGCTGCACCTCATTCTAATCAGTGCTCGTGCTCTCCTTACACACACCTGTCTCCCATTTTGCATTGATTTTCTCCACTACTTATGCTTCTCTCTTACTTTGCTTCTCTGTCAGTGTGTCTTGGTTTCTGTCCATTTCACTACTGTCCTAAACCAGTCTTGATCTAGTTTTGCCTAGCTTACATTCTGTCTGTTTATTTAATCTTGTTTTTTCCCTCTGATTTGCCCAGTCCCTGTACTCAATCCTGTTTCGGCTTGCTCACCCGGTTTTGATCTTCTGCTCTTGTTTTGGACTATTGACTTGGCTCTACCCCCGGGGCTGTGGATCTGCCTCTGGTTTTGACCCCTGCCTGCCCTTGGATTTCGCCTCTGTCCTGCCCTTCGCTCCGTGGCTCGGCTGCAATTTATATTTGTGTTTTGTTTCTTTTCTTTGCTTTTTGGACAATAAATTGAGTTATCTGCTCTTGGATCCCTTTATATCCCAGCACCCGTAACAGAACTTGACTGGATAAAAGCTGTTTGCATTTCTTATTACGTCGATTGTTTTGTTGAAAGTTGAATGAGTTGGATTTCATGACACAAACTGTATACAAACATGGGTAGTGTTAAAATAGATTTTATCAAACAAAACAATGCTACTTTTTATCTCTGGGACCCTCAGGATGACAAATCAGAGCAATATTTACTGATTGTAAATAAATTATTTACCTTCAGATGTGAATGTATCAAACCTGTCGCCATTATTAAAGTGTTTTGTTGTTGTACATCTTCAAATAATAGCATTGTATTTTTTTTGCTGTAATAGCTACTGTAAATTGGACACTGCAGTTAGATTAACAATAATATAAGCTTTCTGTCCATATAAGACATGTATATGTCTGTGAAAAGTCGTTCTAGTCACATGTCGCAAATTGAGCAAGCACTGTCACGTATGCGGGACATGATCCCGAACAAGTTTAGAGTTGCAGTCATGTTGCAGTCATGACGTGTATAGTCATCCGCATACATAGACACACTGGCTTTACTCAAAGCCAGTGGCATGTCGTTAGTAAAGAGGAAGAGGCCTAAACAGCTACCATAGGGAATTCCTAATTCTACCTGGATTATGTTTCAGAGGCTTCCATTAAAGATCACCCTCTGCATTCTCTTAGACAGGTAACTCTTTATACACATTATAGCAGGGGGTGTAAAGCCATAACACATATGTTTTTTCCAGCAGCAGACTATGATTGATAACGTCAAAAGATGCACTGAAGTATAACAAGCCAGCCCACAATCATTTCATCATTCATTTCTCTCGGCCAATCATCAGTCATTTGTGTAAGTGCTGTGCTTGTTGAATGTCCTTCCCTATAATCATGCTGAAAGTCTGTTGTCAATTTGTTTACTGTGAAATAGCATTGTATCTGGTCAAACACCATTTTTTCCAGAAGTTTATTAAGGGTTGGTAACAGGCTGATTGGTCGACTATTTGAGCCAGTAAAGGGATCTTTACTATTCTTGGGTAGCGGAATGACTTTAGCTTCCCTCAAGGTCTGAGGGCCACACTTTCTAGTAGGCTTAAATGAAGATATGGCAAATAGGAGAGGATTTAACAGTTACAGTCATTTTCTTAATGGGTGCGTGCTTATTAGTAACTGGAGTAAGCAATTTCACAGAGATGGAAACTTACTTAAGTCTCAAAGAAAATGACTTGCGACTTGATTTAGACTCGTGATCAATTGACTCGAGACTTGACTTGGACTCTAGATGAGAGACTCGTGAACAATGCAAGTCAGTACTGGGATACGTTTTTGTTGTGCATTCTGTCAGATAACATGGAACAGGCAGCATTGTAACACAGAGAAAGTTAATACAGAGGGCTGAAAAGCGTTCTAGAACGTCTGCGTTCCGCAAAAAATATGCAGACAAGGACGCATCTATTTAAATGGGAGGATAGTGGTTACTCATATGTGCACATTGTCGTTATTTTATTGAGCGGACATTGTGTATGCTATTGCTATATACTGTAGATAGTAACATTAAAACGCAAGCAAAAGTTAAGCTATCGTTTATCTTAAGTTTATCTTAAGTTAAGCTTATTAGACAAGCAAAAGTTAGCAATCGTTTAACATAGTATGTGAAATCATCTCATATTTAAATAATATTCTGTAAATTATATAATTATGACAGTGTTTGGCAACTAACTATAAAATGTATGAAATTGTCCAAAAAAGTATGTAGGAAATAATTTACAAGAGTTATAGACCTAACCCACAGCAGGCAGAAAGCCATTGCCAAAAGACTTTACTTAGACTTGGCCCTAAAAGGCTTGAGACTTGACTTGGACTCTACCTCAAAGACTCTACCTGAACATCTCTGCAATTTCATTAATGTGTCAAGTGCAGCGTCTGGTTGCTCCTCATGACACACCACAGACCAGCAAATATTCTTTACATCATCAACATATGAGTCACTACAAAACTTTTTGTATGACCTCTTATGGCCCAGCCTTTGGAACTTTGGTTTTCCTAGATATGGCTAATATATTGTGATCACTACATCCAATGGATCTGGATACTGCTTTAAAGCAAATTTCTGCAGCATTAGTAAAGATGTGATCAATACATGTTGATGATTTCATTCCTGTGCTGTTTGTAAATACCCAGGTAGGTTGACTGACAACCTGAACCAGGTTGCAGGCACTTGTTACAGTTTTACGTTTTTTCTTGAGTGGGCAACTTGATGAAAGCCAGTCAATATTTAAATCACCCAGAAAATATACTTTTCTGTTGATATAACATACAATATCAAGCATTTCACATATATTATCCAGATTCTGACTGTTAGCATTTGGTGGTTTATAGCAGCTTCCCACAAGAATGGGCTTTAGGTGAAGCAGATGAACCTGTAGCCATATAACTTCAACAGTATTTAACATGAGATCGTCTCTAAGCTTTACAGGAATGTGGTTCCGAATATAGACCGCAACACCGCCCCCGTTGGCATTTCTGTCTTTCCGGTATATGTTATAACCATGTATTGCTACCACTGTATCATCAAAGGTATAAAATGAGTTTCAGAGATATGAACGTCATCTATTACAAGCAAGTTATTGACTTCATGGAACTTGTTTCTCAGGCTGCATATGTTAATATGGGCAATTTCTAGCACTTTTCTGGGTTGCTTGATTGTTTTCCATGCTTTACAGGGAAGCTTATTCAAAGTAGACTTCATGTTATTTATATTGGAGCTGATGGTCTTCCTACTAGGGCACACCGCCTCAGTACTAACAGTGTAACTCTGGTTCATAGGCTCATGATTACCGCACACAATAGCTGTAGGATCAACAGAGGTATTCAGGGCAATTAGGGGGACATAAATTAAGTTGTTTATATTGTGTCTACCAACGCCCCTAGGATAATGTACATTTGATGCAGCATTATGACGACACATTGTCACAATGGTAGGGATTAACTGAGCAGGTCTTGAGTCATTGATAAGTTGTGGACAAGGTCCAGGAGCCAATATAATTAGTTTGGACTCATTCCTGTAGAGTATCTTCTGTTTCCAGAAGGTGTCAAAGTTTTCTATAGAAGTGATTCCAGCAGAGCTACTGTAGTCTTTAAGCCAGATGTTGTAGTGCCAGACTGCTGAATCTTTCACACCCACACCCCAACTGGACCTGAAATGATTGGCCGGTATTTGGAGTCTTTTAATGCTAAAATCAGTTCTTTAAAATCCTGATGTCCTGATGTCGTTTCAGCCCACATGGACCGCATCTGTCGTAGAACAGTCGGAAGCAGCCACATTCCCTGTTGTTCCATAAGGTGTATTTTTTACCTGCTTTTTAAATCCGATTCTACTGCTTGCATCAGTTACCTGATGTGGAATAGAGTTCCATGTAGTCATGGCTGTAGTACTGTGCACCTCCCATAGTCTGTCTGGACTTGGAGACTGTGAAGAGACCTCTGGTGGCATGTCTTGTGGGGTATGCATGGGTGTCCGAGCCGTTCCAAGCTAGCCCTCCTGATGTCATTTCACCCCACATGGACTACGACTGCGTCAACTCCCGGCATCTGTCGTAGAACAGTCGGAAGCAGCCTTGTGATCCTGTACTCGTGCTCCTGGGTAGCACAGGGTTTTTGCATTGGGAACCGAGATGTTTCTCACCATAGAACTGCCGATGATGACAGCTGGTGATGTTGAATGGGCCGGTCTCTCAGGCAGCCTCAAGGTCTGATGAGGGTGGGAGCTCTGAGGATCTGAACCCGAGGTAGAAGCCACCGGAGAGGGAGACAGAACATAGGACGAAGACGCAGGTACCTCCGGATCCGATCTTGAATGGGAAGCCTATAAGAAAGAAGGTGCTGGAACCTCTGGATCCAGGGCAGCAAAGCCATTTCTGGTCTGTGTCAGGTCCAGGCTTAACATCTCCAAGGAGACCCCGTTGCCAGAGGAAGCTTTCTTCGACTTCCACGGCGAGTGACGTATCTCCATAGCTGGTTGGTTGGGTCGAGAATGGCTCCGTTCTCTAGGGAAGGGGGAGAACCCTTCGGGATGGATCCCTGCTGAGCACAGCCCAGTCGGCTGTGGAGAGTTGACACGGCGGCGACACTTCCACCAGACCAGAGCGGTGTCCGGCTACTGGGGTGGAATAAAAATAAAAAGTAGGCGGGTGTTGATTCCCCAGTTTGTGTAGGTTAGCTACTTGCTTGCTAAGAGTAGCCACTTCGCCCTGTAGTCCTCCACAAGCAAACAGTTACTACATTGAAAGTCAGCGCTGTCCACATTGTCCCGGAACAAAACAAAGTAAACACAGCTCCTGCAGTGCTGGAAACATTCAATGGCGACCTCCATTTGAGACCATTTTGTCACGATGCGGAATAATGGGACGATAAACGGAGCGCTGATGGAGCGTCATTCCTTTTTATTTTGGAGGTGGATTCACGAAGCACAAAATACAAAAAAGGAGATGACATAAACTAACTGAAAAAACACTATACAAAGCAAAGTGACTCACTTGCTGATAACCCAAGGCAGCCACGAACAATGATCCACACACAGGTGGCTGTGTGTGGAGTCTAAATACTATCCCCAATCAGAGACAACGCTATACAGCTGTCTCTGATTGGGGATGATCATCTCCCTAATAATGTGTGAGAGCTTGGTTGTGTGCCTCTCTCCTCCCCTAGGTGGGAGTAAGAGGCCTTACCACAACCAAGCCCTCACACATTTGAGGGCTTCTGTGTCTCTCCCCCTATGTGGAATATGGCAGGATCCTGGGACAGACAGCAGCGCTCACAGCAACTAAGCCAAACAGAGCCGCAGGATCCAAAATAAAATATAACTATATAAAAACACTGTCAGCTTTACAAAAACAACAATAAACCGAGGTCTCTCGTTCAGCTTTCAGCATTCAACAACAAACACTTGCACTCAGATGACGTCAATGTCACTCTCAGCATATCATGGTTGATGTCATAAGCAGGTATACACCGTATGGAGGCCGTATGGAGGCTATACGCTGTATACCCACTTTTTTTATGGGCATTGCTTATACTCACTTCTTAATCCCCACTGATGCCTATCAAAGTAGTGTAGTGGAGGTATACGACTTATCAATTATGTAGTAAAATAGAGAGATCATGCACAAAGTAGCCTACACAATCGCAAAGCATGTGAAATATATTCAAATGCGCGCCGCACACAATCACAAAGCCTAGTTTCAGTGGAATATCATATGCAGGCAGCAAGAGCGTATAGCTCTCAACTGGTTTTGGCATGGAGCAGCTCACAGAAGAATGACAGGTAGGGTAGATAGATATAAGTTGAAACATCTGTAAATGCTAACTAAGGCAACAAGGTATTGAAAAAGTTTGGTCCGAAGTCTTGGTTAGTAGGCTATTTGTTATGTGCAATTCAGTCATCAGGCCCACCCACTGGGGAGCCAGGCCGACTCAATCAGATTGAGCAAAAAAATAAAAAAATAATACATTATTATTACAAAAATAGACCTCCAAAATGGTCTCCTGATGCATTCTTGTAGACTTAGAACATCACATCTTTGCAGGGGTGGAAACAGTACTCAAGTAGAAGTACTGTTACTTTACTGAAATTGTAATCAAGTAGAAGTACTGGGGTAAAAAACTACTCAAGTAAAAGTAAAAGTTACTAAGTTACTTCTAAAATAATTTGCTATTTCAATTTTGATGGTTATTTTTTTTTATTCACCTTTTACAAGAGTAGAAGTTCATGTAAAAAGGGTGTGGCAATTGAATGCAAACTTTACAAACAAATATTTAAAACATGTACTTTTCTATATATGTAATATTGTTTACATGTAATGCTTGACAGGCTAAATGATCCATAAAACTTCAGAAAATAACCAACAAGATAAGATCAAGCACAGCTGATTTTAATATTAAATCTTCAACTTAAAGGAATGTTCAAAAGGCATATTTTCTGTGGAACTACCTATCGAACACTTAACTTCTCTCTGAATTTGCCATTCAGTTTCAGTAGGAGCTGATTTTTCTAAGTTAATTTAGTCTATCCTGGCTCGCTTTGCAGTGAAGAGTAGTCCAGTACAGCTAAAAAGATGCTCAAAGGCAGCAGATGCAGGCAGGCCTGTAAGATGTGGCTCCTCCGTCGTTTCTCCAAAGCGCTTTTGGAGACCGTTCTGAATGGCTCTGATAAGTGGTAGGCACATTTGGCAAGATGCTTCCAGTTTTATTTTTAGTAAGAAGATCACTGGCAGCAGCCACCCCATGTGCGTGTTGGTCTCAGACTGTAGAATGTTCAAAGCTGAGACCAAAGGCTTCATCACTTTGCAGTACTCATTCAAGAAGGGCATTTCTGCCGGGCTCAGCCTGGAGGATTAGGTAAGGTAAATGGAATTCACCTCTTAGAATTCTAACATTTCATGGACAATAAATATTACTGTAATAGAAAAACATTACATTGATTCAAAGAAAGAAATCCTCCCCCTTCTCTTGTACGATGCATGTGATCCTCTCCACAGCCAGGTAAGTTGAGTTCCAACGTGTTTGATTTGGACGGATCAACTGCAGTTTGCACTCATTCTCTACAACTTCAGCAGCTAAGGTTGACCACCCTATTTTATTCCACATGGCTTGGCATTTGGCAAAATAAGACCTGGACAACCTTTTGTAGCTATCACTATTTGTTTCTGCCAATGCAGAATCTTTTGTTGCAATGAGGTTCAGCAGGTGACATGCACACCGTTGATGCTAAGTTGATATTCTAGACCACTGTCTTTTTCCAGGATGGAATAGGTGTCTTGGTGTGCAACCTGCTCCGTTGGCTCTTCAGCATCTGTGTCACGACGGGGTGTGTAAGCAGACCAAGGTGCAGCGCAGTAGTAGTTCGACATCGTTTTTTAATTAAATAAATATACTCCATGAAGAACTAACAAACAAGATGAAGTACTTACAAGACAGCCACTCACACTCCTTCTACATGACAACTTAAGTAGGATCCCCAATCAGAGACAACGCATAGCAGCTGCCTCTAATTGGGGACCCAACACAAAACACCACAGAACTAGATATACTAGATCTGTCAGGCTCTGACCATGGCTAAATAGAGCCAAAGTCTCGGTCTGCTGACTCGACTGCCTGGCTCTGCTCACCAAAAACATTGAACGCTTTGATGAAGTTTGATCCACTGTTGTGGTAACTTTCCCCCTGATCCTGTATGCACAATGGATGTCATCGAGGGCACCTGCAAGCACATCAAATTTGTGGGAACCTCTCAATCTCTTGCAAGCGAGTGCAGCATAACGTCTCACCAGAGTTTCTTTATCTATCCAGTGACATGTGACCCCGATGTAACTCCTTTGACGAGCTGTCCAACAATCATTGGTGGTGGCAACATAATTTACCCTGCCAAGGTGTGCCATAAGTGCCTTCTTCATGTGAGTGGCAGCTTCATGTATTCTTGAATGAACAGTAGGTCTGGAGATGACTTTGCATCGAGGATGCAGGGTGGTTACCAACTCTTTAAAAGCTGGTTGTTCGACCACAGAGAATGGCTGTTGGACCTCACAGATTAAATTAATGACAAGCTTGTCAACGGTTGCCTGTGAGACACACCTGGCTCCTCCCACTGGAGCCATAAATTGGTCATACAATTTGATCTGATCTTCATCTAAGTCATCTAAGTCACAACAATAGACAAACACAGTGTGCTTAAACTAATAACACACAAAGTATTGTATTTTTCTTGTCTATATTGAATACATAATTTAAACATTCACAGTGTAGGTTGGAAAAGGTATGTCAACCCCATAGGCTATAACTTCTCCAAAAGTGAATTGGAGTCAGGAGTCAGCTAACCTAGAGTCCAATCAATGAGACAAGATTGGAAATGTTGGTTAGAGCTGCTCTGCCCAATAAAAAACACTCACACAATTTGAGTTTGCTATTCACAAGAAGCATTGCCTGATTAAACTAACAGGTAAGTGAATATTTGCATGGTTAAATTAACTGTACAGGTAAATGTACAGTTAAATGTACAGGTAAGTTAATATTTGCATGGTTAAATGAACTGTACAGGTAAATGTACAGTTAAATGTACAGGTAAGTGAATATTTGCATGGTTACATTAACTGTACAGGTAAATGACAGGAAGAGATACTTAAATAGCTAAATGTGCTTATGATATAATTTAGGGTAATAATAATAATAATAATAATAATTCCCTTGAAATGCAGTCCTTAGTACAGGATTTAACACCAGGTAAATACTAATATGCAGTCCTGAGTGAATGACTACGTAAGTTCAGTCCAATAATTACTTACAATATTGCATGTGATATGATATAACAACTGTACATGAATATGTATATACAGTCCTGAGTGAATGAGTGATTACAGACCAGAGAGTTACTCACGGATGGATGCCTAATTGTTAAACTAGGTCCTAACACCCCAACAGTTCCAGGTCTATGTTGCCGACCACCCGGCACCCCGGTGAGGCATTAAATAGTCTAATAGCCGCCGACAGGAAGGACATCCCATAGCGCTCTCTGGCACACTGTGGTGGGATCAGTCTGTGACTGAAAGTGCTCCTCTGCATCAGAACCATGGCATGCAGAGGGTGGGTGACGTTGTCCATGATGACCAGCAGTTTTTCCAGGATCCGCCTCTCCACCTTCTAATCCCCAGAACAGAGCTAGCCTTCCTGATCAGCTTATTAACCCGAGAAGCATCACCAGCCTTTATGTTGGCGCCCCATCAAACCACTGCAAAAAGACTGGTAGAAAGTATGCAGTAGTTTACTGCACACGTTGAAGGACCTAAGCCTCCTCAGAAAGTAGAGTCGGCTCTGGCCCTTTTTGTACAGAATGTTACCAGCCCATTCCAGCCTGCTGTCCATATGGACTCCCAGGGACTTGTATGAACCAACCATTTCCACATCCATCACCTGTATAGGGACTGCAGTCGGTTTGGCCTGGGTTCTCCTGAAGTCTACAACCATCTCCTTTGTTTTGCTGATGTTGAGCTGAAGGTGGTTTTGCTCACAACACACCACAAAGTCATTGATTGTGCTCCTGTACTCCTCCTCCTGCCCACCCCTAATGCTCCCTACAATTGTGGAGTCATCCGAGAACTTCTACAGGTGGCATGTTTCAGAGTTATATCTGAAGTCTGAGGTGTATAGGGTGAACAGGAAGGGGGACAGGACCGTTCCCTGGGGGGCCCCTGTATTGCTCACTGCCCATTCTGACACACAGCTCTGTAGCCGCACAAATTGTGGCCTACCGGTCAGGTAGTCCGAAACCCAGGTGACTAAGGGTGCTTCCACTTTCATCCTCCTCATCTTCTCACCCAGTAGCAGGAGCTGAATGCTGTTGAAGGCACTGGAGAAGTAAAAAACCATAACCCTCACAGTGCTACCTGCGTTGTCCAGGTGAGAGTAGGCCCTCTGCAGAAGGTAGATGAAGGCAAAAGCGTGCAAGGAGGTATTGAATGTGTCAAATTGACTACAGCTCTGCGTTCAACACCATAGTGCTCTCCAAGCTCATCACTAACCTAAGGACCCTATAGCCAAGTTATTGTTACTCGTTGTGTATTTATTATTACTTTATTATTACGTTTTATTACTTTTCTATTATTTCACAATTTCCTTTCTCTCTGCATTGTTGGGAAGGATCCGTAAGCAAGCATTTCACTGCTAGTCTACACCTGTTGTTTACGAAGCATGTGACGAATACTTTTGCCCCCCTGTGATTTTTTTTAATAAGGAATCCCCTAATTACACTCCCTCCTAATGTGGCTCCTGTGTGCCAGCCTGTACAGATTAGTCATCCCGCCAACTGTCCAAGCTCAGGAGAAGAGAGGAGGAGAGAAGAGAGGGATTTAAGGCTGAGAGAGAGAGGGAGGGATTTTAGGATTTTGTCAGGGGGATGGAGTGGTTCTTGTAAGTTTTAGTCGTTAGGAGATTTAAGGTAGCGAGTTTGACATACGGTAGATTAGTGATTAGGTTTTGAGCTTTGTTTTAGTTTTTATTGCAAGTCAGAGGCCAAGCTTCGTTTAGCTAATAGGCTTGACTGAATTTAGGGAGGAATGATGTTGGGTTGGGTGGGTTGGGTATTATTCAGGTTGGTTTGATGGGTTGGATGGATTTGGGTTCTGGGTTCACATAGAGTGGCAAAAATAAAGAAGTCATGTCATTGGTGCTAGCCAGTTAAATCACAGGGCATGTCTGTGCGAGATTACAAAATATTGGTGATTTTTGTTGCCACTAGTTGTCTGTATGGAGCTTAGCACTGAAAATAAATTGCTTAGGTTTGGTGTGCATGATATAATAGAATACAGACAGATGTCTAATCCTTACCATAGACCAGAGGTATTCAAATATGGTCTGGACTACTTCTGGTTTTCTGTTCTCCCTAATGAATTGCACCCACCTGGTGTCAAGAGGTATACATCAGTCCCTGATTACAGTGGAAGAATGACAAAAATCTGTGGAACTGGCTTCGAGAGCCAGATAAAAATTTGAGGGCCATATACCCTCAAGATATTGAGTTATGTCTCAAGATTAATGCCATAAAGTTGAGTCCCTTGCTCTCCCTTCATGGTGCTGATATTAACATAACAGTGTCAATTTACTATCACCGCTATGAAATTGCCCTTGATATCGAGTCATATTGTGTCATATCGAGTACCCTAGGACTGAACCTAACCTGCAGACTGTAAAAATATCCCTCAATATTTGTCCTGTCCAGACGAGCCAGATGGTCATTGGCGGCGGTTCTAGCTGATCCCAGCAGTAATCAATACGTTTACTGGGCTGAGTCAGCAGAAGAGGAGCCGGACAGCCATCAATCAGTCTGTAAAGGGATCACAATGTATTGCTACACCGACCAAGGTTAAAGCTGCACCGGGGGTGTGATCTCACCAAATAGCCTCAGGATTAGGGGTGTCTTCTAGGAGTTATCAATCATTGTCAGACACGGGAAGACCATGAAGATGTTAGAAAGCGCAGGAGACCTGAGAGAGATCAGGTTTTTGTGTTTTAGGGGCACTTTTGTGTAGTGTGCACTATTGGGATTATTCCATTGGTCCCATTGTACCAGGCAAACTGGTAGATGTTAGATGAAGTAGTTATACCCAGCCTGCAGCGTGATCAACTATCAAAAGCACTGTATCACCTACAACTTCAAATTATCATTTCCTAAGAGCAACAAACCGTGACAATTAGACATAAAAAATGTTTTCTCTAAAGTGGCTACTGTTTTTGTCCAGCTCTTGAGCAAAGACAGATGTGCGTAAAACCTTTAACTACAACTGCCTAAAGCCGCCCACTTTTCGACAAAGGGGAAGCAATGGATCAGTCATTGCGTAGAAAACACAATGACCTGTTGACGCGTCGTAACGAGCCGTTGCCCTCGTTAGTTAATGATGCGTTAAACACACAACGGTTTACCGAGGGTGGTGTTAAAGCCTGATTGGCTAATCAATGGGACAGAGGGGTTCGGACAATGAGGTGGTATGTGACCAATTTGACCACTGACCATGGAGTTGATCCAAGACAGGGGTCACACACACACACACACACACACACACACACACACACACACACACACACACACACACACACACACACACACACACACACACACACACACTTACACCGTGAAATCGGTCGTGGACAAATGGCCTTGCGGCCAGCAGGCTGTATGCGAACAGCTGAATTACGGTGACTTACGACCAGTACGGGTTAGAGGTCAGGGGTCATGGGATCAAGGACTTGTCCAGTGTCTTCTCTGTCTTCTCCTTCTTTCTCTCCAGACAGCACTAAAGCACTGCAGCTTCTAAACCCTCAGGGACAAGACATTGTCTGCTCACAAATTTGGAAACATAGTGCATGTCCTCTGTTTATGAAAACTGTTGCATGTTATGGCCACCATCATATTAAGGCCACACAAAAACCAAAAGTGGTTGTATTGAGCTACAGCAGAGATGGTTTATCTCTGTCATAAGTGAGAAATGCTAAAAGAGCATCTGCCTCAGACACACCATCTGATACCAATCTAGAGAGAGGGAGTAGTGTGCTGAGCAGAGAGAAATGTATTTTGACAAATAAACCATCAGTAGTGTTCCTCTCTTGCTCTCTCTCTCACACACTCTCTCACACACTCTCTCGCTCTCTCTCTCCTGGTTCATTAAGGATGACTGCTGTGCTGTTGGATAAGCCTGTCTAATCTGATGACATTAATTAAAACAGGCAGCAAACACACCGGGATGCCTGCTTCAGCAGTCAGCACATTCAGCCTCTCTCCAGCCCTCCCGATAATGTGAGCAAAGCCTTGGCATTAACACAGGGTCTCAGTACCCATCACACAAGTGTTGTTCATCGAAATCTATTGACTTTAGCTTGGACATAGACTAACTACATAGAATGACTTAAAAGGTGAGATGTCTTTGTGAAACAATCACATGCACTTTCCCCATGGCACTTGACTGAGTGAGTTAATTAAGTTCAGAGTGCCAACATTCTCTTGAATAGAAACAACAAGCAAAGGGGAAAGTGAGAGAGAGTGAGAGAGAGAGAGAGAGGGAGAGAGGGAGGGAGAGAGAGAAAGGGAGAGAAAGGGAGAGAAAGGAAGAAAGGTGGTGCAAGGGAAAGGGAGCGCCGATATGGTGGGCGGTTTTATTGGTGTCAAAAGAGGAGAAATAATTAAAAAGGTTTGGGGAAAAAAATATAGAACTCTCTAGGTCTGAAGTGGCCCATTGCTGTGCCATTTAAATCTGCCTTTAAAGCCTGCCGTCTAATCAGCAGTTAAATAAAGATATGGAGCAGGCGGTGCTTTGAACCACTCCACTTCACTGTAATCTAACACCTTCTCCTGTGTATATGGTTCTGTACTCTGCACTCTTGAAGTGTGTGTGTGTTGGGGGGATAGTATGTGTGTGTTTACAGTGTTGGCAGGTTTACATGTGTTTAAAGTAACTATTAAAGACAGAAAAAGTTGCAGTCTCTTTGTCTGTTAGTCAGTTTTCAGCCTGTTGTATTTGACCTCTGTGACCATCTCAAACACGTGAAAAGAACCAGGGACTCCCATTAAAGTTTAGTAATTCAGCACTGTCAGTCAGCCCTATGTAGTAGAAAATGAGAAGCATTTCAGCTCAGAAAATAGAATACAACTTTTCGTTTTTTCACCTTAATTCAAAGGGTGACATTTCCTCTCTAAAAAAGAACACACGTGTGATCAAATGCAATTTGAAATAAGGTATGATATTGTACCTCACAAATTCATTGCGTTTGCCGTGAAGTTACAACACAAATGGGACTGTAGATTATAATTTCACTCATTCCGTATATTTAAAACGCTACAGTGCGTTTGCTCACAGCGCAGGTGCATTTGCATGTGGAAAATGTCACCCCAATGTCAGGCTCTGGCCATAGGGAGGTCTTTGGTTCCTCTAGATAGCCATGGTCAGAGCCTGACAGATCTAGGTTAACTAGATCTATGTTTATGTTTTGTGTTGAATCCCCAATTAGAGGCAGCTGCGAAGCGTTGTCTCTGATTGGGGATTATATTTAAGTTGTTCTGTCCCACACCTGTGTGTGGGTCATTATCTCAGTGTCGTAGATGTATGTGAGTGTTTGGGCTGTACTTGTGAGTACCTATTCGTGTTTGTTGTTTTCTTATAGTTTATTTAAATAAACATAATGTCCGACTCCAACTTCGCAGCGTCTTGGTCTGCCTACACACTACATCGTGACAGAATGACCCACCACCACCATACCAGGAACAGGCAGCGCTCTACGGGAGAGCCGGGAGTCGTGTGGACAGCATCGGCGTAGTCAGCGGAGACGTCGGGGAGAGAGGAATGTGGAGGTAGCACAGCCACTGGTGGTGGGGAGCATCTGGGGCTTCTCGACGCCTGCGTGGGAAGAGGAGTCCGTGGCTGGACCAGCATGGGGGCTTGGGACAGAGCCCTTACCATCGGAGTTCGAGGGGAGGAAGGACCGACCGTGGACAGCCCCAAAGGTCCCCCATATTGACGGTGGGGGGGGTTGTGGGGTCCTTGGGACACGAGGGACACGGAGGAGGAGGAGCGGCTGAGGAGGTACTTCGGGTGGGCCGAGGAGGACGACGAAAGGATGCATTCGGTCTCCGGCCCCAGTACCAGATCTCCAGCGCACTCCAGGCCTATCTGACCAGCGCGCCTCCTCAGCCCGGCACGTCCAGCGACAGCGTCCCGCACCAGAGGTCCAGTGCGTGTTCCCATCTCAGGGTACCCCAGTAGCGTCTCCACGCGACCAATCGTCGGTCAGCCACCCCAGGTTGGAAGATCAACGCCCATCACTTCCGCCTCCGACGGCCGATAACCGGAAGACGCCGGAGGGTTTCTTCGATCGGTCGAAGGAGGAACAGGCGAAGTGGTGGAGAGCCTGGGTGGCCCTTCCTCCCACGACCGAGCCCAACCCTCACGTTCGGGAGATCGTGGAGGCGGAGAGTTTTGAGGCCAGATTGGCAATCTGGAGGAAGCGTCTGGCTCACCTCTTTCCCGAGGAGAAGAAGGAGGAAGAGCCGGAGCTCCTCGCCAGGCCGGTGCCCAGTCCGGGACCGGTAGCCAGGTCGATTGAACAGCCGGAGCTTTCGTCTGCACTGCTGCCCAGGCTGGGCACGGCAGCCGATCCGGCTTCAGAACTCGATTCGTCCTCCGGTCGAGGGTCCAGTCCGACATCGCCCGTGCCTGCTTCTCACCCCAGACTACCGGTGCACCTCCACAGTCAGGTACGGCCCGTGCCTGCTCCTGGCACCAGAGCTCCATTGAGTGTGAGTAGCCCGACATCTCCAGTACCTGCTTCTTGCACCATACCAACAGTGCACCTCCACTGCCCGGAGCCTCCAACGACGGCCCACTGCCCGGAGCCTCCAGCGAAGGTCCACAGCCTGTAGACTCCAGCAACGGCCCAAGTTCCGTAACTTCCAGCGACGGTTCAAAGCCGGGAGCCTCCAGTGACGGTCCGCCACCAGGAGCCTCCAGTGACGGTCCATAGCCCGGAGCCTCCAGTGATGGTCCGCAACCCGGAGTCTCCAGTGACGGTCCGCTACCGGTGCCTCCAGCGACGGCCCACAGACCGGAGCCTCCAACGACGGCCCACAGCCCATAGCCTCCAGCGACAGCCCACAGCCCGGAGTCTCCAGCGACGGCTCACTACTGCACGGAGCCTCCAGCGACGGATCACTGTCCGGAACCTCCTGCGACGGTCCGCAGCCTGGAGCCTTCAGTGACGGTGCAGAGTCCGGGGCAGGCAGCCAGACCAGCTACGTGGCTGGAAACAGCCTCTGCGTCGGTACCCAGGCTGGGCACGACATTCAGTCCCGCTTTGGAGCCTGAGCTCCTCAGCGCGCCGGTGGCCAGTCCGGGTCTGGTCGTCTGCTTCGCTCCAGTGCTGGAGCAGTCTACTCCACCGGTGCCCAGTCCGGGTCCGGGCATCTGCTCCGCTCCAGTGCCGGAGCAGTCCGCTCCACCGGTGCCTAGTCCGAGTCCGGCCGTCTGTTTCGCTCCAGTGCCGGAGCAGTCCGCTTCGCCGGTGTCCAGTCCGGGGCCGGTAGCCAGCCCAGTCAAGCGGCTGGAAACACTCTCTGCGCTGGTGCCCAGGCTGGGTACAGCGTCCAGACCCGCTGAGAAGACGGAGATCCTCAGCGTGCTGGTGCCCAGTCCGGGGCCGGTAACCAGCCGAGCTACATGGCTGGAAACATTCTCTGCGCCGGTGCTCAGGCTGGGCACAACGTTCAGTCCCGCTTTGGAGCCGGAGCTCCTCAGCGCGCCGGTGGCCAGTCCGGGTCGCGTCGTCTGCTTCGCTCCAGTGCTGGAGCAGTCTACTCCACCGGTGCCCAGTCCGGGTCCGGGCATCTGCTCCGCTCCAGTTCCGGAGCAGTCCGCTCCACCGGTGCCTAGTCCGAGTCCGGCCGTCTGTTTCGCTCCAGTGCCAGAGCAGTCCGCTTCGCCGGTGCCCAGTCCGGGGCCGGTAGCCAGCCCAGTCAAGCGGCTGGAAACACTCTCTGCGCTGGTGCCCAGGCTGGGTACAGCGTCCAGACCCGCTGAGAAGACGGAGATCCTCAGCGTGCCGGGGCCCAGTCCGGGGCCGGTCACCAGCCTAGCTACGTGGCTGGAAGGTACATCTGCGTTGGTGCCCAGGCCGGGCACAGCGTTTGGAATTGCTCCAGCGCCAGAGCAGTCCGCTCCACCGGGGTCCAGTCCAAGACCAGTGGTCTCCTTCGCTCCAGTGCTGGATCAGTCCGCTCCACCAGTACCAAGTCCGGGTCCTGTCGTCTGCTCTGCTCCAGCGTCAGAGCAGTCCACTCCACCGGTGCCTATTCCGGTTCCGGTCGTCTGCCCCGCTCCAGAGCCGGAGCCGGAGCCACCTGCCACACCGGTGCCCAGTCCAGGCCCGGTCATCTGCCCGCTCCAGAGCCGGAGCCACCTGCCAAACCGGTGCCCAATCCGGGCTCGGTCGTCTGCCCCGCTCCAGAGCCGGAGCCACATGCCACACTGGTGCCCAGACCGGGCCCGATCGTCTGCCCCGCTCCTTGGCCGGAGCCGTTCGCCACACCGGGTCCCATTCCAGGACTGGTCATCAGACCCGCGTCAGGGAGGAAGTTGTCCACTTCACCGGGGCCAGAACCGCCACCGAAGTGGATTGTCCCTCCCCAATCCACTTCGGTGGCGGTTCTGGCCCACGGTCGGGAGTCCGCACCTTAGAGGGGGGGTACTGTCAGGCTCTGGCCATAGGGAGGCCTTTGGCTCCTCTAGATAGCCATGGTCAGAGCCTGACAGATCTAGGTTAACTAGATCTATGTTTATGTTTTGTGCTGAATCCCCAATTAGAGGCAGCTGCGAAGCGTTATCTCTGATTGGGGATTCTATTTAAGTTGTACTGTCCCACACCTGTGTGTGGGTCATTATCTCAGTGTCGTAGATGTATGGAGTGTTTGTGCTGTACTTGTGAGTACCTATTCGTGTTTGTTGTTTTCTTATAGTTTATTTAAATAAACATAATGTCTGACTCCAACTGCGCTGCATCTTGGTCTGACTACACGCTCCATCGTGACACCTAAGAGCACCAACCGTGTTCTTTTCTCCTTTTGACTATTTTAGGTCAACACACCATCTACCTAATAATCCTACAATTTCATTTTGTTTTTCCTTACATCCTTTATTCTTCCTTTATTTAACCAGGGACATCTCTTTTACAAGTGAGCCTTCAAGTGAGCCTTTCATATACACTGCCCACCCTATTCCCTTTTTAGTGCACTACTTTTGACCAGGGCCCACAGAGAATAGGATGTCATTTGGGACGCAGACATAGTCTACCCTCTAACCCAATAACCCTCTCCTTTAGCTTTACCTCTTATCAGTGTAGGACCGTGGAGATATTCATCACCTGTGTGATTCTCACTGTGATAAGAAGCCAGCTAGTTGATGTGTCAGTAACGCAGCCAAATCCCTGTCTCCCTCTCAGTCTCCAGTCTGCAGCTGCAGCCTTTAAGAGGGTCTACTGTGTACAGAGCAGATTCCAGTTGAATTAATGAGTTTGCTATGAGCACACACACGGCCACCAATGCAAGAAATACAGGTGAAGACATTTATACGACGTTGATGAGGTGGTAAGATGTTTGAGGGCTAGACCTACAGTACCAGTCAAAAGATTGGACACACCTACTCATTCAAGGGCTTTTCTTTATTTTTACTATTTTCTACATTGTATAATAATAGTGAAGACATCAAAACTATGAAATAACACATATGGAATCATGTAGTAACCAAAACATGTTAAACATATCAAAATATATTTAAAATGTGAGATTCTTCAAAGTAAGCACCATTTGCCTTGATGACAGCTTTGCACACTCTTGGCATTCTCTCAACCAGCTTCAACTGGAATGCTTTTCCAACAGTCTTGAAGGAGTTCCCACATATGCTGAGCACTTGTTGGCTGTTTTTCCTTCCCTCTGTGGTCCAACTCATCCCAAACCATCTCAATTGGGTTGAGGTCGGTTGATTTTGGAGGCCAGGTCATCTGATGCAGCACTCCATCACTCTTCTTGGTCAAATAGCCCTTACACAGCCTGGTGTGTTGGGTCATTGTCCTGTTGAAAAACAAATTATAGTCACACTAAGCGCAAACCAGATGGGATGGCGTATCGCTGCAGAATGCTGTGGTAGCCATGATGGTTAAGTGTGCCTTGAATTATGACAGTGTCACCAGCAAAGCACCCCCACATCATCACACCTCCTCCTCCTTGCTTCACAGTGGGAACCAAACATGTGGAGATCATCCGTTCACCTACTCTGCGTCTCACAAAGACACGCGGTTGGAAACAAAAATCTCAAATTTGGACTCATTAGACCACCGGTCAAGTATCTTCTTCTCATTGGTGTCCTTTAGTAGTGGTTTCTTTGCAGTAATTTGAACATGATGGCCTGATTCACGCAGTCTCCTCTGAACAGTTGATGTTGAGATGTGTCTGTTACTTGAACTCATATTTGGGCTGCAATTTCTGAGGCTGGTAACTCTAATGAACTCTGCAGCAGAGGTAACTTTGGGTCTTCCTTTCCCGTGGCGGTCCTCATGAGAGCCAGTTTCATCATAGCGCTTGATGGCTTTTGAGACTGCACTTGAAGAAATGGCTGACCTTCATGTCTTAAAGTAATGATGGACTGTCATTTCTCTTTGCTTATTTGAGCTGTTCTTGCCATAATATGGACTTGGTCTTTACCAAATAAGGCTATCTTCTGCATACCACCCCTACCTTGTCACAACACAACTGATTGGCTCAAACGCATTAAGAAGGAAAGAAATTCCACAAATTCACTTTTAACAAGGCACACCTGTTAATTGAAATTAATTCCAGGTGACTACCTCATGAAGCTGGTAGAGAGAATGCCAAGAGTGTGCAAAGCTGTCATCTAGGCAAAAGGTGGCTACTTTGAAGAATCTCAAATATAAAATATATTTGACACTTTTTTGGTTACTACATGATTCCATATATGGTTCCATATGATTCCATATCCTACAATGTAAAAAATAGTAAAAATAAAGAAAAACCCTTGAATGAGTAGGTGTGTCCAAACTTTTGACTGGTACTGTTTAACTTGACCTCGGTCTGTGGACCCTGTGTCTTTTGGTACATGCATGCATGAAACAGCCAACTAAGCAAACACACAGACACATCCCTTCCGCACTCACACACCTATCTCTGACACATCCCTTCCGCACTCACACACCTATCTCTATTTCAACCCCCTGAAACACCCAACCCTGACGATCTTACAACCCCATCTCCCCAAACCCCCTTAACCAATTCACCCCCGTTTCACTTTCACGTTTCACGTTTTCACTTTCCCCTTCCTTCACATGGGGCGGCAGGTAGCCGACAAGGTAAAAACCTGTTGATGTGTCCGTGATCAAGGCACTTAACCTTAATTTGCTTCAGGGGCTGACCCTGTAGGTAGGCCGTCAATGTAAATAAGATTTTTGTTCTTAACTGACTTGCCTAGTTAAAAAAAAAAAAAAAAATCCCTGTGGTTAAGCCTGCATTTTGACTACCCTCATTAGGGTAGCATTAGTGCCAGTGATGAAATCACAGATATGGGTTTCTTCGTCTCTTCTCTTCTTCTGTCCTGATCAAAGGGCCTGGGAGGACCTCTGGGACGTTTAGGTCTCCTCTGGTATTGTCTGAGGATGTCTATGGTTGTCTGTGGTTCTAACACTAGGGGTCAAAGGTCAGAGAGCTTAGAGGACCCATCTACGGGGGTCTAGTGTCAAAGAGTCTAGTGTCACACTCATTCACCTCTCACACCGGTCCCTGTCACTAAGCCGTGACTCTGCTGTCAATCAAACGAGCATACGGGAGTATATATACAGAAACACACGGGTGCACAGACACTAAAGATGAAGGAACACACGCATGCACACACACACACAAACACACACACACACACACACACACACACTGGAGGACACATGCATGGACGTACAGTATATGCACACACACACACAGACACACACACACACACACACACACACACACACACACACACACACACACACACACACACATATATTAGGGATCCTCGTCACAGATATAAAATCAAGATGATTATATCACTTTATTTTGAATAACTGATTGTACTTCTACATGTAGTCATGTAAGCGTGTGATGGGAAGGATTACACTCTCCTACCAGTCTCTCTCTCACACCCTTGGTGTCCCTGACCAAGTTAGGACCCACTTAAGCAACCACTGAATGTGTTCCTACCACAGCACCTAATGTTTAACACGTAAACTGAGAGAGAGAGAGAGAGAGGAGAGAAGAGAGAGAGAGAGAGAGGATGTGTGTGTGTGTGTGTGTGGGATAGAGAGAGAGAGAGAGAGAGAGAGAGAGAGTGAGGATGTGTGTGTGTGATAGAGAGAGAGAGGATGTGTGTGTGTGTGTGTGTGATAGAGAGAGACATGATATATATGATATAGATTTAGCAATGCAGATAACCACCTCTGTTTCCCAGAAGTCATTGAGTTTGTGTATGCGTGTGTTTGCGTGCGTGTTTACACAAGAGACCTGTGGACATTAATTTTATCAGAGTGCGGCTATGTAACCAGGCTTTCCAAACTAACCGTTTGATCCACGCCGTGTGTGCGTATGGTGTGTCCGTGCATATGTGTGTGTCTGTGCCAAAGTTTAGAACAGCGTTTTCTTTCCTTAGCACATTGTGCTTGTATCTCATAAAAGTACAAAAGGACAAAAGTAGCATTAACCAAAGCAGCAGAGTTCAGCGCTGTGATTTTTCTCCACCGCCCTCAAGGCGGTTCATTAAAAGAGAGAAAGAAAGAGAAAGGAAAAGAAAAGAAAACAGCAAAGAGATGAAAAGAGAGGGGGAAGCACAGCTCAACTGTATCGGGTGTTGAGGTGTGTCTGCCGGGAGAGCACGGAGTGAGAGGTGTGTGTGTGGGTGTGTGTGTCATTACTAAAGGGATGGCTCTCACCTGTGGCAGGTAAGCGGTTGTCCACTGTAACGGCACACCTGGCAGGTGGATCCCATGGCCTAATGAGGCCCAGAGGTGATCAGAGGTTAGAGGTTTGAGGTGATCAGGGGTTAGAGGTTTGAGGTGAGGGGTCAGGGGTCAGGGCCTTGCTGCCTTAGGTCACATGCGGGACAGATAGAGGACAGAGAGGGGTCAGGTTGGGGTGTGAAAGTGGCCATGAGATTGAGGCCGTAGCCCAATAACCTTCCTGGAGAGCTAGTCTCCTGCAGTCTTTCACACACCTGATTCTACTAATTAACTGCCCGGAAGGACCTTGAGGTTTAATCTAATTAACGTAATAAAAACATCTCCATCAAAATCAATCAGTTTAAGCCAGAGATGTCTGTTTTCTTGCATGGGCTGCATCTCAATCCATCCGCCGGGTCGGTCTTCCGCATCTGCGGTGGAAAGTGGTAGAGCTACAGCATTGTTTGTCAGACCAGGAGACATCCCGAAAATGTATCTTGTCTGTAGCGTCTGAATGGTTTGGTCTGCTAACTAATATGACCACTCTATGGTGTTCTCCGTTTTGCTCCACAACCTCCACAGGCCCCAAGGGACTCATTCTCTCTCTCCTCCCCCTCTACCTCACTCTCTCCAACAACATCTCACAGTTTACCTATTTGACTTCAGATTCTGACGTTTTTCCATGTTTCTCTCTGTGTGTGTGTGTGTATGTGTGCGTGCGTGCATGGTGAAAGCATGGTATAAGCACACCGAAAAGCTTCAGGAATTCCTGGGAACAACAAGAGAGAAAACATAATAAAGTCTCTGCCTCCCGTTTTTGTCTAACCATCCCCTCTTTCCTCCTCTTCCCTTCCCTTTGGATGACTTTTCACTCGTCTCATTTTATTTAGTCGAGCGTCTTCTCATCTCATCTTGTGCCTTCTTTTCTTTTCTTGTCACATCTTGTTTTCACTTCTCATCTCTTCTTTTCTCTTCTCTACTCTCCCCCCTTTTCCCTCCACTCATTCCCACCCCCCTGAGATGTAAAACTAAAAAAATGCCTACACACTTTGCATTTCATAATACACACTTTTTGCCTCTGGACAATGTGTGTTGGGACTCCCACATGAGAAAATTCTACAGTTTACTATAGAACACTACAGTACTATAGAATTATATTGTAAACTGTAGTATACTCTAGAATACTATACTACACACTGTACTATCCCTCGATCATGCGTAGTACTTACTATAGAATATTGTAGTATACTGCAAAATACTATAGTAAAAACGACAGTATTATCTGCAAAAAACACTGTAGTAAATACAACAGTATTGTCCGCATACTAAAGTAAAAAAAGTACACTCATGAAAGACAGTAGAACCACATAACTGTATCTCTGTTTGTCTACACTTCCCAGTTATTAGGGTTGCATCTAATTGTTGTATAAAACGAATGATTAAGTATAAGAATACTTTTAAAAAGATAGAAATTAGATTTTAGTCTTTTAAAGAGATAATGGTTGTTCATGTCTGTCATACACAAACTAAGCCACGCCCCTAATGAGGTCAGAAGAGCGGGTCAGTGCTATGAAACTGCCCTTCCGACCAGAGTGCTTAAAAGGAGATTCTTCAAAGTAGCCACCAGACCAAGAAGACTAAGGTGTGATCCGGCTGTGGCAAAATGGTTTAAAACTACAACTCTATTACCAAAGGACAAGACCAGCCAGAGTACAGCGTGAGCTGAGAATGGCAAAATGGTTGAATTTCTACCAGACCAAAGAACATGAGGTGTGGCCCACACGTTGAAATGGTTATAAACTCTGAAACTATCGATCACTACAGAAGAAGTGATAAATCCTAGGACACCTTCGCTTTATCAATCTGCAGCTGAAAACGTACATAGCCTAAGATGAGGATACCCACGCGGAAGCATCTATACTAACACATCAACTCTAAGAACTACAGGGTATGTTGATGCATCAATTCTAACCACCACTACGACCAGAAACTCTACCTAAGGACATGGTGATATCTGGTGGCCAAACCAGAGTCGTACACCCAACATCTTTGTGACCAAAGGATTTAGATGATTAAGGACAGCTCAATCGTAAATATATACATTGCATTCCTTTTTCCGATTGAGCGTTTATTAGGAGGCTAAGTATTTGTATTCCTGTGAGCGTAGCTTACCAATGTTCCGATAGAGGAATTACTTTGTCTCTCTTACTCTCCCCCTCCTCTCTCTTAATTCGACGTTGTGTTATAACCAAACTATTTTGTTTTGTTAGTCTTCTTGAGACTGTATTTACTGTATAATGTTAGTGTGTTTTATTGTATTCTGTAATTGTTTAATTAGTTAGTAAGTAAATAATTGAGCCAATTGGTGTATTGCTGATTCATCAATAAGTTAGGGTTTGTGCAGACTACAAGGAATTACGACGTTCAAAATGAGACTGACCGAGGTAATAATCCACTAATAAGCGACTGTTGCCTGTGATATGAAAATATCTCATGAGAGTTCAATTCGGGAAATAGTAACTCTTTAAACAAATTTTCACTGGGTGCCCCAGCTTACTGATGAGTTCATTGTTACATGATAAAAGTAAAAAGTAAATGCTATACATCAAATTAATTATATTAAGCAAACCAGATGGCACTATTTCCTTATTATAATTATTATTATAATTATTTTTATTTGACACACTCCAACACTCAGACATAATTTACAAACTAAGCATTTGTGTTTAGTGAGTCTGCCAGATCAGAGGCAGTAGGGATGACCAGGGACGTTGTCTTGATAAGTGTGTGAATGGCACCATTTTCCTGTCCTGCTGTAAGGATTTATGTTCAGACTTCAAGGATCGCAAGAGGATGTGGTCCAAATGACTGCCGGCTTCTCTTCCCGAGGCTCCGGGGCTGCTGCCCAGCCCGGTAAGCCCTGTGCCGGCTCCCCACGCCCAGAACCTCCAGTGCCTGCCGCACGCACCAGACCTCCGGAGTGCTTCCCCAGCTCGGTAGCGCCAGTACTGGTTCCTAGCCCGGTGGCGCCAGTGTGTGTTCTCAGCTCGGTAGTGCCTGTACCGGTTCCTAGCCCGGTGGAGCCAGTGCCGGTTTCTGGCCCGGTAGCTCCAGTGCGTGTTCCCAGCTTGGTAGTGCCAGTGCCGGTTCCTAGCCCGGTAGTTCCAGTGCCGGTACCTAGCCCGGTAGCTCCAGTGCGTTTTCCCAGCTCGGTAGCGCCAGAAACGGTTTCTAGCCCGGTGGCGCCTGTGCCAGTTCCTAGCTCAGTAGCTCCAGTGCCAGAGCGGTCCGCTCCACCGGTGCCCAGTCCGGGACCGGTCGTCAGCCTTTCTCCAGGGCCGGAGCAGTCCGCTCCACCGGTGCCTAGTCTGGGACCGGTCGTCAACCCAGCTCCAGTACCGGAGCAGTCCGTTCCACAGGTGCCCAGTCCGGGATCGGTCGTCAGCCCCGCTCCAGTGCCGGAGCAGTCCGCTCCACTGGTGCACAGTCCGGGACCGGTCGTCAGCCCCGATCCAGTGCCGGAGCAGTCCGCTCCACCAGTGCCCAGTCCGGGAAAGGGCTACAGTGCTGCTCCTGAGCCTCCATCCCCGCACACCTCCACCCCCTGTTCCCCTCCCTGAACCCCCCCCCTGCGGGTGTTACTAGTATTGCGGCCGGGAGTACGCACCTTAGGGGGGGGGGGCTGCGCCGCTTTGCCTAATTGGGGAGCCTATTTATGTTCAGTATTCCCACCTGTGTTTGTGGGTTTTTGTGTGTGTTCCTTTTTGTTTGTGCCGGTCCATGGTCACTGTCTCTCCTTTTGTTATTTTTGAGTTTTGTATAATAAAAGGAATGTTTTTGCAACACAGCTCTGCGCTTTAGGTCCTGTCTAATTGTGATCGTGACACCTGCTAAGCATTCAAAATGTAACGAGTACTTTTGGGTGTCAGGGAAAATATATGGATTAAAAAGTACATTATTTTCTTTAGGAATGTAAAAGTAAAGTAAAAGTTGTCAAAAATATAAATAGTAAACTAAAGTACAGATACCCCCAAAAATTACTTAAGTAGTACTTTACACCATTGGCTGTCACATGCTTTTTACTGAGGAGTGGCTTCCGCCTGGCCACTCTACCATAGAGGCCTGATTGGTGGAGTGCTGCAGAGAAGCTTGTCCTTCTGGAAGTTTCTCCCATCTCCACAGAGGAACTCAGGATAGCTGTGTGACCATCGGGTTCATTTTCACCTCCATGAGCAAGAGCCTTCTCCCTGGATTGCTCAGTTTGGCTGGGTGGCCAGCTCTAGGAAGAGTCTTGGTGGTTCCAAACTTCTTCCATTTAAGTGTTCTTGGGGACCTTCAATGCTGCATAAATGTTTTGGTACCCTTACCCAGATCTGTGCCTCGACACAATCCTGTCTCAGAGCGCTATGGACAATTCCTTCAACCTCATGGCTTGGGTTTTGCTCTGATATGCACTGTCAGCTGTGGGACCTTATATAGACAGGTGTGTGCCTTTCCAAATCATATCCAATCAATTGAATTTACCACAGGTGTTGAATCAAGTTGAAGAAACATCTTAAAGATGATCAATGGAAACAGGATTCTCCTGAGCAAAGGGTCTGAATTCTTATGTAAATAAGGTATTTCAGTGTTTTACTTGTAATAAATACGCAAAAAAGTCTAAACCTGTTTTTGCTTTGTCATTATGGGGTATTGTGTGTAGATTGAGGAACAAAATGTATTTAATACATTTTAGAATAAGTCTGTAATGTAACAAAATGTTCAACTATCTGTTCAGACCCCAGTCCTACTTACCTACAGTTTATTAGTCTTCTAGTATTTGTCCAGAAGGTTTCCTCAAAGAAAAAGCCCCCACTTCTATGTCAAAGATAATAAACAAAAAAACGATAGTAAATACCACAATGTCCTTAAAAACACTACAGTAAATAATATTGTATACTACAGTCTGCAAAACACTACAGTAAATACAACAGTATATTGCAGTCCTCAAAAAACACTAATGTAATTACAATAGTATATACTACAGTCTGCAAAAACACTACAGTAGTTATTATAGTATATACTAGTATTTTTACTACAGTACTTAAATTATAGTAAACCATAGTATATTATAGTATTTTTTCATGTGAGCTAATTCAGCAGGGTATTTGTCCCATGGTGGTTGCCTGGCACTTCTCCTGTTCATCACTACTTCTCTCTCTCTCTCTCTCTCTCTCTCTCTCTCTCTCCTATTCCTATTCCTAGGGGACTTCCTACCACTTCCTACTTAGCGCCACTGGGAGATCACCTACAGACAGCCATGGAGCAGAGCAGGTAGGGATTAAGTCTAATCCTCCATAAATCTTCTCTGTAAACCTGCAGACACTGAGACAGACAGACACACACACCTCTCTCTCTCTCTCTCTCTCTCTCTCTCTCTCTCTCTCTCTCTCTCTGACATCTTGATTGTGCTGAAGCCTCCCTCTTTATATGGACTCACATAAATCATCCACTTTACTCCTCTGTTAACACCATTCACCCCTGAGCACACCTGCACACACCTGGACGTGGCTAACACACCCTCGGCACATACAGTATATGATGACATTTGGTCGTACAGAGTGGGGCAATTGAGCTTCGAGTACTTAATGCATTGTGGTTCATGCTGATAGGGGGGATGAGCTGCCGCATATATTTCAGTGTATATTAAATCGCCCGCCCGTGCCACTTATAACAATTGCCTTTGAACTGTCAAAAGAGCAGAAGCATCAGATATATGGATTTATTTTACCCACCCCCTTAATTTGGGCTAATCTAATGCAGCGCGAGGGGACAAGGGAAGGGTTGAAGAGGTGGAGGGAAGAGGAGAGTGTCATTGGATGTGTTCTTACCCGCCTATCCAAAATGACATTTCTGAGCGTGTCTGTTGTATGTAACGCTGAAACCATCCCCCGCCCTTCTTTCTCCACTCGCGGGAGGCAAAGGAGTAAAGGAGATCATACATACACACAAGCCCCTGGTATATGAGTGGGGGTGGGGGGTGAGTTATGTCTGCTGAGTACAGAGTCTCTGTGTGGGTGTGTGCGTGTGTCTGTGTTACGTCTGCTGAGTACAGAGTCTCTGTGTGGGTGTGTGGGTGTGTGCGTGTGTCTGTGTTACCTCTGCTGAGTAAAGAGTCTCTGCGTGCATGTGTGGGGTGTGCTAGTTGTTTGCATGTGTTCGTGTGTGTGTGTGTCTGTGTGTAAGGGGGTGTGGGGTTCTTGGGCCACCTGACATTGTCCACAACGCAACAGGGATCCACAAGGCTTTGGTGGCTTTGATCGCTCTGGGAGTTGGAGACATTAAGGGGAAATACGCTTTTAAGTCAAAGTGTTATTAGTGTGTGTTCTTGTGCACAGTTCGTGTGTGTATTTGCGTGAGTGCATGTGCGCACACATGTGCCACTGTTTTGGTGACTCACATCTGTCAGAAAGGACACCGATTAGAAGATTTATTCTACACTCAAATCGGATAGCTCACTTTACTTCTTTCAGTAAGCACAAAGCAACTCACATTGCTTCCTCATCTATTGGCAGAGTAAGAATGTTAGTGTCTACTAACGGTATCATCATCAGCATAGCATCATATCTCTTCTTCTCTGTCCTATTAGCGCGGAATGTCATTCACCTATTTACCTTATAGCCTACGAGCACGGCAAAATAATGCACATTCCTCACGCTTGCTGTTTAACCTATGCACTGTAAACCTAAACAGTACTATTCAATAATTGGATTAAGTTCTGTAAACATAATATGTGTAAAAAGGTTGTAGTAACATAACTGTTTTAGGTTCTGTTGACATGGTAGCCTAGTGGTTAGAGCGTTGGGCCAGTAACCGAAAGGTTGCTGGTTCAGATACCTTAGCCAGCAAGGTGAAAAGTATGTTGATGTGCCCTTGAGCAAGGCACTTAACCCTAATTTGCTCCAGGGATGTCATCCAACTTCAACTGTACCTTACTAAAACAACACATTTTACTGCACCTATCTGTATGTGACAATAAAATATTGTTATATATATATAGATTTTTTATTAAATTTTATGTAAACAGGTGTGCGAGATCAAGTGCGCCAACAGTGTAGGCTATGTGGTCTCAATTGAATAGTGTAGGCTGCCTACGCATGGACGGAGAATCACATGGCAGTTACCTTTCCAAGGAAATTAACTTCAATAAGTTTAGGCTATAGTTTACTACAGAGTCTGTAAATAAAGGAGGGCGCTCAACCAACTTGAGTCGAGGTGCACCAAAAAATGTGATCAACATTGAAAAGGTACCGCGCATAGACTGCCATAGTCATCCTGTACAGACTACTTCTGATGATAGATTTACAGACACTCATACTGTATCTTTCAAGTTTAAACATGATTACGTATGACGTCATGTACGTCGACATACAGTTGAAGTCTTACATACAGTTGAAGTTGAAGTCATTAAAACTCATTTTTCAACCACTCCACAGATTGCATGTTAACAAACTATAGTTTTGGCAAGTCGGTTAGGACATTTACTTTGTGCATGACACAAGTAATTCTTCCAACAATTGTTTACAGACAGATTATTTCACTTATAATTCACTATATCACAATTCAGACGTTTACATACACTAAGTTGACTATGCCTTTAAACAGCTTGGAAAATTCCAGAAAAGGATGTCATGGCTTTAAAAGCTTCTGATAGGCTAATTGACATCATTTGAGTCAATCGGAGGTGTACCTGGGGATGTACTTTAAGGCCTATCTTCAAACTCAGTGCCTCTTTGCTCGACATCATGGAAAAATCTCCACAAGTCTGGTTGATCCTTGGGAGCAATTTCCAAACGACTGAAGGTACCACGTTCATCTGTACAAATAATAGTACACAAGTATAAACACTATGGGACCACGCAGCTGTCATACCGCTCAGGAAGGAGACGTGTTCTGTCTCCTAGAGATGAGCGTACTTTAGTGCGAAAAGTGCAAATCAATCCCAGAACAACAGCAAAGGATCTTGTGAAGATGCTGGAGGAAACAGGTACAAAAGTATCTATATCCACAGTAAAACGAGTCTTATGCCGACATAACCTGAAAGGCTGCTCAGCAAGGCGGGCGGCAGGTAGCCCAGTGGTTAGAGTGTTGGGCCTGTAACCGAAAGGTTTTTGGATCGAATCCCCGAGCTGACAAGGTAAAAATCTGTCGTTCTGCCCCTGAACAAGGCAGTTAACCCACTGTTCCTAGGCCGTCATTGAAAATAAGAATTTGTTCTTAACTGACTTGCCTAGTAAAATAAAGGTAAAAAAAAAAAAAGGAAGAAGCCACTGCTCCAAAAACCGCCATAAAAATGCCAGACTACAATTTTCAACTGCACATGGGGACAAAGATCGTACTTTTTGGAGAAATGTCCTCTCGTCTGATGAAACAAAAATAGAACTGTTTGGCCATAATGACCATCGTTATGTTTGGAGGAAAAAGGGGGAGGCTTGCAAGCCGAAGAACACCTGTCACGAGTGGGTGTAGAGAGAGACCAAGGAGCAGCGCAGCGATAGTTCGACATCGTTTATTAAATGATAAAACAACAAATGTCACGAACTATATAAACAAAAGGCAATGATGCAATGAACAAGAACGGAAAACACACTTACTGTGACGTGACTGGAGAATATACAATGACACACACACAGTTGGCTGTGAGTGGTGCCTAAATGCAATCCCCAATCAGAGACAATCTTGTACAGCTGTCTCTGATTGAGGATCATACCTCCCCTAGTTAGGGTGTGAGGGCTCGACTGTGGTCCAACCACATCCAAACCCTCACAGTACCCCCGCCCTAATGTGCGGACTCCCGGCCGTAAAAATGATCCCCCCTCTCAAAAAATGTATACACTATACTAGGGGGGAAAGGGCGGAGTACTGGGGCGGTTGCTGGTGGAGGCTCTGGACCTGGCCTCGGACGTGACGTAGGCAGTGAAGGCTGCTCCCTTCCTACCTCAGCGATGCACGCCCGGTCCGGTCAGGACCCCAGTGCGGTGATTTCCCCCTCCGTACTCCCCCGAAGCACCAAGTCCTATCTGGACCCTGGTGTGGGAGCCCCCGACCCTGGAGCGGTACAAACGTCCGGGCTGCGGACCTTCGCTGTATAATCCGGGTTGCGGACCTTCGCTGGAGGTTCCGTGTTGCTGACCTTCGCTGTAGGTTCCGGGCTGCGGACCTTCGCTGTAGGCTCCGGGCTGCGGACCTTCACTGTAGGCTCAAGGTTGCGGACCTTCACTGTATGCTCAGGGTTGCTGACCTTCGCTGGAGGTTCCGTGTTGCTGACCTTCGCTGGAGGTTCCGGGCTGCGGTCCTTCGCTGGAGGTTCCCGGGCTGCGGACCTTTACTGGAGGTTCTGGGTTGCGGACCTTCGCTGGAGGCTCCGGGCTGCGGACCTTCGCTGGAGGTTCTGGGTTGCTGACCTTCGCTTGCTCAGAATCCCACTCCCGCATATCCATCAGCTTGTTCACGAGAGCATATCGGCAACTGAAGTCCTCCTCTTCCTCTATCTCTATAAGAAGCGGGTCCGTCTGCTTCTCCAGCGGAAGAGCAACCCAGGCTCTCCACCACCTCGTCTGTTCCTCCCTTGATCTATCAAACAACCCCTCGGGTCTCTCTCTATCGTAGATCGTTGTATGACGAAGTGGTGGGCGATCCTCTTCCTTCAGCCTCTGCTGGCTCTGGCTGCGCACCGATGGTGTAGTGCGCGAAGTCGGCATACCGTACCTGACTCTGGGCCGACGCTGGAGGCACCGGGTTGGGAACTGGCGTTGGAGGGCTGCGACTGCCCCGATCTTCCTCTCTCCATCGCCAATTCCCTTTCTGTGAGGACTCCATCGGGAGCCCCCACGAGTGAGGAAACAAAGGCACATATTCGTCGTCTTCCTCCGACTCCTCTCCGTACCTTTGTTCCCATTGTGGCCGGGATTCTTCCCCGTCAACCCCTCGACCACCCCCATAGCCCCCCCCAAAAAAACTGTTTGGGGTTTCTGGGCTCCAGGCTGTTTCCTTGCCCATCGCTTGCTTTTTCCACTGCCTCTCTTGGTCTCGTTGTGGTGGGTCATTCTGTCACGAGTGGGTGTAGAGAGAGACCAAGGAGCAGCGCAGCGATAGTTCGACATCATTTATTAAATGATAAAACAACAAATGTCACAAACTATATAAACAAAAGGCAATGATGCAATGAACAAGAACGGAAAACACTCTCCCCTAGTTAGGGTGTGAGGGCTCGACTGTGGTTCTACCACTCCCCTTATTGGGAGTAAGGTCCAACCACAGCCAAACCCTCACAACACCATCCCAACAGTGAAGCACTGGGGTGGCAGCATCATGTTGTGAGGGTGCTTTGCTGCAGGAGGGACTGGTGCACTTCACAAAATAGATGGCATCATGAGGAAGGAAAATTATGTGGATTTATTGAAGCAACATCTCAAGACATCAGTCAGGAAGTTAAAGCTTGGTCGCAAATGGGTCTTCCAAATGGACAATGACCCCAAACATACTTCCAAAGTTGTGGCAAAATGGCTTAAGGACAACAAAGTCAAGGTATTGGAGTGGTAATCCTATAGAACATTTGTTGGCAGAACTGAAAAAGCGTGTGCGAGCAAGGAGGCCTAAAAACCTCAGGAGGAATGGGCCAACATTCAGCCAATTTATTGTGAGAAGCTTGTGGAAGGCTACCCGAAACATTTGACCCAAGTTAAACAATTTAAAGGCAATGCTACCAAATACTAATTCAGTGTATGTAAACTTCTGACCCACTGGGAATGTGATGAAAGAAAGAAATGCTGAAATAAATCCCTCTCTCCACTATTATTCTGACATTTCACATTCTTAAAATAAAGTGGTGATCCTAATTGACCTAATCCAGGGAATTCTTCCCAGGATTAAATGTCAAGAATTGAAATGAAAAACTGAGTTTAAATGTATTTGGCTAAGATGTATGCCAACTTCCAACTTCAACTGTACCATAAAGCACACACAGAAACGGAGAAAATGCTTTCCAACATGGCAGCACAATCTCCGCAATTCCTGAAATGTGAATTATCTCTGTAGCAAGCGTTTATCAAGTATTGTCAGCAACATTGGATACTTTATCGATGGTAAAAAGTAATTCATTATTCATTTGTACCATGTGTGTTAATTAGTTAAACGACTCACACGTGGTTTGCCAACATTTTTGCATGTGATATTACCCTCACATGTGATAAAACCGGCAATCGGAGTGCTGTATAACTGCATTATGCGTCAAATATAGTGTCCAAAATAACCTTTTTTTTTATTTGCTATAGTATTTCTGCAGTGTAACTGCACTTAGAGCGCAGTATAACTGTAGTTCAACAGCAGTCCACTGCAATTATTCTGCAATTTCTGCGTCCTAAATACCACAGTCAACTGCAGTTACTGCACTTTTACTGCAGTTACTGCACTTTCAAAACTGCAATCTTTTTTGTAAGGGTATACATTTCATGTGTGCTTTTGTAACTGGTGGGAGTAGAACCCTGGTCTCCAATGGGAGAAGCCAATGTTTTGACCATTTGAGGGCCAACACAAATTTTGCAGGGCTACCCCATCATGTAACCCTGAGAAACTATGACTCGTCCGCTACACTTTCACATGTGCATTTTCACATTGTAATGTCACCTAGGGCTGTCAAATGATAAAATCATTTAACTGAGTTTATCACAGGATTCAAATTCCTATTTTGTTCAAATTGAGCTGTAATTGAAGATTTTTTTATATAAAAAGCATTACAAGAATATTGTTATTTTGATATACACTAACTTGTTTTGACATCGCATTGTTGTTTATAGCTGTATAGATTATGTATTTCGGCGGTTTTCAGTGTATTTTGAACAGTTTCAGACAACGCAATAAAAAAAAAGATTGTGCACTAAAATTACAAGAAGTTAACTTGAGCTAACTGATTAACTCTGACAGCGCTAATTTGAACATGTTAAAAAGGATAATTAAGGAGACACGGAGCGCTAGCTTCTCTATACTTTTCACTGGGAGTCTTGCAATGGTCCCTGACCAACATATGAAAAGGAGAGGTGACACCTGCAACAGTAACACTAAATGGATGGCTCAGAAATAAGAAAAAACACTTGAATATTTATACTCAGGTAGGCTTAGTTACCGTTTTACAGAATGGCATTACAGAATTTGAAAACATTGCTACTGCAACATGTTAACACCACCTTTTCACAAATAAGGAGAATAGCACTGTTTTACCACCACGTGTGACCTTGCTAATTAGATTTTGCAATTCCACATGTGAAAGTGAGATTTTGACATGAGAAAGTTTTTAACATGTGAAACCGCAAATTTCACATGTGCAACTGCAATTCACGTGAGGTGAAAACATGTTTTTCTTCTCACATGAAAAGGTGCCTGTGAGATTTTGCTGTCTGCATCCTTTCTGAGTGCTTTTATTTTTTCATTCCATTCCCAGTTCTGGTTTTCGTTTTTTCCTTTACTAGTTCCACCTGCCACTAGCACACCTGCTTCTCATCAACTACCTACTTAGTTCAGTCCTCAGTCCCTGTTTCCCTGTGAGGTATTGTTTGCTGTCGTGACATACTAAGCCTGTTATTTTCATTATATTGTTCTTCTCTCGTAGTCTCCTCGTGTATGACCTTCGTCTCCTGAACCTTTTTGATTCCCGGAATTACCCTCCTGTGCTTCTGCCCCGATCACTGCCTCTTCCGTGTATGAACTCTGACTGCCTTCCGACTACGATCTCTGCCTGATTCCTATTGCACCTTTGCTGATGATAATTAAAGAACAGCGCTCTGCGTGTGAATCCAAATCATCGTCTCCCGTATATCATTACAGTGCCGTTAACTCTACATGTGAAATCTAAACTAAACATGTGAAATTGCAAATGCAACATGTTTTTGTGTAAGGCAGGCCTGCTGAAGGATGATGGTGCTCATCTAGATTACAGGCTACCAGTAGTTAAGGTAAACTTTGGCTTGAATATTTGAGATGCACAAAATATTGCCCTTGTGACATATTGCCCTTGTGACATTACTTTTTCAAAAGGTTTGTACTCGGAACTTCAAAAACACTTGCAATACATTGGCAACCAGCCACCAGTACATAATGGCAGATTATCTCAGTGCACCATTATTTTTCAATCCACAGACATAAACATAAAGTAGTGCTAACTCTGTCCTGGTTTCAACACCACCAGAAGTAGCTCAAGTATAGCCTACATTGGGGGACAGACAACTAGCAACACTCTACACTACATCTCAGGTCACTGTTGATGGCACATACTATGTCACTGTTATGTTTGTGGGTAGCTGCCTCAGTTTTGTATGATGTATCTTTGAAATAACAATGTTTATTTTCTCTGTCACTTTGAAACAGGAAATAGTCCAAGAAGTTCAGAAGACTGGACGAAACCTACCCCTCATCGATAGGAGGATGCAGACCACATTTGCCTTGCGGTGGCAGGACATATCCCCAACAGTCCACCTGTGAATCAGTTCCTTGATCTCTGGCCTGCTCTACGTATGGAGTTGCAGGTAAAATTGCACAGCTGATGTTTTAAACAAATATGACATGCTGTATTTTATTAGTTATAGCTACCTAATTATGATACTGTGATGCTGAATGTGTGATATTGCTGCTACTGTCCTTTTGTTGTCTGTCTTTTCCAAATCTAGTTCTATGCAAAGTTCCAGCAAATCACAAACCAGTAAACCTTCTATTCTGAACTCGACCGTCACACCCCTTCTTTGATGACCTTTGGTTGACATTCTGAGGTGTCATGATCTATAGGTAAGACGGAGTACTGCATTAAGGCACTGCACATTATGCTGGAATCAGATCTGCAAACATCAACTAGCCTACTTGTTAAACCTCGAAAGTATAAAAGTATTTAAAAGGGTTTGCCTTTTTGGGACCGTTCCATTGGTCCCATTGTACCAGGCGAATTTTAACCTAGCACAGCACTTAACATAAGTTATTTATTTTGGCTAAATAAACCAATGCTTCTCTGGTGGATATTTTGTCTTTTTTTTTACCAATGTCAAATGGATGATGTATTAGATTAGTTCTCCTATGTAATAACATTTATATTTCATTATTTATGCCATTAGGAATTATATGATGTCACACAAGGTGTACCACAAGTCTCTGGATTTTTTCAAAACATGCAAGGTGTTTTTTGTCATTCTGGTTACTGTTGATTATTGTGCCCATTCCCAGTTAACCAACCCCTAGCTCCTATACACCAGTGGTGATCTGAGAGGATTAGATGGATTAGCCAACTGTAGGTCACGGTGGATATATTGTTATATAACATGTCTGTCTAGTATTCTCATCTCAAGTGCATTTGTGTTCTTCAGGTGGAAAGTTCTGACGAGCCAGAGCTCGAAGACGCACCGGTAGTCCTACCTACAATCGTCAGTGAACAACACTGAAAATACAGTCCACTACATTCCCCGTCAAGATCTCCGCTGCCCAGGAGAGTGAAGTTGTGGTGACAAAGCTCCCCAGACTGGCTGACGCTTTCCTGGTAATGTTTGGTCTGATCTATGCTGTACATCTCAGGAATCTGTCCAACACTTTCATGTTCATTCAGAAAATCCTGCTCGGTTTAGAAGATGGGAAACTGAGCCAAGGCTATGGGTCTGAAGAATGACTTGATGATACATGTGTAGACATTGACCAAAGGACGGAAGGAGAGACAATATTGCTGTGCTTTGTAATAACCTCTTCTTTGTCAATGGGAGAATTCCAATTGCATTTAAATAAAATGCCAATCAAATGTATTTATAAAGCTCTTTTAACATCAGCAGATGTCACAAAGAGCTTATATAGAAACCCAGCCTAAAACCTCAAAACAGCAAGCAATGCCGATGTAGAAGCATGGTGGCAAGACCGGACAGGAAGATCACGTTAGTGAATCAACCCACTCAAGTCGAGTATAGCTCAAAAATGCCTGGCACAATGTAACGCACCCCTCATAGGGATGGTCACGGAAGAGCACTAGTAAGCCAGTCACTCCGTAATAGGGTTAGAGGAATCCCAGTAGAGAGAGGGGAGCCGGCCAAACAGAGACAGCAAGGGCGGTTCGTCACTGTCAGGCTCTGGCCATAGAGAAGCCTATTTGCTTCTCTATGTAGCTATGGTCAGAGTCTGACAGTTTCTATTCATTTCTGTTTCTGTGTGGGTTTTGGGTTGGATCCCTAATTAGAGGCAGCTGCACCGAATTGTCTCTAATTAGGGATCCTATATATGTTTGTATGTCCTACACCTTTGTGTGGGTCGTTATTTCTCCAGTCACGGGTGAAGTAAGTGCATTACGTTTTTGTATTATCGTGTTTTGTTTTGGACAGTTCGTCATTATCATTATTGATTTGTCTTACATTAAAATGTCGAACTATCACTGCGCTGCGCCTTGGTCTCTCTCACTACCAACTTGTGACAGAATGACCCACCAACTTGAGACCAAGCAGCGCAACTGGGGAGAGATGGCCAGAGGACCGTGGGAGGTTTTTGGAGCAATGGAAAAGAATGGAGAAGGAAAGGTCCGTCGTGGCTTCGAGCACCACACCATCGGTGCGCAGCCAGACCCGGAGAGGCTCAAGGAGGGGGATTGCACACCACTTCGTATGCCCACATTTCATGATCGGGAGAAGCCCGAGGGGTTTCATAAACACCCGGAGGAGGAGCAGACGAGGTGGTGGAGAGCCTGGGTTGCGCTTCCGGTGGAGGCGCAGAAGGACCCATTCCTACGGGAGATAGAGGAGGAGAAGGACTTTGAGCGCCGATGGGCACTAGTGCTGAGGCTACGGGACAGACGGGCACCTCCAGCGAAGGTCAACAACCCTGAACCTCCAGCAAAGGTCCGCAGCCCGGAACCTCCAGCGAAGGTCAGCAACCCTTAGCCACCGGCGAAGGTCCGCAGCCCGGAACCTCCAGCGAAGGTCAGCAACCCTGAGCCACCAGCGAAGGTCCGCAGCCCGGAACCTCCAGCAATGGTCCGCAGCCCGGAACCTCCAGCGAAGGTCAGCAACCCTGAGCCACCAGCGAAGGTCCGCAGCCTGGAACCTCCAGCGAAGGTCCGCAACCCTGAGCCACCAGCGAAGGTCAGCAGCCCGGAACCTCCAGCGAAGGTCAGCAGCCCGGAACCTCCAGCGAAGGTCAGCAGCCCGGAACCTCCAGCGAAGGTCAGCAGCCCGGAACCTCCAGCGAAGGTCCGCAGCCCTGAGCCTTCATCCACAGCCCAATGCCTGGAACCTCCAGCTACGGTCCACAGCCCGGAACCTCCAGCGAAGGTCCGCAGCCCGGAGGCTCCAGAGGTCAGCACATCGCTGTGGCTGGAACCAACCCCCCCAGCTGAGCAGTCCGCTCCACCGGTACCCATTCCGGGTTCAGCCGTCTGCTCCGCTCCAGAGCCTGAGCAGTCCGCTCCCCCGGTGCCCAATCCGGATCCAGCCGTCTGCTCCGCTCCAGTGCAAGAGCAGTCCGTTCCACCGGTGCCCAATCCGGGTCCAGCTGTCTGCTCCGCTCCAGTGCCAGAGCAGTCCGCTCCACCGGTGCCCATTCCGGGTCCGGCCGTCTGCTCCGCTCCTGAGCCAGAGTTTTCCCCGCTCCATGGCTGGAGCCGTTTACCCCACCCGTGCCCAGTCTGGCTCTGGGCCAGACTACACTCAGTCATAGGGCCTACTGAAGAGATAAGGTGGAGACCGAGTCTGGGTCTCTCACATGGATAGGCAGACCATTCCATAAACATTTAGCTCTATAGGGGTTTGCTGTTTGCTTAGACATTCTAGGGACAATAAGGAGGCCTGGGTCTTGTGACCATAGCGTACGTGTAGGTATGTACGGCAGGACCAAATCAAAGAGATAGGTAGGAGAAATCAGCCCTAGCCTTAACAGGAAACCAGAGGCTAGCACTGGAGTAATATGGTCACATTTTCTGGTTCTAGTCAAAATTCTAGCAGCCGTATTTAGCACTAACTGAAGTATATTTAATGTTTTATCCGCATAGCCAGAGTAGAGCCTTGCAGTAGTCTAATCTAAAAGTGACCTGAATGAGCTTTTCTGCATAATTTTTGGACAAAAAGTTTCAGATTTTTGCAATGTTACGAAGATTGAAAACAGCTGCCCTTGAAATATTCTTGATATGTTTGTCAAAAGAGAGATGAGGGTCCTGAGTAACACCGAGGTCCTTCAGTTTAACTTGAGACGACCTTACAACCATCACCGGCAGTCAGATCAAACAGATTATCCCTTTGTTTCTTGGGATCTAGAACTAGCATCTCCGTGTTGTTCAAGTGTAAAAGTAAAACATTTGCCGCCATCCACTTCCTTATTTCTGAAACACGTGTCCTCCGCATAGCAGTGAAATTTGACATTGTGTTTCTGAATGGCATTACCAAGAGGTAGAATATATAGTGAAAACAGCAGTGGTCTTAAAACGTAACCTTGAGGAATAGCAAAACTTATAGTTGATTTGTCAGAGTACAAACCATCCAAAGAGACAAACTTATCTTTCTGACAGATTAGATCTAAACCAGGCAAGAACTTCTCCATGTAGACCAATTACGGTTTCCAATCTCTTCAAAAGAATGTGGTGATCGATTGTGTCAAGTGTCACTAAGGTCTAGGAGCACGAGGACCGATGCAGAGCCTAGGTCTGACGCCATTAAAAGGTAATTTACCACTTTCAAGAGTGAAGTCTTACAACAGCTTTTTACAAAATGTTTGGAGAGGAATTGGAGATTCAATATGCGTTGATAATTTTGTATTTGGTCATTTTTCCAGGTCAAGGTTTGGCTATTTCAGGAAAGGCATTTCCTTGATTCCTGGTGTTCTCTCTCCTCAAAACCCAATGGATTCAAGGAGAGAGGACGCGAGGAGAGCAGATGTGTGGAATCGGGGAAATGCATGTGAGATTCTCCCAAATAATATTGACTAATATCACATATTCTATGCAGTCCAGTGTAGAACAGTAGGAGAATCATGTCACCATGATATTTAATTCTGCACAGAATCTGTATCTTGATGACCAGTGAACTTTTACTGATGCATCTGTATTTTCACTGATATAGGAAGTGTTGGGAAAGAAAAAAAAAAAGTGGTAACACTTAATAGGCCTACCACTGCCAAGTTGGGGTCAATTCCATTTCAATTCAGTCAATTCAGTAAAATGATATTCTTATTAAATGTTTTTTTCTTATAAGAGGCAATGAGGAAAATTGGAATTGATATTGGAATTTCAGATGACTTTCCGAATTGACTGAATAGAAAAGTAATGTAGCCAAGGAGGCGCTACTGTACGTGTTTTCTTTTTAAATGTGAACATTTGCAATGTGGTGATCCTTAAAACCGCCATTTTCCGTAGTATGACTTATTATCCCCCTGCTTATTGGACATTTTCTTAATATTACTGAAACAAATCAATATTATTCATGTTTTAAAAGTATGCATTACATGTATTATTTTGCTAGAGTTGGCGCTACTTAAAACGTATTGGGGCCATACAAGTTAAATTGGTTCTCCAGCTCAAAATACGTATCAGCCAATGAAAAGTATTGATTTACTTGCTTTTGACAGAAGGCTAAATTGTAGCTGGTCCCATCAGATATACTATATACAAAAGAGATGATCAGGAAACAGCAGAGGGTGCACCCCCCTATCCACATCGACGGGACCGCAGTGGAGAAGGTGGAAAGCTTCAAGTTCCTTGGTGTACACATCACTGACAAACTGAAATGGACCACCCACACAGTGTGGTGAAGAAGGCGCAACAGAGCCTCGTCAACCTCAAATTTGGCTTGCACCTAAAACCCTCACAAACTTTTACAGATGCACAATCGAGAGCATCCTGTCGGGCTGTATCACCGCCTGGTACGGCAACTCCCTCAACCGCAAGGCTCTCCAGAGGGTGGTGTGGTCTGCCCAACGCATTACCAGGGGCAAACTACCCACCCTCCAGGACACCTACAGCACCCGATGTCACAGGAAGGTCAAAAAGATAATCAAGGACATCAACCACCCGAGCCACTGCCTGTTCACCCCACTGTCATCCAGAAGGCGAGGTCAGTACAGGTGCATCAAAGCTGGGACCGAGAGACTGAAAAACAGCTTCTATCTCAAGTGTGTGAATTGGACCATTTGACTGTCCTGCTAAGCATTCAAATGTAAAGCGTACTTTTGGGGTGTCAGGGAAAATATATGGAGTAAAATGTACATTATGTTCTTTAGGAATGTAGTGGAGTAAAAGTAAAAGTTAAAAAAATCAATGCTAATGTACAGATACCTCCCAAAACTACTTAGAATTTGTAACATCAGTGGTGTAAAGTACTTAAGTAGAAATACTATGTTGTTGTGGCTAACTTTAGCTAGGTGACTAATGTTAGCTAGGTGGGTAACATTAGCTAGGCTAGGGGTAAGGGGTTAAGGTTATGGTTAAGGTTAGGAGTTAGGTTAAAGTGTTAAGGTTAGGAATCCTCAGAGGTAGCCTTATGTGGGGCAGCTGGCATCGAAGCCAAGTCCTGGTTGGCTCGCTCCGACTGACTGTTGGACTGGATGGAAACCGGAGGACAGGCTGGCCGACAACCCAATAAGCGTGCGGAACGCCTTCCAGAACTGGGAAGAGAACTGGGGATCCCGGTCGGACACCATGTCTAGGAGTCCGTGGATCCGGATCACATACTGTACCATGAGTTGGGCCGTCTCCTTGGGTGAGGGCAGTTTGGGGAGGGGAATGAAGTGGGTGGCCTTGGAAAAATGGTCGACCTGTGTCAGGATGGCCGTGTTGCCTTCTGAAGGGGGGAGACCTGTGACGAAGTCCAGGGACGATGAGGGACCGGCAGTGGTTGCAACAGGCCCGCCGGAGCTTGCCGAGGAGTCTTGCTTTGTGCACAGACAGTGCAGGCGGAGACAATGGTAGGCCACCAAAAGCTTTGATGTACAAAGGCCAAGATCCGGTGGGAACCTGGACAGCATGGGCCCACTCCAGTACCGCGTCAGGCACAAACATCCGGTTATCAGGGCCCCCTCCTGGGCTCGGCTTAAGTGGTGCTTGAGGTCCCGAAACGCCCGGTCAGCGGCCGCAGACCACGTGAATGGAACAATGGTGGAGGTGAGTGCTGACAGAGGGCAGGCCAAGGTGCTGTACCCACGGATAAAGTGGCGGTAAAAATTGGCAAACCCCAGTAAGCATTGCAGCTGGATCCTGGACTCGGGTTGAGGTCAATCCACCACCGCTCTCACCTTCCAGGAATCCATCTGGACACTCCCAGCAGAGATGATGTAGCCCAGAAAGGGAATGGTGGAGCGGTGAAACTCGAACTTTTCTGCCTTCACGAACAGTTGGTTCTCCAGATGGCGCTGGAGAACCTGTCGGATGTGGAGCGTGTGCTCTTGTGGAGAGCGGGAGAAGAAGAGGATGTCATCTATGTAGACAATACGAACCAGTTCAACATGTCGCGGAGGACATCATTCACCAGGGCCTGAAAAACGGCAGGAGCGTTGGTGAGACCAAAAAGCATGACCAGATACTTGTAGTGGCCGTTGACCGTGTTGAATGCAGTCTTCCACTCGTCCCCCTCCCGCATCCGTACCAGATGGTAGGCGTTCCGCAGATCCAACTTGGAAAACATGGTGGCCCCCTGGAGGGGCTCGAAGGCCGAGGAAATTAGTGGTAATGGGTAACGCTACCTAGTTAATAGCTAACTTTAGCTAGCTTGGCCATCTAGTTAGCTAATGTTTGCAAACTAGAATCACAGCTAGAACAATGAGGGTTAGTTATAAATATTGTGGTGAGCTCGGCCAGAAGAAGATGGCAAGAGACAGAGATTAATTTACCAGAGAGTTCCTGTGCCCCATACACCGCACGACTCCAGGAACGTCACATTTTATTGCCCCTCCTTCAACTATTAACAATGAACACATACTCCGGCCATGCAAGGCTCGGTCACGGTATGCATTTTAACATTCCCCCTACCCCCATAACCTGAACTAAGACAACTTAAGGAAACATAAACACATAACATTAGCTTAACTACTAAAACATAAAGACATAACACAACCATTTTAAAACCAAAACATGAGCTACCCACAATCCCTAGCACTCTTCAGCTACTATGCTGGCCAGATCGCTACAATATTCTATGCTTCAAACCAAATGCAGGTTAGTCATTCATTCTATACACCACTTTGGCTTATGTTGCTTGCTTCTTTGGCTAATTAGATGGCTGCACAGCTAGCTAGCTGTCTGTCTAGTAACTTTAGCTAGACGGCTACCACAGCCACACATCTAAGCTAGATTGATAGATAACCTAAACCTGCATTCGGTTTGAGAATTCAGAAATAGATGTGTGCCTGAGTAGCTATGATGCTGCTAACTGTGTCAGCTTTCAAAACTTTTTCTAGGCGTGCATACCTTGTGTGTGCTACGGAATCTAGAGTCAAATGTGGTGCGTGTCTCGTGCTTTACTAAATATAGAGTTAATAAGTGAACCACAGCAAAGTCGGGGAGAAAGCAGGGATACATAGGTAGGTCGAAGGGATTTTATGTAACGATAGCAAATGTTAGAAAGCTAGCTAGGTGTTCATCTCAATCTCATATGCTGAAATCCACAAGCGATATGCAAATCTCAGTCATGCAACTGTCCACCTTGGCTGTCAAAGTTGCAATTTAGTGTGAATATCAATAGTCCCCCACAACATGTGAAGGAGGCATATGCAAGAGGCATATGCAAGAGGAATAGTTTCCTTGTTCCCATACCTGGCCGACCCAAAAAGCAAGACTGACTGTGAGTATGAAATAAATCTGGGTCCCAATTCACTCCCTACCACTTCCCCTTAGCCCTAACCCTTTGATGTTTGCAGATTTGAAGGTTGTGGATAGATGTCTAACGTAGCACTGATGTTGTCCTCAGTCAATTGAAGATGACATCAATCAGGCTGAGGAACATTAAACCTTACACAGCCCCTGCTAAACCTTTCTTCCAGATTCTAACAAATTTGCTTCTGGTTGTCATGGTTCCCCCTGTCACCAGAGGGCGGCAGAGACCGTCCCAGATGCATTAACGACACTCAGGTGTCCTATTACTCATTATGATTTCCCTGTTAAGAGAGGTGTGCTTTCTGGTTTTCTTTGCAGAAGCTTGAATTGTTTGCCGTGTGCGTTTGTCTCCCGAGTGAGCGTTCGAGACTTAGTGTCTTGTTTTTCCAGTGTTACTGTGATCCTTCGTTTACCTTTTCTCAGTAAAGTATTTATGTTTAGCATTAACCACTGATACCTCATCTGCACCTGGGTCCAACCTCCCCATGTCACACTGGTGAACAAAATGTTTGTTTCTACTTCTTCTGTGTTTATCCAGGCCCACTATTACAATGCAGAAGACAGGAGTGGCTACTTGGCATGGAGACTGAAGCACCTGCAAAAGGAGGCTACAGAGGGAAGAATAAAGTTCTCTCGTAGATCACTAACAGATGGGTCAGCTGGTTGGCATACATAACTGTCTTTTATTTGTGTGTGTATGGTTCGTGCTCACTCGGGTGCAGGCATGTGATGGTGCATGCATGTGAGGGTGTGTTCACAAGGAAGTGAGACTTGTTTTTGATCAATTTTTCTCACGATTCAGTTTAATGGGGTTTGGTTGGACTGTTTATACCAGTGTTGTGTTCAGGTCCTTTTTTAATCTTTGATTGAAGGTGGACCAGCTGCTGACAGAGACCCCCTTCACGGATGAAGACTGGCTGAGTGAAGAAGCGCAGTGTGGAGAGGCCATTGCGCTGATGAAACACATGTTTGATGAAGTAACAATCAAATAAAATATGAAGTTGACCATTGTCTACACCCAAAATATTGTCCATGACCCACAGAACTCCTCTGGCATACTTAGTGTTTCCACAGTTCCTGGACATAGCAGGCATGGTATGTATGGAATAAACTCTGTCAACTCCATAGCATGCACGTGTGAGAACGTATGAATGACATGTTGATGTATTGTTTTTTCCAAAGCATGACCATGTTGCGGGGTGGCTATTGACCAATCTATTACCCTTAAAAGACGATAGGAAATGCGGTAGCTGACATTTTATTGTTGTGTGTTTGTGTGTCTTGTCTGTAGATTCAGCAAGATTTTGGACTGATGTTTGGTGACGCAACTTCCACAATATTCCTGGAGAAATGAACTACTGCCTTCAAACAGAAGGTCATCCTGCAGAGCCATGGACTCATACCAACAACCGAGCTTCAGGACCTGATACATAATGCTGAGTCCACAGCTGAGGTGGTAAATCGTACAGACATACCACTGTCGTGTCGTGACTATCACTAAATGTGAAGACTGTTATATTTTCTAATAAATTCTCTATGTTTAACTATTATGTGATTAAACTAATCATGTAAAAATGTATTAACTAGGAAGTCTGGACACCACAGAAAATTTGTTTAAGGAGTTACTATCTCCCGAATTTAACTCTTCAGATATTTTCCCATCTTATTGATTACAGTCTTCTATTAATGCATTATTACCTCAGTCAGTCTCATCTTCAACGTCGTAATTTCTTGTAGTCTGCACGAACCCTAACTTTATTGATGAATCATCCATTCACAAATTGGCTCAATTATTTATTTACTAACTAATTAAACAATTACAAAACATACTAAGATTATACAGTAAATACTGTCCTAGAGGACTAACCAAACATGACAGTTTAGTTATCAAACGATGGCAGGGGGGGGGGGGGCGGGGGGAGACAAGGGAGTTACTCTGTCGGACATTGAGAAGCTGCGCTCACGTGAATACAAATACACATGCCACTAATAACCGCTCATTTGGAAAAAGTAATGCAATGTATTTACGTGCAGCTGGCTTCGATAGTTGGGTCGATGAGGTAAGACTCTGGTTTTCCCAGTAGAGATCGCCATTGTCCTTTGTAGAGTCTTTCTGGTCATAGTGGTGGTTAGAATGGATACTCCAACATACCCTGTAGTTCTTAGAGTTGACCTCGTTAGGAAGGCTTCAGAGGTTCTCGTCCTAGGCTACGTACATTTTCAGCTGCAGACTGATAACGCGACATCTACGATTTATCACTTCTTATATACTGATCAATAATTTCAGAGTTGAACCATTTTACCATACTCAGCTCGCGCTGCACTCTGGCTGGTCTAGTAGAACTTCACCCCGTCCTCACGTTCTCCTGGAATTTCGGTAGAGTTGTAGTTTTAAACCATTTTAACGTGGGGACCACCGTCTCCCAAAATGTTACCCACACCCGCACTGGCAGACATAAATTCTAATTTGTGTTTCTAGGCTGGGACACGTCGTCCATTATTCTCCTCGTCCATATTCTGCCTCCCTCAGCTCAAGGCCACAACAAACCGGGAAAGATGTCAGCAAGACGCGCAGCTGAACATCTTGTGAAGTTCATAAAGGTCAGGCTACAATTCAACACAAATTTGATATAGACTAATTGTGTCGCTGTGTCATGATTCCCCTCTCTTCCCTTCCCCCTCCCATTCTTCACCCCTTTCTCTCTCAAACACTTACCCCAGCAAAGAGCACTATCATCAACTCTACTGCTATAATACCTCTACTAGTTACACTACTACAACTGGCATTAAAACACTGTAATACATATTAGAATCAATACTGTCTGACTTGTGAGACTTGTAGTAGATGTTGTGAGAATGAATAGTAGATGTTCTAATGATACATTATTGTATTATAGGCAGGGAACAGCATCCAGCAGTATCTTGATGGCATCACTGGAAGTCAACAGCCCTATATGCTTGCTGTGGGAACCTAGAGAATGAGCGTTCACATCTACTTCATTGTGATTGGCGAACATGCAGCACCTTATAAGGCATCTGGCTCGCTATGCTGTTTTGATTACCTTTTCAAAGCTCACTTTGTCTTTGGTACGTCAACAAGTCAGGGTCTGGCAAACGTACACTTTTCTACAAACGACATTCTACAACATTGACGTTGATACAACTTAGGCAAATCCCAGGGTAGCAGAGCTGAGGGCCAGAATGTTGCATTAAACAGATCTGTTTGAGACACAGAAATGTTTTGTTTGCAAATGCCGCCAGGCAAATGCCAATATCCTTGTAAAACATCTGAAATTAATCCACTGTCTTTGTCCAGGGAAATCTCTGCATTTAAAGTGTGGTCAGGTTGGCTGTTCTCATGTATTTGGCACTTTTTCTGGATTTAGAAAGTATCTTAACAAGGCACATGAAGAGCTTATCAAAGCAGTTTCTGATAATGATGTCAGAGGTCACTTTAGCGCTGCTAACAGTTTTGCAGCAAACAATTTTGGTGATGTGCCATCACCAACCTCACATTTTGATTCAGCACTGTTAATAAGAGTATTGTGGATAACTGTGACGCAACAACAGCTCGAAGCAGGAGGAGTTGGTGAAACAACAGTTAACACTTTAGTCAGTTCCATGGAAGAGATAGTTGATGACATTCACAGTCAAGCTAAAGAGTCAGTGAACAAGTGTCTGACTTTACAGGAAACTGGCAACAATGATATTGGGTGCAGAATAGATCAGTGTTTTGGGCAAATTGAAAATCATTTCAGTTTATTGAATTCTTAAACCAAAAGGTTGAAATATTTCGCAAAGAAGTCCAGTTGAATATGTTCTTGGCACAAGATTTGACACGTAATGCAATATAACCACTAGAACATATGACCAGGTTATTGTTATAGATAAATTAATGTATTTCCCCATCTTGCAGACGTTAGTCAATTTACAAATTAAAAACAAAAAAATAGGTTTTACGTTGGAAAAAACATTGGTCTGAAGCCGAAAAAGAAAATCAATTCACATGCGCACCACAATGTCTATTCCACTAATGCATTACCAAGGTTTTCCAGCACACAGCTTTGACCTTGTCAGGCTCTGGCCATAGGGAACCTGGACAGCAGTTGGCCATGGTCAGAACCTGACAGATCTAGGATGCCTAGATCTATGTGTTTTCGTTTTGTGTTGAATCCCCAATTAGAGACAGCTGCGAGACGTTGTCTCTGATTGGGGATTCTATTTAAGTTGCTCATCCCCACACCTGTGTGTGGGTCATTGTTTGGATGTCATCATCGGAGCGTGTTCTCTTTCATTTGTGTATATCGTTGTTATTTTGTATAGTTACGACTAAGTATAGTTTTATGTTAAATAAAACAATGTCGAACTATAACTATGCTTCGCATGGTCCATGGACACACACGATCGTGACAGACCTACTACAGTAGCTATGTTGGTATTGTACTTCACACTGTGTGTAGGCAGGTTGTTTAGGATTCAAACCTTCTCAAACAGCCTAATTCATACTCTTCAGAGAGATAGTGGACTTTACAGTGTCCTGCTATTAAAATTATATATACCAAAGACGGTGGATTAATTTCAGATGTTTTACAGGGATATTGGCATTTGCCTGGCGGCATTTGCAAAACAAAACATTTCTGTGTCTCAATCAGATCTGTTTAATGCAACACTCTGGCCCTCAGTTCTGCTACCCTGGGAATCACCTAAGTTAGCAGGACACTAAGGGCCAGAATGTTGCATTAAACAGATCTGATTGAGACACAGAAATGTTTTGTTTTGCAAATGCCGCCAGGCAAATGCCAATATCCCTGTAAAACATCTGAAATTAATCCACTGTCTTTGTCCAGGGAAATCTCTGCATTTAAAGTGTGGTCAGGTTGGTTGTTCACATCCATTTGGCACTTTTTGGGGGATTTAGAAAGTATCTTAACAAGGCACGTGAAGAGTGTATCAAAGCAGTTTCTGATAATGATGTCAGAGGTCACTTTAGCGCTGCTAACAGTTTTGCAGCAAACAATTTTGGTGATGTGCCAGCACCAACCTCACATTTTGATTCAGCACTGTTAATAAGAGTATTGTGGATAACTGTGACGCAACAATAGCTCGAAGCAGGAGGAGTTAGTGAAACAACAGTTGTCAGGCTCTGGCCATAGAGAAGCTTTGCTTCTCTATAGTTCTATGGTCAGAGTCTGGCAGATCTAGTATTTCTACTTCTGTGGGGTTGTGTGTGGGATCCCTAATTAGAGGCAGCTGCATTGCATTACCTCTAATTAGGGATCCTACTTATATGTCTGTGTTCCACTCGTAATGCGTGGTTCATTGTTGTATATTGTCTCGTGTCGTGCTACGTGTGTCTTTACTATTATCATTTGTTATTTTGTATAGTTCGTCTGTTAGTTCAATAAACATGTCGAACTATCGATACGCTGCGCCTTGGTCTCTCTACACACCCGAACGTGACAGAATGAACCACCACCCGACCAAGCAGCGAAAATCTGGAGAAACGGAGAGGAAGAAAGGAAGACAGCGGCGTTCTAGAGGTAATGGAGCCCGTAGTCAACCCCAGGAAAATTTCGGGGGGGGGGGCTATGGGGGTGGTCTGGTAACGAAGAGGACGCACCAGTACCACTTTCCATGTGGGATGCACTGTGCCCGACATATAAATGGGGGGCGCAAAGTGAAGAGGAGGAGGATTATTTGGAGAGAAATTTTGGAGACGTCTTGGAGGAGATGTGGGAGATAGCGGAGGAAGTTGAACGGGAAATGTCGGAGTGGAATAATCCGTGCCCAGTCGCCTACTCCACTCCCGTGAAAGAGCAGTCCGCTTTACCGGTACCCAGTCGGGGTCCGGCCGTCTGCTCTACTCCAGTGCCAGAGCAGTCCGCTCCATCGGTGCCCAGTCTGGGTCCGGCCGTCTGCTACACTCCAGTGAGCCTCTCCAGTCCGGTACGTCATGTGCCTGCTCCTCGCACTCGCCCTGAGGTGCGTGTTATTAGTCCTGTGCCACATGTGCCGACTTCACGCACCAGGCTTCCAGTGCGCCTTCCCAGTCAGGTACGTCCTGTGCCTGCTCCCCGCACTCGCCCTGAAGTGCGTGTTATTAGTCATGTGCCACCAGTGCCGACTTCACGCACCAGGCTTCCAGTGCGCCTCCCCAGTCCGGTACGTCCCGTGCCGACTCCCCGCACTCGACCTCCAGTGTGTGTGCATAGCCAGGTTCCTCCAGTTCCGGCTTCACGCACCAGGCCTCCAGTGTGCCTCCCCAGTCCGGTACGTCCCGTGCCGACTCCCCGCACTCGACCTCCAGTGCGTGTGCCCAGCCAGGTACCTCCAGTGCCAGCTCCACGCACCAGGCCTCCAGTGCGCCTCTCCAGTCTGGTACGTCCCGTGCCGACTCCCCGCACTCGACCTCCAGTGTGTGTGCCCAGCCAGGTTCCTCCAGTGCCGGCTCCACGCACCAGGCCTCCAGTGCGCTTCTCCAGTCCGGTACGTCCCGTGCCGACTCCCCGCACTCGACCTCCAGTGCGTGTGCCCAGCCAGGTTCCTCCAGTACCGGCTCCACGCACCAAGCCTCCAGTGCGCCTCTCCAGTCTGGTACGTCCCGTGCCGACTCCCCGCACTCGACCTCCAGTGCGTGTGCCCAGCCAGGTACCTCCAGTGCCGGCTACACGCACCAGACCGTCGGTGCGCCTCATCAGCCCGGAGACTCCCGTGATAGTCGACAGCCCGGAGCCTCCCGTGATGGTCGACAGCCCGGAGCCTCCCGTGATGGTCGACAGCCCGGAGCCTCCCGTGATGGTCGACAGCCCGGAGCCTCCCGTGATGGTCGACAGCCCGGAGCCTCCCGTGATGGTCGACAGCCCGGAGCCTCCCGTGACGGTCGACAGCCCGGAGCCTCCCGTGACGCTCGACAGCCCGGAGCCTCCCGTGACGCTCGACAGCCCGGAGCCTCCCGTGACGCTCGACAGCCCGGAGCCTCCCGTGACGCTCGACAGCCCGGAGCCTCCCGTGACGCTCGACAGCCCGGAGCCTCCCGTGACGCTCGACAGCCCGGAGTTTCCCGTGACGCTCGACAGCCCGGAACCTTCCGTGACGATCGACAGCCCGGAACCTTCCGTGACGATCGACAGCCCGGAACCTTCCGTGACGATCGACAGCCCGGAACCTTCCGTGACGATCGACAGCCCGGAACCTTCCGTGACGATCGACAGCCCGGAACCTTCCGTGACGATCGACAGCCCGGAACCTTCCGTGACGATCGACAGCCCGGAACCTTCCGTGACGATCGACAGCCCGGAGCCTCCCGTGACGATTATATGGCCGGAGTCGCCTGCCACACCGGTGCTCAGTCCTGGCCCGGTTATTTGCCCCGCTCCATGGCCTGAACTTATTTCCCCACCATTGTTGTTTCCAGGACCGGTGGGTTGCCCCTTTATATGGCCGGAGTCGCCTGCCACACCGGTGCCCAGTCCTGGCCCGGTTATTTGCCCCGCTCCATGGCCTGAGCCTTTTCCCCCACCATGGTCATTTCTAGGACCGGTGGGTTGCCCCTGTATATGGCCGGAGTCGCCTGTTACACCGGTGCCCAGTCCTGGCCCGGTTATTTGCCCCGCTCCATGGCCTGAGCCTTTTGCCCCACCATGGTCATTTCCTGGACTAGTGGGTTGCCCCTTTAAATGGCCTGAGTCGCCTACCACACCAGTGCCTAGTCCGGGCCAAGTAGAAATGAGGAGGAAGACATCCACTTCGCCTGGGCCGGAACCGCCACCGGCGATGGATTATGTTTGATGTTTTTCCCTCCCTGACCCTTCCCTCATGTTTATGTGTTTGTTTTTCTTGCGGTCGGGAGTCCGCGCCTTTGGGGGGGGGGTACTGTCAGGCTCTGGCCATAGAGAAGCTTTGCTTCTCTATAGTTCTATGGTCAGAGTCTGGCAGATCTAGTATTTCTACTTCTGTGGTGTTGTGTGTGGGATCCCTAATTAGAGGCAGCTGCATTGCATTACCTCTAATTAGGGATCCTACTTATATGTCTGTGTTCCACTCGTAATGCGTGGTTCATTGTTGTATATTGTCTCGTGTCGTGCTACGTGTGTCTTTATTATTATCATTTGTTATTTTGTATAGTTCGTCTGTTAGTTCAATAAACATGTCGAACTATCGATACGCTGCGCCTTGGTCTCTCTACACACCCGAACGTGACAACAGTGAACACTTCCATGGAAGAGATAGTTGATGACATCCACAGTCAAGCTAAAGAGTCAGTGAACAAGTGTCTGACTTGTGACAATGATATTGGGTGGCGACAATGATATTGGGTGCAATAAATCCTTTCAGTTTATTGAATTCTTAAACCAAAAGGTTTAAATATTTCGCAAAGAAGTCCAGTTGAATATGTTCTTGGCACAAGATTTGACACGTAATGCAATATAACCACTAAAACATATGACCAGGTTATTGTTAGAGATAAATTAATGTACTTCCCCATCTTGCAGAAGTTAGTCAATTTACAAATTAAAAACAAAAAACTAGGTTTTACGTTGGAAAAAAACATTGGTCTGAAGCCGGAAAAGATTTGGTTTTGCACTTCACACTGTGTGTAGGCAGGTTGTTTAGGATTCAAACCTTCTCAAACAGCCTTATTCATACTCTTCAGAGAGATAGTGGACTTTACAGTGTCCTGCTATTAAAATGATATACAGTATACCAGTATATACTCTATATATCATTTGTCTGTATGTATTTTTAGATATAGGCATGAGATAGGAAACGTACTTCTTCCACTAAGCTTTTGAGTGTAAAATGGGCCAAACATCAAGGGAATGTATACCGTTCAGATTTTGTTGTTTGTTTTGAAGTTCATTGTGAGATGACAACGTACTGCTGGTTACCTTTGCTTTAGACACATTGTGTCTTTATGAACATTTCCATGCGTTTAAAGTTGTATGGACAAGAAAGGGACCCCATGTTGTTGATGTTAAAGATCTTTTGTATCACAAAGCATTCGATATACAGATGTCATATGGTGGTGATGATTCAAGTTTGTTTTTGGTCCCGTACATGTGATTATATTTCCATGATTGTACACAGTACCAGAACAATTGTACATACTGTATTTGCACATATACAGATGTCATGTAGGGAGAATACACAGAGGCACGGGTGTGTGACTTTCAATTCGTACTGTTCCTATTGCTTTATTGTATTTCAAAGATTGTACACCATGCAAGTACTGTTTGGGCTGTTATGCAATATTTTATGTTGACTGATTTATGGTAGTATTATAATTTTCTGTGTTTACCCTGATCAGAGTCAATTTATTTAGTATTATGAGTTAGTGTAAATTTGTAATGACACTGGTAGGAGTAAACATTACTATCAACAATATACTCTAGAATACTGAACAACATTCAAGAGAGTATAAAAAGTGACAGGGTAATTTTAAATGAATACTGCACAGAAACGCAATGATGCATAGTTAAATATCAACACTAAATTAAGCAAATACAACTTAAAAAAATGTGAGTTCTATTTGCTCATTTTGTACGTTTTACTCATTTTGGACTGGGACCAAATATTATCTTTGGCAGAGTTACATTTTCTTCAAATAGAGTTCAATTCACTCTGTGCGCTGCAGTGAATTCATTTTGGACTTGACGAGACCTCTGGTGACATGTATTGGGGTGTATGTATGGATGTCTGAGTTTTCGTCACAGTGATATTTCTCATTAAAACTACAAGGGAAGCACTTCATCTCTTGTCAACCCTCAACCAGCAAAGACTGGCATGCATGTTGTTGATGTTAGTTCTGTATGTGCAGTTAAGGGTAAGGTCTGCTAATATTTTGTGTGTCTATGTGTGTGCTGCATTACCTTTTATGACTAGTCTTTATACCGAACCCTAACCATGTCATCCTCCCTGAGACACACACACAGCCAGACACCACTAACAAGGACTTCACTAACACTGACCTCTGCAGTGCCTCAAATTAGATTGAAGTTGTGCCTGATTTTTAGGGAGGTCCCTAACGAGATCCAGATCTGTCCCCTCCTTCCCCCAGGACATTGGTCGGGGGGTCATCCACCGTGAGAAACGTCTCGCTCCCTAATGACATTCAGAGTGGTCGATGAGAAGGGTCATGGGTAAAGGTGACCTTACTGGCCCCACACTTCACTTCCTCCCAATTAGAGTGCTGGGCAGATCAAAGGGAACCAACCGCAGCACAGCGGGTGGGTGGAGCAAGGAGGGAGGGGAGGGGCAAGGGAGCGGGAGGTACAGTAGTAGGGTTTTCTATAACAATTAATAGGACTAGGTGGGGTGGGGGAGTATATGGAGGAGGTATGAGAGTTTCTTAAGTTCTGGAGGTCAGTGGGGCTCTGTGTTATGTTGAACCCCAGAGTGCACTGGCTATTGGTCATAGGCCCCTATTCCTATAAATAAATTGTAAAGGTGCTGGTGCCGCTATTCTCAGAAAAAAGAGAAAAAGAGAGAAAGAATAAGAGACCCTGGAGCAATTAGGGTTAAGTGCATTGCTCATTTATGCAAGACAATATGTATCCTGTTTGGTTCCAAACACAAAGTGAGTAACTCTTCCAACTTCTCGGGCAAGTGTAATGGTGAAGGATATATGCTCTGTTACATACAGTACTTGAGATGTGAACTGGACCAACACATGACCATGTGAACTCGTGGTTCTGAAGGTCAGTGGGAAGGTTCACTCCAGGACAAAGATCCTGGCAAGAGTAGCCACATTTCTGGATACAGAGACTATGAGAACCCTGGCAACACCTTTGATCCAGTGCCGCTATGACTAAGCTTGTATCTTATGGTTCAGCGGCATAAAAAAAAAATCAAAGGGCCCAAAACAAACTCATGATAATTATACTCAAGCTCATCCCTAGGATGCACATTGGTCCTAATAATTTCAGGGAACTGAACTGGAATCTAGTTGATCTCCGGATGGTGCAGATCAAACTGTTGATTGTAATTTTAATTTCAGAGCCAGTTTTGCCAATATCAGACCACTGCGCCAAAGGAGCATGGCTGGAAAAAGTGGTGCAGAGGAATGGAATGGTGTGTACCAAACCATTAAAAAAATCCATCCCTACCCTAGGGAGTTTTAAGATAAACCTTACAATATGGTTTCTGGGCAAAATGCATTAAAACTGCACAGGCTAAAAGAAAGTACAATTGTATCAATGAATGTTACTTTGTCATCTACTTTTACTCCTTTTATGGTTTCCTCTCTATTAATTAGATATATTTGAAATGCACACTACAGGCCCAAAAGTATTTGGACACCTGCTTGTAAAACATCTCATTCCAAAATCATGGCCATTAATATGTAGTTGGTCCCCACTTTTCTGCTATAACAGTCTCCACTCCTCTGGGAAGGCTTTCCACTAGCTGTTGGAACATTGCTGCGTGGACTCCATTCAGTAAGGCCATTCTATTGCCAATGTTGGTCTATGGAGATGGCTGTGTGCTCAATTTTATACATCTGTCAACAACAGGTGTGGCTGAAATAACTGAATCCACTAATTTGAAGGGTTCGCAACATACTTTGCATATATTGTGTATTTTGTTTTCATGTTCTAATCTTGTGTTTATTTTGTTTCAAGTATTTTCAAGAGGACCACAATGGAAATACGTTTGTAACTTTTTTTGTGTAATCCTCAATGATTTTAATGGCATTGTACTGTATCCACATGTGTTGTTGTATTATGTTTAACATTTTCTAATAAATAATTAAAATAAAATGATTTTGCAGTCTGGGTTCTAGAGTGTGTTACAACGCTGTGTGCTTGTGCAGTCAAGTTTCTAGAATGTGGTAAAACATTGTGTTTATCAACAGTCAGGATTCTAGAGTACGGCACGGCTGTGCAGTCAAGTTTTTAGTTTGCAGTAGAACATTGCTTTCTTGAGTAGAAAAGTTTCTAGATTATAGTAGAACATTATGTTCTTGATTCGCAAAGGTTCTAGATCTGGGATCATCAACTAGATTCAGTCGCGGGCCGATTATTTTCTTGTGGATGGTGAGGGGCCAAAACATAATTACAAATATTTCACAAACAGGAAGCCCAAACAGATATAATATTTAACTAAAATATAATCATTTAAAACCTTTCTTACATTTGTATACAGCGGGTGAAATAAGTATTGAACACGTCACCATTTTTCTCAGTAAATATATTTCCAAAGGTGCTATTGACATGAAATCTTCACCAGATGTTTGTAACAACCCAAGTAATCCATACATACAAAGAAACCAAAACAAATAAGTTCAGAAATTAAGTTATGTGTAATAATGTGAAATGACACAGGGAAAAAGTATTGAACACATGAAGAAAGGGAGGTGCAAAAAGGCATGGAAAGCCAAGACAACAGCTGAAAACTATCAGTAAATAAAAAGCAATCGAGCCCCCTGTCTGTGCAAATTAATATCAGCTGGTTCAGTCCCAACTGATGGCCTACAAAAAGGTCTCATTGCTAAGGTGTCACACAAGACACATCTCATGATGGGTAAAAGCAAAGAGCTGTCTCAAGACCTTCGCAACCTAATTGTTGCAAAACATAATGATGGCATTGGTTATAGGCACATTTCTAAGCTTGAATGTTCCTGTGAGCACTGTTGGGGCCATAATACGGAAGTGGAAAGACAATCATTTCACCATAAATTTGCCTCGACCAGGTGCTCCTCGCAAGATTTCTGACAGAGGAGTGAAAAGAATAATCAGAAGAGTTGTCTAAGAGCCAAGGACCACTTGTGGAGAGCTTTGAAAAGACCTGCAATTAGCATGTACTGTTGTCTCAAAGAAAACAGTAAGTAATGCACTCCACCGCCATGGCCTGTATGCACGCTCACCACGCAAGACTCCATTGCTGAAAAAAAAGCATGTTGAAGCTCGTTTAAAGTTTACTGCACAACATTTGGAAAAGCCAGTGAAATACTGGGAGAATATAGTGTGGTCAGATGAGAGCAAAATTGAACTGTTTGGATGTCATATTACACACCATGTTTGGAGGAGGTGGGAACATCATGGTGTGGGGCTGCTTTTCAGCAAATGGTACTGGCAAACTTCACATAATTGAAGGAAGGATGAATGGGCAAATTTACCGAGACATTCTTGACAAAAATCTGCTGCCATCTACCAGGATGATGAAGATGAGACGAGGGTGGACATTTCAGCAAGACAATGATCCCAAACACACAGCCAAGGAAACTCTCAATTGGTTTCAAATAAAGAAAATAAAGCTGCTAGAATGGCCCAGCCAATCACCTGACTTAAATCCCATTGAAAATCTATGGAAAGAACTGAATATCAAGATTCATAGAAGATGCCCACGGAACCTTCAAGATTTGAAGACTTTTTGTGTGGAAGAATGGGCCAAAATCACACCAGAGCAATGCGTGCGACTAGTTTCTCCATACAGTAGGCGTCTTGAAGCTGTCATTACCAACAAAGGCTTTTGTACAAAGTATTAAATAAATATCAGTAAGTGTGTTCAATACTTTTTCCCTGTGTCATTTCACATTATTACACATAACTTAATTTCTGAACTTTGTTTTGGTTTCTTTGTATGTTTGGATTACTTGGGTTGTTACCAACATCTGGTGAAAATATCATGTCAATAGCACCTTTGGAAATATATTTACTGAGAAAAATGGTGACGTGTTCAATACTTATTTCACCCGCTGTATCTATATTATGCATAGGAATACTTTGGAACATATTTCCAAAATGAAAATCACTTGGAGATGATTTGCCTGTGTTTGTTTGGCTCAGAAAACCAAATAAAGGCCCACATTTTCCACCAGCTGGGGAACCCTGTTCTAGATTACAGTAGACATTGTGTTCTTGAGCAGCCAAGGTTCTAGATTGCAGTAGATATTCTCAATTCTTCAGCATCCTGAAAAGCAGAATGTGGAATTTTTATAATCATTAAACAAGAATGCGGATCCTTTATGGTCATTTAAATGTCACATCTACATCTGTAAATGTCACAATATCATTTGCCTTTACAGAGTGAACAAACCCCTTTTAACCCTCTTGCTTATATCCTTCTATAATAGTATACTGGGGTGGGGGGGTTGGGAACTCATATCTGAAAAACTCAAAGAAGGGATTAGGGATCAGTGCATAGAGAAAAAAACTATTATACAGTTCAAGGGTACTTTGATGTCTGCTTCCAGTAATCGTGGGATAAGGCTGTGTCAGCCCCGTCACTCACCTGGATTCATCAGCAGGAAATCTGTGAATGATGCGACATTCCGACCCCTCCTATTTCCTTACCCTCTGGCAGCTCAGTCAGGTCCTTATAGAGACAAAGAGGCCACAGTCGCAGATGAGATTTGATTGGCCAGAAAATGCTCTTATCTAGAGCGACTTAAGGTTAAATGCCGTGCTCAAGGGCACATCAACATATTTCTCACCTTGCGGCTCGCTATTCAAACCAGCAAACTAGCAAAACCCTGGTGTGCCTGGTGACCCTCCAGCCACCCCCATCCCTGACCCTGGACCCCCAACCAGCCTTCATCTAGCTGGGTGTATGACAGGGCTCAATGGGCTGTGGTCTCATAAGGTCTCATCTATTGTTTTCATCATAGAGTGGTATGGCAGGAGTACGTTGATACAGGGACGAATGCACTCGCTCACATATGCAGTTTTTTTTATTGCTGTGCAACAATTATTAAGTATTCAACTCCCAAAATACAAGACAAGAAATTGTCTCTGTTGCCGGGTAGAATTTCCCCTTCTCTGTTGTCTGATCAGTAACGCATCATTTTAGGCTTGACCCCTCATCCCTCCACCCCTGCCCTCCCCCTAATACCTTCCTGTCTCCATTATGAGGGCGTAGGGGTTGCGCTGAGTAAAGGTCAGGGTTGAAAGGTCACTCAGGCAGGCGCCCAAAATAGTATGGAAGAGCTGGGAGCTACCATCCGACAGGCAAGTTATGTCTTCACTTTGAGTTATGTGTCAATGTTGTTACCCATTTTACATTTAGTGGAGTGCAAAGGCAGGTAGATTCTGTTCATGCACCTTAGTTTAAAACTACAACTTTTACTTGCCTATTTACGCAAAACTTGAGTTATAAAATTACGTTATAATATTTCAGCTTTTACCTGAACGGGCATCCGTTTTCATTGGTACACTGCAGCTTGTGTGTGTGTGTGTGTGTGTGTGTGTGTGTGTTCGTCCAGCCTAGGGTCAGTGAATTCCTGCAAAGAACACATAAAATCCTAAGAGCCAAGTGTCACAGCATAGTGTGTGTGTGTGTGCGTGTGTGCGCGCGCGTGTGTGTGTGTAAAGACGTAAACAAGTAAACAAGAACATCAATGCTTGCCAATCACTGACTCAACAAATTCTCTCAAGCTCTTTCTTAATACTGGTTTGTATTTAGCAATACTGTCTACAGTATATAAGAGAACTAATGCCCCGTTAGAGCTCCTGACAGACGTTCACTATGGTGAATCAAGTTTGTTGGAACCTCTCCAGCGAGCTGATTATAAACAATGATTAATTTAAGATTGACTTTGAGTGTCCCTGTAAAGAATTTCCACAACATACCTCTTGTCCTGTGCGTGTATGTGTACATGCACGTACTTGGGCTCCGGTTGCCATTTGTCTATTCTTGTGTATGGATGTACATTGAGATATTTACAGATATTTAGTGATAGATATTCACTGAAAATGTATTATAATCCTGTTGAAACATTGCATGTCAGTGTCTGACGTTGTGTCATTCAGCCTAGGGCTTGAGACGTCAGTGAATTCCTTCAAAGAACACATAAATGCACATCGTGCATGTGTGTGTGTGTGTGTGCGTGTATAGAAACAAGAACACCAACGCTTGCCAATCACTGACTCAACAAATTCTCTCAAAACCTCTTTCTTATTAATGGTTTGTATAGAGC